>CM021102.1:480053129-480471515 GCA_007115665.2 Sequoiadendron giganteum
AAGTGGGTTTAAGGGTTTAAGAGTTGAGGGATTAGGGTTGAGGGTAGACGGTAGAGGATTGAGGGTAGAGGGTAGAGGGTAGAGGGTAGAGGGTTTAAGGGTTGAGGGTTTAGGGTTTAGGGTTGAGTGTTTAAGGGTTTATATGGTAGAGGGTAGAAGGTTTACGAGTTGAGGGTAGAGGATTGAGAGTATAGAGTTTGGGGATTAGGGTTGAGGGTCCAATGTATCTAGGGTAGAGGGTATAGTGGTTGAGGGGTTAGGGTTTAAGGGTAGAGGGATTAAGGGTCAAAAGGGTTGAGGAATTAGGATAGATATTTTTCTAAGTGGGTTTAAGGGTTGAGGAATTAGGGTTGAGGGTAGAGGGTAGAGGATTGAGGGTAGAGGGTAGCAGGTTTAAGGGTTGAGGGTTTAAGGTTGAGGGTAGAGGATTGAGGGTATAGGGTCGGGGGATTAGGTTTGAAGGTCCAATGTATAGGGTAGAGGGTATTGGGGTTGAGGGATTAAGGTTTAAGGGTTGAGGGTTGAGGGATTAGGGTAGAGAGTTTACTAAGTGTGTTTAAGGGTTTAAGGGTTGAGGGATTAGGGTAGAGGGTAGAGGGTAGAGGGTAGAGGGTAGATGGTTTAAGGGTTTAGGGTTAAAGATTGAGGGTTTAGGGTTTAGGGTTGAGTGTTTAAGGGGTTTATAGGGCAGAGTGGGTAGAGGGAGAGGGTTTTAAGGGCTGAGGGTTTAAGGTTGAGGTATAGGGTTGGGGATTTGGGTTGACACCAATGTATGTGGGTAGAGGGCATAGGACGAGGGATTAGGTTTAAGGTTTGAGGATAAGGGTCAAGAGGGCTGAGGGATTAGGGTAGAGAGTTTACTAAGTGGGTTTTAAGGTTTAAGGGTAGAGGGTAGAAGGTAGAGGGTAGAGGGTAGAGGGTAGAGGGTAGATGGTTTAAGGGTTGAGGGTTGGGGGATTAGGGTTGAGGGTCCAATGTATAAGGTAGAGGGTATAAGGGTTGAGGGATTAAGGGTCAAGAGGGTTGAGGGATTAGGGTTGAGGGTAGAGGGTAGAGGATTGAGGGTAGAGGGTAGATGGTTTAAGGGTTGAGGGTTTAGGGTTTAGGGTTGAGTGTTTAAGGGTTTATAGGGTAGAGGGTAGAGGGTTTAAGGGTTGAAGGTTTAAGGTTGAGGGTAGAGGATTGAGAGTATAGAGTTGGGGAATTAGGGTTGAGGGTCCAATGTATCTAGGGTAGAGGGTATAGGGGTTGAGGGATTAGGGTTTAAGGGTTGAGGGATTAAGGGTTTAGGGTTGAGGGATTAGGGTTTAGGGATCAGGGTAGAGAGGGAGGGATGCATGGATAGAGAGATGGAGGGAGAACTAAGATATATAGAAGAAGAGAAGAGGACAGAGGGATAGAGATATATGAGGGTTGAGGATCCAATGTATAGGGTAGAGGGTTGAGAATTGAGGGTATAGGGTTGATGACTTGTAGGGTTGAGGGATTAGGGTATAGGGTTGAGGGTATAGAGGGTTAAGGGTAGAGGGTTAAGGAGACCCCATTTCTTAGACCCATTTTTTCAAATAGGCCAAGTTAGGATGCCAATTTCACCCACTAGCTTGCCAATTCAGTGAAATTGGTAATGTAGTGGCCTATTTGAAAAAATGGGTCCAAGAAATGGGGTCTCCCGGTGATGTAAATAAATCACCAGGAGACCCCATTTCTTGGACCCATTTTTTCAAACAGGCCAAGTTGGGATGCCAATTTCACCCACTAGCTTGCCAATTCAGTGAAATTGGCATTGTAGTGGCCTGTTTGAAAAAATGGGTCCAAGAAATGGGGTCTCCCAGTGATGTAAATCACCGAGAGACCCCATTTTTTCAAACAGGCCACTACACTACCAATATCATCGAGGGTGAAATTGGCAATGTAGTGACCTATTTGAAAAAAATGGGTCCAAGAAATGGGGTCTCTCAGTGATTTACATCATCGAGAGACCCCATTTCTTGGACCCATTTTTTCAAACAGGCCAAGTTAGGATGCCAATTTCACCCACTAGCTTGCTAATTTAGTGAAATTGGTATTGCCAAGAAATGGGGTCTCCCAGTGATGTAAATCACTGAGAGACCCATTTCTTGGACCCATTTTTTCAAACAAGCTAAGTTAGGATGCTAATTTCACTCACTAGCTTGCTAATTCGGTGAAATTGGCAAATGTAGTGACCTATTTTAAAAAATGGATTGAAGAAATGGGGTCTCCCGATGATGTAAATCATTGGGAGACCCCATTACTTGGACCCATTTTTTCAAACAGGCCAAGTTAGGATGCCAATTTCACCCACTAGCTTGCCAATTCAGTGAAATTGGCATTGTAGTGGGCTATTTAAAAAAATGGGTCCAAGAAATGGGGTCCTACATCACCAGGAGACCCCATTTCTTGGACCCATTTTTTCAAATAGGCCAAGTTAGGATGCCAATTTCACCCACTAGCTTGCCAATTCGGTGAAATTGGCAATGTAGTGGCCTGTTTGAAAAAATGGGGTCTCTCGGTGATGTTGAGTGAGTGAGTGAGAGAGAGATGGATAGGGGGTAGGAGGGAGAGACTTGAGAGAGAGAGAGAGAGGGAGGTAGTGGGAGAGAGATAGAGGGTAGAGGAGAGAGGGGAGAGATAGAATTAGGGTTTAAGGGTTGAGGGTAGAGGATAGAAGGTATAAGGGTTAAGGGTAGAGGGAGAGAGATAGAATTAGGGTACAGGGGTTGAGGGTATAAGGGTTGAGGGTAGAGGGTAGAGGGGAGAGAGATAGAATTAGGGTTTAAGGGTTGAGGGTAGAGGATAGAGGGTATAAGGGTTAAGGGTAGAGGGTAGAGGGGAGAGGGACAAAAGGAGTGAGTGAATGAGAGAGTTGAGAGAGGGAGAGGGGGTTGGAGGGAGAGGCTTGAGAGAGAGAGAGAGACATAGGGAGTGGAAGAGAGATAGAGGGGAGAGAGATAGAATTAGGGTATAAAGGGTATAGACAAAGAGAGAGAAAATAAATCTATAAAAAACCAACTTTCTCATAATGCAAGTGCATTTTGAAGAAGTAGAGATGTGACCGTTTTTAGCAATAAATAACATGAGCACATTATAACATGAGCGCGTTATAATGCGAGCACATTATAACCCGAGCACGTTTTGGTTTTCTCTAAAAATGGTAAGAAAACTCAATATATCTGCGATCTCAAGGCCCACATTATGCATATTCACCTGGTTCTGCACGTGCTTTGACAAAAAGTATCTTTTTAATGATGTTGTGAAGTGTGTATGCATTTTTTTCACATTCCATCACCTTTTTCATGATCTTTCCACCACCTTTGCATGAAATAGTAGACTTTTCACGTTGAAAGGCATATAAAATCAATTTAAGTCTGAATTCCATTCAAAAGTGATATGCAATTGAAGTTTGGAGGGGAACAAACTTTTAAAAAAAGTCAAATTAATGAGGAGTTTGAAGAAAGAAGAAGCAAAATCTACATAATTGGGTAGAACTTCTCCATTTCAAACTCTAGTTTTTGAGGTATGTGAAGTCTTTACACATTTTCTTTCATTCTATCAAGGCTTGGTTTCATTTTTGTTATTTTTCATATTCCATGTTGATCATTGTTTGTTTGTCATTATAACCTTAGGTTGTCAATGCACATTTTAAATTACATAATTCTATACACTTGCCAATTACATTTTTAAACCACATCTCTTTGAGGCATTTTGTTATTTAACAATTGACTTACCTTGTGTATGCTTCCACATTTTGTATACACATATATATGACATAAGTTTTAAGGAAGTAAAAAAAACATCATCTCTCAATCCTTTATTATGGATGTGCATACCACTCTCCAAAGATTTCTGATGCAGAGCATCTACACAATTCCATAAACTTCAAGGATAATTTTGACCCTAATCCCAAACTAAGAAGATCAACTAAACTTTCAACCAAGATTCACTTAAACTTTCAACCAAAATCCACAACTTTGTAACTTGTTTCACTTTGCTAAAAGGCACCAAATTACCAAATCAGGTTACCAACTCACCATAAACCCTAAAAGCACCTTGAACATCATTATCTTGACTGGTTCAAAACAAAAACACCATTGGAAAACTCTGAATTACTCAACTCATCAAACATTCTCACACAGACACCAATTTGCGCCTTGTTTTCACATTGCTATAAAGCACTAAAGCAAAAAATCTTGACTCCAAACCTTTACAAGGCCCAAATTCTTCTTAACTATCATCATCTTAATAGGAACAAAGCAACATCACCTAATTGAGTGGGTGATGCTTTGTTAAAGTGATCTAATTGAGGTCTAGACAACATAGTTGCATGATTTTGGAGAAGTTGGTCTAAAGTGACCTATGTTTCTTTTGAGATATGATTTGTGAGATGTTGAGGGTTGTCTGAAAATACAACTGGTTGGTGGGTTTGAGATTGGATCTGAGAGTTTTGGTCCATAAACTAGGTCTGTAGACCTACAAGGGAATTTGAGTGAATTTGTGAAGAGTTGGAGAGATATGTTTAAAAGGGTTGCAAATTTGTTTCTAAAGGCTTGAATTGTGATTTTAGGTTGATTTACTCCCTGATCTACATAAAAATTTATTGCTGCCCTCAAACATTTGTAATTCAAGCAAAGTAATCCCTTAACAGTCCAAATTACAAAAGGGAAATAATCTTCGACAACCTATTACTCAGATACCATCTTGGTTATAGGAATTTTGTCTTAGGAATTGAGATTATGTAGGGAACCTCTACAATAACCTCTCTCAATTTTTGTTAGCTCTGAGTTATTTTTTCGTGGTGTCCAATTTTGACTTGATGGAAAAAGTGTCAATTGCAAGCAATGTAAAGTTGCAAAGTGGTGCAACTTTTGTTCCGCAACTCATGTGAACAAATAGAGTGTTCCAACACATTTGAATAGGTATTTTTATGCTAGGCATGGTCCTCTTTCGCACCCAAACACATAGAATCACTATGAGCTATGTTCAACCGGATCGATCCTTTAAGGGTTCAAAGTGCAAAATGGCTGGAAACTTTAGCATGGTGTTACTCGGATATTGTGATTCTTAGAAACTTATCATCTAATCCTATGGCATCATGTTGGGCACCTCTACAATAACCTCTCTTTGTTTTTCGTTATCTCAGAGTCATTTTCCCGTGGTGGTGAATTTTCACTTGGGAAAAAAGTTGTCAAATGCAAGCAATGTAAAGTTGCAAAGTGGTGCAACTTTCATTCTGCAACTTGTGTGATCAAACAAAGTGTTCCAACGCGTTTGAATAGATATTTTTACGCTAGGAATGGTCCTTTTTTGTATCCAAACACGTAGAATCGCTTTGAGCTACGTTCAATCAGATCGATTTCTTAAGGGTCCAAAGTGCAAAATGGCTGCAAACTTCAGCATGATGCTCTTCGGATATCGTGATGATTAGAAAATTCTCATCTAATCCTATGGGATCAAATTGGGCCCCTCTACAATAACCTCTCTTGGTTTTTTCTATCTTAGAGGCATTTTCCCGTGGTGGTGAAGTTTCACTTGGGGAAAAAGTTGTCAAATGCAAGTAGTTGAAAGTTGCAAAGTGGTGCAACTTTCGTTCTGCAACTCGTGTGGCCAAATAGAGTGTTCTAATGTGTTTGAATAGGTATATTTATGCTAGGAATGGTCCTCTTTCACACCCAAACACATAGAATCGCTCTGAGCTACATTCAACCAGATCGATCCCTTAAGGGTCCAAAGTGCAAAATGACTGCAAACTTCAGCATGGTGTTACTCAGATACTATGACACTTAGAAACTTCTCATCTAATCCTTTGGGATCACATTGGGCCCCTCTATAATAATCTCTCTTGGTTTTCGCTATCTCAGAGGCATTTTCTCGTGGGGGCGAATTTTCACTTGGGGAAAAAGCTGTCAAATGCAAGTAGTTGAAAGTTGCCAAGTGTTGTAAATTTTGTTCTGCAACTTGTGTGATCAAACAGAGTGTTCCAACACATCCGAATAGGAATTTTTACTCTAGGAATGGTCCTCTTTTGCACCCAAACGTGTTGAATCGCTCTGAGCTACGTTCAACCAAATTGATCCCTTTAGGGTTCAAAGTGCAAAATGGTTGCAAACTTTAGCATGGTGTTACTCGGATACCATGACACTTAGAACCTTCTCGTCTGATATTATGGGATCACATTGGCCCCGTCTCTAATAATCTCTCTTGGTTTTCACTATCTCAGAGGCATTTTCCCATGTGGTGAATTTTCACTTGGGGAAAAAGTTGTCAAATGCAAGTAGTTGAAAGTTGCAAAGTGGTGCAACTTTTGTTCTGCAACTCATGTGACCAAACAGAGTGTTTCAACATGTCTAAATAGGTATGTTTACGCTAGGCATGGTCCTCTTTTGCACCCAAACATGCGGAATCGCTCTAAGCTACGTTCAACCGGATCGATCCCTTAAGGGTCCAAAGTGCAAAATGGCTGCAAACTTTAGCATGGTGTTACTCGGATACCATGAAAATTAGAAAATTCTTGTCTGATCCTATGGGATCACGTTGGGCCCCTCTACAATAACCTCTCTTAGTTTTTCCTATCTCAGAGGTATTTTCCCATGGTGGCAAATTTTTACTTGGGGAAAAAGTTGTCAAATGCAAGTTGTTGAAAGTTGCAAAGTGGTGCAACTTTCATCCTGCAACTCGTGTGACCAAACAGAGTGTTCCAACGTGTCTGAATAGGTATGTTTATGCTAGGAATGGTCCTCTTTTGCACCCAAACACATGGAATTGCTCTGAGCTACGTTCAACCAAATCGATCCCTTAAGGGTCCAAAGTGCAAAAGGGAAACAATCTTTGACAAGCTATTAATCGACAACCATGATGCTTACGAACTCTTCGTCTGAGCCTACGTGGTCGTGTTGGGCCCCTCTACAATAAAATCTCTTGATTTTTGTTATCTCAGAGTTGTTTTCTCGTGGTGTCTAGTTTTCACTTGATGGAAAAAGTGTCAAATGCAAGTAGTGTAAAGTTGCAAAGTGGTGCAACTTTTATTTTGTAATTCGTTGCACGACCTATACAACCTGATGGTGACTTCAAATTGATTTAAATTTTTGTTTTGGTGTCTTATCTATCATTTTGACTGGGTTTGAGGCATTCCCATTGGGGTTGTAGAATCTTATTGAGTTTTCCCTGTAGGCGGGTCTAAAACTCGAATTTTAAGGTTTTGAAGACATAAAAATGTGATTATGACCCATTCCACTAACTGTAACTCCTATAGCTGAGTGGAATGGGCCCAATATGGTAGGATTTAGTTGATTGAACAATTTTGGGAGTAGGATAGGTCATTTGGGGGTTTGGGCATGATGCTCTAGTTGTCAAATTTGAATGTTTTGAGTGAAATTTGATGGTTAAAGGTGGGTAGGTGAGGAAAAATCTTGGGGCAAAAAATTTTGGTGATAGATTAAACATGCACATGCCATTTGAAGCATGTTTGATGTATTGGTGAAATGTAAAGAAGTTGGGAATTGGGATTTTCAATAAACCCCTCTGTAACTTGCTGACAATGAGGGTTTTGTATAAAGAGGACTTAGTGAGCGGTTCACTGGCTTAAAGTTATAGATTTGGTGGTTTTATAGATTGGTAAATGAATATCCATAGGTATTTGGGGTTGGTGAATTTTTTAGAGGAGAGTTGCTTTGTAAATTAGGCCTATTTGGCTTAAGGGGACAATGTAGAAGCATCGATTTGAGGGATTTGTTCCACAAGAGTTATATGATCTTTTGAGATATGTTTAGGTATGCCTTAAAGGGTGTCTGAGTATATAATTGGTTAGTGGGTTTGAGAGTGGAGTTGTGAGATAGGTCCAAGAAACTAGGTCTACAGATGTACAAGGCAAATAGTGAAGTTGTGAAGGGAATCACCCTAGTTAGGGTTTTGGAGATTGAAGGCTTGTTGAAATCAATTAAATTTGTGATTGGTAATTGAAGGCCTACTTGCTCTGCATCACTTCTCTCCTATTGTAATTTTGGGTGGATTATTACTTTCAAAGTATTGGGAATGCTTTTCCTATTTTCTAGTTGGCAGTTGCCATTCTAGAAGGCTCATCTCTTGATATATTTTATACTCATTCTTAATCAATTATCAAGTTAATAATTAGTGCATTTATTCATAGTTAATCTTTTCTTTTTCAATTTGTGCAATTTTGGAATTTTTAACTCTACTAGTATTCCTAGAAATATTGAAGGTGTTTAGCATCGACTAATAAAGCTGTTTAGCATCAATCAATTAATATTCAAGACAAATCATGAAGGACAATAATGATCAATGCAAGGGCTAACCAATTAATAAGTATACATGTGAATAAGTCAGGTATGTACATGTGAATAAGGGAAGCACAAGTACTCAAAAACACGTAAGCCTTGAAGTATACACACAAATACATAGTATACACAAATTAATATAAAGTATATGCATGAATACAAGGTATACACATGAAAACACATAAGTTGCAAAGTATACATTGGAATACATGTAAGTCACAAAGTATACACGTAAGTTGTAAAGTATACACTTGAATACATGTAACTAATATCTATTGAACCATGGATTTATAATGAAAATATGGACACCATCGATAACAAAAATTGTATTAACCAAATATCCATGTAGGAATACATCAATATATGTCGATATAAGTATAAAATATAGGTGCAAAATAGTCATATAGGCTTATGAGAATTCCATATAGGCATACAATGTCAACTATATCCAATAAAAAATATGTACAAAAATGCCATATAAGCATACAACAAAGGGCTCTGGAATCATAAGTCATCACTCTCCATCCCCTCAAAATAAAATCTTTCCCTTTGCTTGTCGATCGGATGAAAATACATCTGTGACTCATTTATGTTGCAATCGAGGAGTGCTCCTGGTGCTCCTCGTAGGGTTTAGTTCTTGGTCAAGTCTTATCTATTACAATAAGAAGTAAATACATTAATATATAGAAATTACATTAAAAAAATGATATATTTAACAAAATAATCACTTACCACCATCTGATGATCACTCTCCACGAGGGAAATATTCAAATGCCCATGCTAAAGCCCTCTATAAACCATCCAAATAGAAATTAAACCACAAATCAATAATGGTTTGATTTTTCACTAACTAACATCTATAACAACAAATTTAAATTGAAATTTAGTAATTTTCCTCATACCTCCCCTGTTAGAGCCATCGAGGGTTCTATAGCAAATGAAACAATGATCTCCATTTCTCTCTGAATATTCAGAGGTGTTTCCACTTGCAACAAATGAAATAAAACAACAAGTTATTCAATCACTAAAACTACAATAGCAAACCATGTCATGACTTATAATGTATGAGATAATGAACAAAATTTTGAGTACTTATTAAAATATATACATTTGACTATCATGTTTACTATTTTCCCTATCCATATCTTGTTTGAAAGCACATGTTTTTAGGCTTTTACCCATAGCAGCAAGTTGGTAAACCATTTGATAAAATGCTTTCATAGACATGTACGATAACTGTGGTGGCATAGAGAAGACAGTGAACTGTTTGAATTTTTTTTTAAGGAAATGGGGTCTCATGGTGATGAAATGCCATTGCAAAAAAATGCACATCATGGCATTCCATCACCATAAGACCTCATTTATTTTAGGAATTTTTTCAAATAGTTCATTGCCTTCTCTATGGTATTATTGCTTACTATTATGCTTTGATAGAAATTTTTCCAACCATCCATAGTTTGTTGGAAAGCACCTATTTTAGGCTTTTAGCCATAGAAACAAGGAAGTGAGTAGTTTGATAAAATGCTTTGGTACACATGTATGGAAAATGTGGTATCATAGAAAAGGTGGTGAACTCTTTGAAGAAATGCCTTGAAGAAATGTGATCTCATGGTGATGCGATGTAATTCCACCACCATGAGACCACATTTCTTTGAGGAATTTTTTAAAACTACTCACTGCCCTATCTATGCTATTCCTTACTATTATGATTTGATAGATTTTTTCCAAGCATCCATAGTTTTTTGGAAAGCACCTTTTGTAAGATTTTAGCCATAGCAGCAAAGAAATGAACTGTTTGATAAAATGCTTTGGTAGACATGTATGGAACATGTGGTAGCATAGAAAAGGTGGTGAGATGTTTGAAAAAGTGCCTCAAAGAAATTGGGTCTCATGGTGATGGACATCACCATGAGACCACATTTCTTTGAGTAATTTTTTCAAACAACTCGTTGCCTTGTCTACTCTATTGCTTACTATTATTCTTTCATATATTCCTTCCAAGAATCCATAGCATAGACAAGGTAGTGAACTGTTTGAAAAGATGCCTCAATAAAAAGTGGTCTCATGGAATGCCATGACAAGCAAATGCAATTGGAAGCTGCTCCTACATATTACTTATGCTATTTGAAGTAATTGTATCACTGCTTATGTTGACTTTCTAAACAGCTATATTGTAGTTGAAATTTTTTCATCTATCAATATCTAGTTATTAGTTATGGAATGTGAAGTAATGCTTTGAGTTTGAAAGATGTGCAATGCAACATAATCAACGATATGAATATTAACTATGTACACAAATCTGTTAAGTAAAATTCATTAGTTAAACTCTTTATTCTATTATCTGCATGAAGGTTTGACTAAATCCACTGGCACTAGGAGGTGTTCCCACAAAACCTCCAATATTAGCCTATTCAACATCCAAAATCACATATTAAAATACCATTCATAATACAATGCTATTAACATGTAATAAATTTATAATTGTTTACTAGTTACATACCTCAACGATAGGTGTAGTGGAGAAATAAGCAGGTGTAGGGCCGATGTATCCAGTATCAATACTGTGACCCTGCAATTTTATTAAAATCATAAAACTAGATTAGTTAATCTTGCATTTCAAAATAAAATTTTAATAAATTAAATTCAATGAATATGCAAACTTTTACTTGAGTATCAATGCCATAGGCCTCATGCAAAATGTTATCTGCCCTTTCTATCTCCATAGCTATAGATGAATCCTATGTAGTAGCCTCCTGCGTGTTGGTGGGGTCATATGAACAAGTCACCCTGCAAGATTGACACAAATGGGATCAAAGCCCACCACTCGAAGACTCCCTTGGATGGCACTGTAGAATAGGGCTAGCATGTTGGATGACACTCTAGGTCAAAGAGATGATGTCCTGCAAATTCTCTACGTCGGCACTCTCCTTCGCAACGGGAGGGATAACAATGTGATTACGAGGCAGCCTAGTGAGAGGTCGTCTCCCTTTCCACGTTGGATCCAGCTGTGCACCGGGTCTATCTTGTACCAAACCCCCAGCTCTACCATGGAAGTCCTCATATCAAAATAATTTGGGATTTTGTTCAAGATGAACTCGCAATATAGTTTCCTAAGGAAATATTGCGAGACTTCACAATTGTTGCATGGTGGAAAATAAAAAACCATGTACCCCCTATCCCCCAAAAAGTTCCTAATCTATTGGTGGTGGTAGAAATGAATAGGAAACCTCTTCGCATTGAGGCTAAGATTTGCATTTGTGCGTGGGTTAGTAAATAATGAGCACAAATCACCTTTTGTAATTTTTAAATGTTTTACTAATTTATATGATAATTTATCTTTGTAATAAGCCTTGGTCGCCTGCCTCCTATCCTGCCAACCAGTTAATTGTTTACTAATTGAATCTACATGTTTTAACATTTCTTTCAATGAAGCTGCCGGGATCATTCTTTCTGTGGTTGAATTGTTTGGATTGTTCAACCTCCTAATTAAATCCTCAAGTTGTTTTTTATTGTTCTCAATTTCACTCATTAAGTTTTGATGAGTGCGAGGATGTTGAGGGATTGGTGGAGGAGATTGAGGTTGTGGTTGATTAACTTGAGGATTTTGTTGTTGTTCTTCTTGATGTGCTTGTTGAGGATTTTGTTCCTCTTTTTTTTTTTATGCTTGTTCAAGATTTTGAGGAGGGTTTGTAGGTTGATTAATATCTCCTACAAATTTTAAAAAAACATAAAAACAACCTAAAACTAACAAATTCAAAATAAAAAACAAACAATCCTTACCTCTCAGACCTCCTCGTCGATGTGGCAACATCATGGTGATGAAACAACAACCGTTGGTGAAGAGTTAAAATTCCTCCTCCTAGAATGCAAGCACGAAATATTGGGGTTTTGGCCGTGAGCAAGATAAAAACACAATCACAAGCAACAATGAATTCAATTTTTTTTTTTTTTGGGTTTTAATAGGTCATAACATGAGCACGTTATAATGTGCTCACATTATAATGTGCTTGTGTTATAACATGATCGCGTTATGGTTTCATTGTGGCCAAGCCTTAGGCTCGACACACCAAGCCATAATGTGAGCGCATTATAACGTGCTCGTGTTATGAGCTTTCAAAATGTTTTTAAAAAGTTGGCCACAAAATTGTGACCCATATTTTTGCACTTACCCTATACAATCTACCCATAGGCATGTTAAAATTTGTCTACATTGAATATATATACATCATCTATATATAAACACCAATCTACATGAAAATCCCTCTCTCGTACTCCCAAACAAGAGGAGGATGGGGAGGAGAAATTTGCTATCATGCAACCTCTTGTGTCCTGGAGGCACCTATCCCCTTGACTATTGTGGCTGTTATGATACTAATGGCAGATGCCCCAATGATCCTCCCTCCGACCTCCTAGACTATTCTGATATGCTCTCCTATAGGAGAACTTGGGAGCTCTCCTCTCGATAGGAATTGAGACCTCATACAGGGTCAAGTAATAGGTGGCCTCCAAGGTGAGTATCCTCACCTCCCTCATATGTTGTTCCATGGGGGCCATGGGCCTAGCTACCTCTAGTTGTTGTCGGTAGGATCTCTCTATGTTTCTCTACAGTTAGTTGTGAAACATGTCCCTCTACTTACTTTTAGTGGGCTATCTTTGTGTCTCACTCTATTATCCTCTACACAAGTTAAATAGTGATTTCATCCCTCTCTGTCTTATATCTATCAATACTAATCTAGCTCAAATAGGACAATGGAAAGCTTAATATAATCATATTCATCTCTTGTCCTATTCTCTCCCCTTTACTTTACTCCCACCATAGCTGCAATTATCAATTGAACCTATGGCCCTTGCTGAGGTCCTTGATCAAGACCTCCTACAATTGCCTTTACATGTTATCACTATTAGAAAGCTCTACCTAGCTCCACCTCTCCTTCACCATATCCCAACCACCTCACCACCTAGATGAGTGAATTTGAGTGCCCTTTATATTGGCCACCATGCATCATAGTTAGGTGTAGTCCTCACATCCTTCACACTTGAGGCCCATTTCCATTGCATTGACATCAAATGGATGAAATATATGACTACAAATTGAGGGCTCACCATGAGCCCCCACTAACCAATCTCTTAATGAGTGTGAGAAAACATAGAATGATAGTCTAATTTTGGGACATCTTTTACCTCTCTAAACTACCTCCTGATCCTTTCAAGAAGGTACCTCTCAAAAAGTGTGGAGTTTGGCCAATAAGCCACCTAGTTTTTTGAATGTGCATGGTCATCTTCCCAAGCCTCACAATGTAACTACAACCTCCATATAAAATCATCTACCTCATCAATTACCCTCCTCCAGTAATCTAAATATCCTAAACTCTATTGAGTCAACAATGTATCATATTTGTACACATATAGATCTCTCACTACTTGTGAACTATCGCCAATCAGTTGAGTGATAGAAATCTACTCCCATGCTCAAATGTGAAGCAAGATCACTCTAGTTGATAAAATAGTCATTAATCTATACACCACCTAGTGCATATCATGATAGAGGTGCACTAGTACACAGGGTCCCCATGCATAGATTGTTGTATCCATCATCATCCTCTCCAATACATGATCCTATCCAATTAAAAACCCCTAGATAATTGATCAAGAATGATCACCCTAGAAATCATGCCTTCAATCACTAGGATGATGCCATCTAAAACTCTAATATATTGTCTCAAATCTACCTCCCTATCATCAATATAGATCTCATCATCATGGAACACTCATTATAGCACTCCCTTTCTAGAGTTAGTATCATATATGACATGAGAACCCTCCATTAGGATCCTCAAAATCTACCAAAAATTCTCAAGTGTGATGGTGGTCTCTCTAGTTGAAAATATGAATGATGAGGTCTCACTATGCCACCTCTTAGCAACTATAGTCATGAAAGTGATGTGGAATAACCTGATAGCTCCAAAGAACTCAACATCCATCTTGCTAGAGTGATCTATCCAATCCAATTCTCTGGGTTGAAACTACTTAGACAAGATTGGATCTAGAACACTACAAGCATAATAACCACAATGTCAATTTTTGTCTAAAATTAAAAAAAAAAATATTGTTTTGTAGACCTTTGAATCAATTGTGACCTTTTTTCAAAAGCATCACTTTATCCAGTCAGTTGCAATCTTTTTTCAAAAGCGTCACTTTGTCAAATCAATTACAATCTTCTTTTCAAAAGTGTCACACTACAACATTTAAATACGAACCAAAATTCAAAAGTGACATGTCTTATTAAATGTATTGTGACATCATCAAAAGAATTGCATCAAGTTTTAGATACATTCCATTGAGATTTGGATGCACTGCATCAAATTTCAAATGCATCAATCCTAGATCAACATATTTGTTTGACTCCCTAGACCTAGCATTTATTGTACCTAAACTAATGCCTAACTATGAAATGGTTAGATACATACTAGTGGAGCTACTCTGGATGGCCTTTGGAACTATCAAAATCAATTTTCATGATTTTTATCATGTGGAATGACAACCATCTTTGTAAAATAATCTCTCAGAGCTCTAAAAATTCTTAGGAGTGTGCAAATGAGGTGAAAATGACCTTGAAGGGCCTATATACAAATATCAAAACCCTAGATTCCACCCATCCCCCCTCACATTCCATTTGTCTCTTTCCCTAATCTTCCATATCACTTTATGCCAACTTGGACCTAATTTTCATCCCCTTTTTCACTAAACCTATCCCATAGATTCCTATTATAAACCCAAATCAAAAATTATTATTTTTTCCATTGACCTCTTGAGGGGGAAGCCTACCACCATCCCCTCATTCCTTTATCCACTGGGGCACATTTGGGCATCATCACCATTACCTATTTATTTCCAAATCAGTAATATGTCTTTGAAACAACATAAAAAATACACTGTCTCAAAGAGGGGCCCAATGTTGAAATGCACAAGACAACTGAGAGGGGGGGGGTGAATCAGTTGTATCAAATCTCTTTTCTTATAAACTTAATATTTTCACCTTAACTTCAATCTTTTATAAAGTGTAAACATGAAATGCAAATAACAAAAAGCAAACACCAGAGACACCAGATTTACATAGAAAACCCAATGAGGGAAAAACCACGATGAGGATTAACTCACAATATAATAGTAATGCAATACTGGATACAAAGGTTCACTGCCAGAGGTTTCACTGCCTAGATACAAAGGCTCATTGCCCAGATTAAGGGATCACTACCTTGAGAAGGACTCACTGTCTAGAAAGGAGGCTCACTACCTACATAAACTAAACAAAAGAGGATAAATGAAGATCCACCACTAGGGTTCCACAAATTCACAACTTGATCAGAAGATTATAGATGCCCTCAACTCACTGCTTTTAGGAATCTAACACCTTAAAGTATTTTTTCCTGAATTCTCTCTTCCACTCTCTACTTTTCACACTTGTTCACACAATTCACTCAATTTCTCAATTCATGGATGATGGATGGAAGCATATGAAATTTGCCACAAATTAATTTTCTTTTATACCATTTTCAACCTTAGAGACATTCATCAAGGTTGGCTATACAATTTCAAATTACAAATTCAAACTAGGTTGGCTACTCCACATTCCCACGGTGGATAAGAATGTGAGAGGACCAATTACATATTTAATTTAGGACCCAAACAACATCTTCAATCAAGCACACACTTTCTTAAATCGATGCAAAAGCCAAATGTAACATGTAAACACTAGGTCGGCCAAACCTAATGAAAACACAAATGATATTTGAAGTACATGCATCTCCAACAAGATAATCACACGTGGATTACTCAATACGCTTCACCAGTCATTTTACTATCTTTGAGAACACCTTAGACACATCCACAGTATTTACAACAAACTTCATTCACAGAGAACTCTTCACCACTCCAACCAGACCAACCAACAAAAACACAAGAGCTTTGGAGCAGGTCTTCCAGAGTGCCAAACCACTATTTTTTTTGTCAAAACACAAAAAGAATCATCTCCTAGATCCACAAGATCTAAAACCAAGTATCAGAGGACTACGGAGCCAAAACACTTCTCCCAATCCATAAACAAATAGTTCTGAAAAACCAATTCACATACCAGTGAACATATCTTCTACTCTCCATCAACTCAGAAGCTGAAACTTAGAATATATTATCCATTGAGGCTTATGAACACACCTATAGATCCACATAGGCATAGGATCAATACAAAGAAAATGCAAAGTACAATACTGGAGCACACTCAGAACACACTTCAATACTGCTTTCATTATTTATTCAAATTTTCTCAAAAGCAGTTAGAAAATACATCAACTTACTCAACCTGAACTGTGTTGATATCAATGAAAAATTTAATGACAACACCATCAAAAAAACCCATACTTGCAACAATCTCCCCCTTTGTCATTGATGGAAACACATGATGTGAAAAACCATCAAAGACAACATACATGATTTTCAGAAGCGACAACTTGCCAAGCATAAAATTTTCACATGATTCTCTCTCCCCCTTTGACATCAATGGTAAAGGGAATTCTTTCCATATAATGCTCTGTTCACTCCCCCTAAGGAGTACAACCACATCACATACTACAACAATGCACTTCTCTATTCCCCCTAAGGAGTAGACCTCAATCATTAGTCGAGAACAAAAGAGTTTGTGAATCCACTGGATTGATGCACCTCCATGTGCACTTATCTAAAAGGAGGGGGAGTAACCCCTAACTTCCCTCTAAGATACTCAAAAGTATCCTTCAGAAGGGCCTTAGTGAATATGTCTACAACTTTTTCTTTGATAGGTACATATTCAAGTCTAACTTCATTCCTTAATACCTTCTCCCTCAAGAAGTGATACTTGATGGATATGTGCTTAGTTCTAGAATGCATCACTGGATTCTTTGAGATGTTTATAGAACTTGTATTTTCACAAAATATAGAATTATTTTCATCACTTACCACACCTATGTCCATCAAATTTTGCTTCATCTAAAGTACATGTGTACAACAAGATGCTGCTGCAATATACTCTGCTTCTGCAGTGGATAAAGAAACTAAATCCTGTTTCTTGCTCAACCATGAAACTAATCTTCGTCCAAGGAAGAATGCACCACCCCTTGTACTCTTTTGGTCATCTACACAACCAATCCAATCTACATTAGTGTAGGCATTCAATGTGAAATCATTGTCCTTCGGATACCATAGTCCATAGTTTGGAGTTCCTTTAAGATATTTGAATATCCTCTTCACAATTGTAACACATGCTTTCTTCGGTTCTGCTTGAAATATTGCAACTAAACATATTGCATGCATGATATTAGGTCTAGTAGTAGTAAGATACAACAGTCCACCAATCATGAATCTGTACATGCTTTGATCAACTTTAGCAGATTCATCATTCTTACTCAGCTTACATCCAGTTACCATAGGGGTACAAACCAATTTAGAGTCATTCATTCCAAAATTCTTTAACAATTCCTTAGCATACTTAGATTGTGAAATGAATATCCCTTTGTTAGTTTGATTTACTTGAAGTCCAAGGAAGAATTTCAGTTCACCAATCATAGACATTTCAAATTATTTTTTCATCTCTTCAGCAAATATATTACACATACCTTCATTTCCACCAAAGATGATGTCATCAACATATACCACAACTATCAGTATCTTGTATTTCTCAACCTTGAAGTAAAGATTGATGTCTACGGACCCTTTGCTGAATTCCTGCTTTGTCAAGTATTTATCCAATATAGCATACCAAGCTCTAGGAGCTTGCTTTAGTACATATAATGCCTTCTTTAACTTACAAACCATGTCCGGTTTGTCTGATAGTTGAAAAAATTTTGGTTGCTCCATATATACTTCTTCTTCTAGTTCCCCATTCAAAAATGCAGACTTGACATCCATCTTATATACTTTGAAGTCTTTATGAGCTGAAAATGCCAAGAACATTCGAATGGCTTCCATTCTAGTTATAGGTGCAAAAGCTTCTTCAAAATCTATTCCTTCAACCTGTGAATATCCTTTACATACAAGTCTTGCTTTATTTCTTACCACTTCAACATCTTCATTCATCTTGTTTTTGAACACCCATTTTGAACCAATTACATTATTGTTTGCAGGTCTAGGGACTAGTTCCCATTTTTCATTTTTCTCTATTTGCTATAGTTCTTCTTTCATTGCTCTAATCCAGCTTTCATCATTACATGCTTCATTCACAGTCTTAGGTTCTATCTTAGAAAGTAAACACAAGTTTACCTCAACCAATTTTCTTCTTGTCTTCACTCTTTCACTTTTGTCTCCAATTATTTGTTCCTCTGGATGGTTTTTTTGAACATATTTAGGAGTCTTAGGTGCAAGTTCCAAAGTTTCTTCCTATTCATCACTTTGTTCTTTCTCTTCTCTTTCTTCTTGTATTTGCACACAGATTGGATCATCAGGTTCAACTTTAGTTATTTCCACTAGTCTATACATAGCTTCATCAACCTTTACATTAGTAATTTCAATTATTTTCCTTGGTCTCTTATTAAAACATCTATAAGCCTTATTGTTATTTGAATATCCAAGGAAAATTCCTTCATCACATCTAGCATCAAAATTTCCAAGATTTTCTTCATCTCTTCTAATATAACATCTACTTATAAATACCTTAAAGAATTTAACAATAGGAGTCTTACCAGTCCATAACTCATAAGGGGTCTTAGTGTTGTTACCTCTGATCTGAACTCTGTTAAGAATGTAAACAATAGTATGGATTGCTTCTCTCCAATACACTTCAGGAAAATTTGCTTCTTTCATCATAGTTCTGGTAGTTTCTTAAACAGTCTGGTTCTTTCTTTCCACTACTTCATTCTGTTGAGGGGTTCTAGGAACATAATAATATATTTTTATGCCATGTTCTTCACAAAATGCATTAAGCTCACCAGAAGTAAACTCTCCACCTCTATCAAACCTTAAGCATTTGATTTTCAAGTTTACCTCATTTTCTACTCTTGCCTTAAATAATTTGAATCAAAAGCCTGAGCCTTTTCTCTAATAAATGTAACCCATGTCATCCTAGAGTAATCATCAATTAAGAGCATGAAGTACCTGTCACCATTTAGGCTTATTATTCTTGTCGGACCACAAAGGTCTATGTGGACTAATTCTAGCATTCCATTAGATGATTGATCATGTTTCTTGTTTTTTTCCCTATTTGACAACTTCTATAGATTGAATTTGAAGGCTTTGTGATTCTAAGCATATCTTTGACAACTTCCCTAGAACTAATCCTAACCAAATGATCAAAATTGATATGTCTCATCCTTCAGCGCTAGAGCCAACTCTCATTAATCTGAGAAACAAAACACTAACCATGTCCACCTTTAAGTTGATAGATGTTTCCATGAGTTCTTCTCCCAGATACTACCACAATTCTAGATTCTTTCCTGATCTCACACATGTTATCTCGAAACACAAGCTTCAAACCTTTGTTGCACATTTTTCAAACACTTAACAAATTATGCCTTAAACCCTTTACATAGTAGACATCATCAGCATTATGTTTTCCATCAAAACTAATTGTTCCTTTACCAACAGTCTTAGCACCAGAGTCATCTCCAAACATGACTATACCTCCATCATACTTCTCAAGTTTATTAAACTTAATCTTATCTCTAGTCATATGATTTGAACATCCGTTATCAATTACTCAAAAGGCTTCATCCTGTCTGGCGTGAAAAGCAGTTACTAGAGTACCTTCTGTTTTATCCTTTTTGATCTCTGGACTATATTCCTTTGCAAATTTATTTTCCAGGGCTAGAAACAAATATTCATCTTTATCTTCCTCAAATTTAGATTCATCATCAAAAATTTCTGCATCTTCTTTGACATAATACAATTTCTTGAACTTCTTATCCTTCTTATCTTTGTAATTGTTATTACCATCCTTATTATTCTTTTGTGTAGCTCTATTAGGACATCTTGATGCATAATGACCAATATTTCCACAACTAAAACATTTAAAGGGAAACTTACCTTTGTATTTACCAGTACCTTTCTTCAATCTCCTTGTAAATTTTTCTTCTAGTTCTTTTGTATCATCACCATCCGGATCCTCTTCTATCTTCATTGCTTTAAAGGCCATTTCAATATTCTCCTTATCTCTTGCTAATTTTCTCATCTCGAATGCAGTCAACACACCAAATAGATGCTCCTTAGTAAATGTCTTTGGATCATATTGTTCTTCAAGTGTAGATACTTTGTCATTGTAATTTTCTGGCAAGGTCATCAAGATCTTCTCAATTATATCTTCATCTAACATGGAACCACCTTGATTTTTGATTTTTGTTACTATAAGTTCAACTCTCTGATAATAACTCACAATGTCTTCTCCCTCTTCCATTCTCAAGTTCTCAAATTTTTGCTTAGCAGTTAGTTTCCTTCACAATTTTACTCTATCATTCCCTTCATAAATGTCTTTCAACTTTGTCCGTACTTCATGAGTAGTAGGTAGAGAAATAACTTTGTTCTTTCAGTTTTAGATAAAGCACTTAAAATAGAATACCTTGCTCTTTCATTCTCTTCAAAGGCTGCAACCTCATCAACAAAGGAAGGTCTAGCTACTAGTATCACATACTTTGTTTCAAAAAAATTTCGGGTGTTGAAATTTAGTGAAATCAGATAACTTCTCATCTGCTCTTTCTAGTCACTGTAATTAGATCTATCAAAAATAGGAATCTGGAACTTGTGCACCATCTGATCTACCTCCAGAGGTTAAGCTTTTCAATGAGGAATTAGAGCTCTGATACCAATTTTTGAAATGCAAAAGACAACTGAGAGGGGGGGGTGAATCAGTTCTATCAAATCTCTTTACTTATAAACTTAATCTTTTCACCTTAACTTCAATCTGTTATAATTTGTAAACATGAAATGCAAATAACAGAAAGAAAACACCAAAGACACTAGATTTACGTGGAAAACCCAATGAGGGAAAAACCATGGCGAGGATTAACTCACAATATAGTAGTAATGCAATATTGGATAAAAAGGCTCACTACTAGAGGGCTCATTTCCCAGATACAAAGGCTCACTACCTAGATTAAGGGCTCATTGTCTAGAAAGGAGGCTCACTGCCTACAAAAACTAAACAAAAGAGAATAAATGAAGATCCAACACCAGGGTTCCACACACTCACAACTTGATCAGAAGATTGTAGATGCCCTCAGCTCACTGCTTTTAGGAATCTAACAACTTAAAGTACTGCTGCCTCAATTCGCTCTTCCACTCTACTTTTCGAACTTGTTCGCACAATTCACTCACTTGCTCGATTCATGGATGATGGATATGAAATTTTCCACAAGTTAATTTGCTTTTATACCATCTTCAACCTTTGAAAAATTTATCAAGGTTGGCTATACAATTTCAAATTAAAAATTCAAACTAGGTCGACTACCCAACATTCCCATAGTGGATAAGAATGTGAGAGGACCAATTAAATATTTAATTTAGGACCCAAAAAACATCTTGGATCATGTACACACTTTATCAAATCGATGCAAAAGCCAAATGTAACATGTAAACACCAGGTCATCCAAACCTAATGAAAACACCAATGAGCTTTGAAGTACACACATCTCTAGCAAGATAATCACACGTGGATTACTCAATACATTTCACCAGTAATTTTACTATCTCCTAGAACACCTCAAATACATCTAGAGTATTTACAACAAAATTCATTCATAGAGAAATCTTCACCAGTCCAACCAGACCAACCGACAAAAACACAAGAGCTCTAGAGTAGGTCTTTCAAAGCGCCAAACCACTAGAAGGTTTGTTAGAACACAGAAAGAATAATCTCCCAGATCCACAAGATCTGAAACCAAATATCAAAGGATTATAGGGCCAAAAAATTTCTCCCAGTCCACAAACAAATAGTTCTAGAAAACTAGTTCACACACCAGTGAACATATCTTCTACTCTCCATTGACTCAGAAGCTAAAACTCAAAATATATTATCCATTGAGGCTTATGAACACACCACAAATCCGCATAGGCATAGGATCAATACAGAGAAGATGCAAAGTACAATACCGAAGCACACTCAAAACACTCTTCAATACTACTTTCATTATTTCTTGAAATTTTCTCAAAAGCAGTTAGCAAATACACAACTTACTCAACCTGAACTATGTTGACATCAATGACAACACTAATGACAACACCATCAAACACATCCATACTTGCAACACACAATGTAGACACCGAAAATTTTCTAACACATCAAACATTCCTCTAATTTACCATTTTCATCATTATCACTCATTAGCCCTATTTCATCATTTTTAATTATATTAATTTACTATTTTATGATTAAATTAACTGTTTTCCTCTATTAATTAAATAATTTTAATTATTTTTAAATTTATTCACCATTTTCCCCTCCATCACCTTAATTAAATGGTTTTCATTATTTAATTAATTTTCATAGTTTCCCCTATCCCACTTTAATTAAATAATCTTGATTATTTAACTTATTTTTTATTTTTTCTTCACATTCACATTAATTAAAAATTATTATTTTCTTCTTATCTCTCATAATTAAATAACTTCGTAATTATTTAATTAGCTATTTTTCTTCAACAATTAAATGAATTATTTAACTTATTTAGTTGCACATTCACTCCAAATAGAATATTCTAAAATTCAAATTCAAATTTGAAAATATCTCCCTCCAAAAATATCTCAAAATATCTTCCTAAAATTTAGGGAAGAGCTTCAATTAACTGAACCTTTCCTCTTCATGCATGGCCTCTCCACCCTTAAATCACTCTCCACCATTCATTTCATCTTTCAATCAGATTGATTTTTGATCAAATATCTTGAGATCTATAAAACAATCCTTTAGCTTCAATTAACCCTACTCAAATTTTTGATCTAATTGGTAATTCTCTCAAATTGAGCTTCAAACCATCAATCCTCCATAGTCATCAATTTTCCAAGATTTTACACAATTGATTTATGCTTAGCATGAGCAATCCAACATATTAAGGCATAATTCTCTCAATTTCAACAATGGATTAAGGACTTACATCTTTGGGTGAGGTAAAAGTAGGGTTTAATTTATTTTATTCTCTTGTTTCTTTTTTATTTCATTTTATTTTGGCTCTTCACTTCATTGGTAATTGGTGTAATTTGATCAATTGGGTCTTGGTTTTGTGATTTGATCTAACCCTCTTGTTGTTTGACCTCTCTTTCAATGAATCTTTTTGTTATCCTTGTTCACAATTCTAAAAAAATTGTCAGCCATATTGCCAAAGTTAGTTTTTCCTCTTGGCATTGCCATGACCTTGTACTTGTAGGTCCAAGGCTAAGGGTTGGGTTATCAGGCCTTTCTCAAGCCTAAAACCAAATCAAAAAACAAATTGGAATTTTAAGGTACTCGTTCTAAAAATAGAATGGGTACTCACTTTAAAATGGGTAACCGTTCCTTATTGTCCCATTTGTAAAAAGGAATAGGTACCCATTCTTATTATATCAATTATTTCCAAATTAGGAAAAAATGCAGTACCACTCTATTTCTATAACTTTCTATTTATGTAGTATGGACTGACAACAATAGTTTTTATATATATTTTATTCTCTTTTATCTTATGCGATCTCTTAGTAAGTTATATTTTATTCAATTTTCGAAAGGAGTCAATAACAAGAACCATTGTGAAGTAGAATCATGTACATATAATTTTCTCAAAAGGAATAAAAAAGAGGGTTTTTGATATATTCAAATTTATTTGTACTTCAAAATTTATAGAAGAAATGATCTATATCTAGTTCTATTTCAAAATTTCAAAGAGGTAGCAATTTGAAAATAGATTAAACATCACTTTTGTAAGAGGGTTTGGTAATCATGGAATCAAAAGAATGTCAAAGAAAAAATGTAGGAAGCTCATGACACCTAAAGAAATTGAAGAAAATAAAGAGGAGGCTAAAATACAAAGAGATAGAAGAACAAGGATTTGACAAATTAAAAGTATTGAAGCATCTAGTTCCATGACTATTGAAGATGAGACCATGAAGGATGGGATGAATGCAGATGATACAAACATGGAAGTGGTGAATATGGAAGAAAATGTGATTATAGAGACAAAACCAAGCATGTCTTCAAATCCACCTTTCAATGATATGGAAAACATCTGACTATACAAACAAATCTAGGTATGTCTTCAAACCCAATAATGATATCAACTAGGTATGTCTTCAAATCCACCTTTTGATGATATTGATATTAGTTGTTTAAATAAAGTTGGATATACCAATAATTATATCAACTATACTACTGAAAAAATGGAAACATGAAGTGAGAATGAAATCCCTTGTATAGATGAAAATGAAAATGTTTATTTTTTAAATTGAAAGAAATGTCTTAGATAATTTTCTTGGAAAAATTTCTTGAAGACAAATGAGAAATTGTGCAAATAGATTATATAAAATATATTTTTATAGAAAAAGCATAGGATTTCAATGTCAACTCATGATGCAATTGATGAAAATATGGAAAAGTGAAAAGTGAAGAGAAAATTAAACATTTTTTAAAACCTAGAAAGAAATATGATTTCAAGTTATATCTAGTGTTTCTAATGCTATTAACTCTATTGGAAAAAGGATTCAATCTAAATATGAGAATGTAGCACAATGAGCTACAAAAACTTCTTTAGTTAATAAATCAACTTTGAATAAAATAATATTAAGTAAGATTAGTGAATTTATGAATGTAAATATTAAAAATTTAATAAGAGTGGTAAAGAGAAGAGAAAGGATTGAAAATGATCCAATTAACCAATGTTGGAGTTTTAGTAGTAGACTCCTAGGGTCTAACATGAAATTAAATAATGAAATAAAATCTTTAATTGAAAAAATTAACATGATAATACAAGGGTATCATAAAATTTTAGAGATGTTTTAAAATTAAGCATGGGGTCAAAAATTTGTGACCCTCATCCAAAAAGTCTATTAGATATAAAACTGAATTTAAAAAAAAAAATTAGATGATCCAATCTTACAAAATATTAGCATAAGTCAAAGATCATTTAAAAATGTAAACCTTCGTATGTGAAAGTTAATAAAAAATGAATCTCTTATTGTTTTAAAAATAGTGTGCAATTTCATTATTATGATACTTTTCGATATATATGTTTTGATTATAAGGTAAAAACAAGTTTTGAAGGGACCCGAAACCCTTTACAACTAAATAGACAAAAATCTTCTCATAGATAAAGAAATTGAACCATCAGTAGCAGCCAATAGCAAAAAAACATCCAAAAAACAAAGAACCAACAACAATAGATAGAAACAAAACAAGACATAGAAAGGGACACTATTTCATGCTCTTTAAGGTGTTAGCCACCTCAAGTTCCTGGTTATGATGTATTTCAACCATGTCCATTGGTTCTTTCTTCTCCTCCTCAAAGGTTTTCCTCAGGTTACCCTTACCTCTTGTACAAGGGCCTTTTGCTTCATCCTTTATGACCTTCTTTCCCTTCCCCTTTGAAACGTGGTCCTTCTCCATCAGCTCTGCAAAGTAAAGTTGATCTTCCCTAAGTTCACTTATCTTGCAAAAAAGGACCTCCAATGATTCAACACTATTCTTAATTGAACTGTGGCTAACTTGCAATAGTTTCTTGATGTTTGCATTGGTATCATTAATCTTAGCCTCCATTTCAGAGAGGTGTTGCTCACACAAGGACTTGAAATCCGTAAAGGAACACTCTAAGTCGACAAGTATTTCAATCAAAATATCCAAGGAAGTATCCTTCAACCTATTTTGCATATTCTCTTTCAGACCCTTGATCTTGATATTCCCCCTATTGAATTCCTATAGTGTCCACTTAGCTAGCTTGAAAGTGCCAGTAGCCCCCGCATGAGCCATGTACAGAAGTTCGAACATTGAAGTGTTGTCATCATTTAGGTATGAGAAATCCTCAGAGAGAGGATTCACTTTTAGTGGCCCTAGCTTACTAGGACTCAGATTAACCCCCTCCTCCTCATGCATAGACTTCCCACCAGAAAGATCCACACTGGGCATCTGATGAACATGGGATTCATTAATTTCAATGATAGTATACTCAATACCCTTCTCCTTACTCTGGTCCTTGGTACCCTTCAAATCATCACTCACCATCTACTTTTTCATCTTAAGAAATACACTTGGAAGTCCTTCGTGGAATTTCCTTAGCTTCCTTAACCTCAACATTATCAGGCATGCCCTCCTCCTTACAACCTTCCGCAATAAAATCTTGCCCATTAAACACAATATTTCCCTTAGACCTGGAACCCCCAGAAACTACATACTTGTCATTGCTAGTAGAATGGGACTCTGAATCTTGTAAAAAAATCTTCTTAGCGACACGTTTCCCCTTATTTCTCTTCTTAGAGGGGGCCGCCGCAAGGGAAGAAGACCTAGACTCATCCTCTTCATTCCATTCCTCCTCACCAACAACACTAGTATTAATATGTTGTACTTTGTATACTAATGGAATTATGTAGGAATGTGGTATTAATATGCCACCTCAAACAATCAAGGAGTTTATAGCATATTTGTTTTATGAAACATCTAATGGACACTTATTTAATTTTAATGCATGTATTTTTTGACAATGCAATAGATGTGGAAGCCTTTTATTGTTAGGAGAATGTATGCATGGAAATTTTCACATGATTATGGATAATAATTAGTGGATGTGAAAAGATTAAAAAATGTTGAATATTCTTTAAAAGATGGAAAAATTAGAAAATGTTGCGAGTTAGTCATAGAAAAATTAGTGTGCATGCATTCATTAAAGAATTTAATGATAATATTATATCCAAATGTGATGTGAGAAAAAGGAATCTAGGTTCCAAATCACACTTTCGCCTACATCATAATGGAAGGAACTAAAAATGATCACATACACCCACTTGGCTACTAACCTCTATGGAAGAACCACAATGGTGGATTAGGGTTTTGGTTATTTCTTTGGGGGTTGATTGATTGATTGTGAATTTACTTGATTTAAAAATACAAATGTGTGCTTATGTCAACTATTGAATGGAAAAAAACTATTATGATTTTAGGAAAGTACAAAACAAAAGTATAGAAAAGGATCATAGGACAATATAGTGCAAAGATAGAGGAACTTGAAATATAAATTTCAACTCAAACTAGATAGATAGGGGAACTGGCACCCTAGACTTGGGAATATAGATCTTTATAATCATAAATCATATCTTAGATAGTAATTATCTATAGGTTCTTCCCTTTTGGACTCAAATTTAGAACTTCATATATCGATGATTAATTCCACTTTCCCTAGTTTGTTGATATGTGATTCTTAAATGCTTGATCTTGCAATTAGGCCTTCAATACCTTCCATTTCAGATCTTTCACTTGCACACATGAGAGGAGAGAAAGGGTTGTTCCATATAGGGTCTTTCCTAAGTCAAACCCCACTTTGGTGTTTCCAACTCCATAATGGTTATGATGATGTAACGAGTTCTTACCCTCGATGGAACATAAGAAAATGGATAAAAGAATGATAAATTGACAAGTAATACAACTTACCACTCATATCTTCCTTTCTTTATGGATTGAATTTATTGTAATCATTACCTTCAAGGATAATTTGATTCTTTATTGGAGGCCCTACAAGTTTTAGTACTCACAAAAAATGAACATAAAACATGAACAAACTCACATATAAGCTTGATGCATTGCTAACATGAATCTTGATAGATAATAAGTACTGTAAACTTTACTAATTTCAATCTTGACTACTTCATAGGATGCTCAATTTATCAATCAATTCTCTAGGATTTCAAATTGTAAAAAAAACTTGTATTTATATGTATTAATTCATCTTCCCATAAAATTAATTATCAAAAGCTAACAAATGAACTTAAATGTTTAAATATTAAAATGTTGACAATAATACATTTTAAATTGGGCCCAAATAGGTTGGATAAGGGTGCTAGTGCCCTAGTCTAGACCTATTTTGGGTCTTTAAGTGTCATTAAATAAATATTAAATCATAATTTTGAATCTAATTCTGATTTTTTGAATATGATCATAAATGGGAAATTTAAGAGCACAATTGGGTCTAAGAACATAGGGGAGAGCTAAACCTAGTGTAAAATTGTCAAGGGTGACAATTTACAATATTACATTTAGCCCCCACTAGTGAGAGTATGAACATAAGCTCATGCTCACACTAAAATAAAGATAAGCCAAGATGGGATCTTTTATCCAAACATTGAAAAGATAGGATGTCATCGAATCTACGAAATGCACTAGCCCCCAAGGTCAAGATCTTATGACACAAAAATGTAAAGACAAAGGAACACACACATATGAGGTACAATACAACATGACAAACACAAATCATATACACAATGAAGATACAAAATTAACATAATGTAAAAATATATCGTAAATCAAGCACTTCATAATGCAAAAATGCAAAAGGGGGTATGATAATCACATAATAGAAAACTCTATAGAATTCTTAGTAGGATACATACCCAAGGTGTTCATGAATCATAGGTTGAATTTTTTTTTGGAAGAATGAAGAAGAAGCCCTCTGGTGTGTTTTCATTGATGCCAACATTGTTTGGTGACAATTTTTGTCCATTAGGTAAGTAGTGCTTCTGTTACTCTGAACTGATAATCTGGTTCAAAACTATTCATATTAAAAGATTGACCTATGTGATTTTAATATGTTTTCTAGGACTATTGATTGCATCTATGGATAAGTTTTTGACGATTTTGGTTAAACGGGATGAAAGATATAAATCACATAAGTTTGACATACAAGTTTTGTATATTCCTATGGCCGACATGGACAAGTGGTATGAAGATATGCTTCATGGATGTTAAAGTGATCCTTCTTAGGTTTGGGATGACCTAATTTATGTCTTGCATGTTTATATTTTGAGTGCGGAAGAAATTTTGGTCTGACCTGAAAAGTTACCTTGAATCAATTATGTATACGCTTAATTAGGCCAATCTAATTGACGTATGTAGATGTAACATCGTATATATATGAAACATTTTGTATTGAATGAGTGACAACATATGTGATATACAATAAGTAATAAGCAGTGACTCAAAACAATGTGATATTGTGCGAAGTTGTTGATAGTTATTGTGAACTTGCAAACTAGTGCAAGATTTTGTATTCTAGATCTTAATTGGAACTAAACTCAGCACATAGAAGGTGTATTCATCACTTCATCCTTTGGTAGTGAGCCACACTCCATTTTGTAATCATTTTTGGCTGTGAGCCTTTCAAAGATAGTGTGTCTTGGTGTTCATGTACCATGTGGTGTTATGATTCCTTTCATGTCTTTGATTACAATTGTAGTTAGATATGTTTTAATTATTAAATGGTTAGCAATTAAATATTTTAGAAGAATATTGATTCACCCCCCCTCTCAGTATTTTGGGTGTTCAACAATTGGTATCAGAGTTTGGTTCCTTTTGAAAAGTTTAACAACTTGAGGAAGATCTTGAAATTTGAATGCATGGCTTACGTAAGGAGTCACGTTCCTCCAAAAGAGATCTTTGTAACTGAAGAACTCCATGTTGCTCTTGAAGATCTAGACATAATTGAAAATGAGAAGGAAACTCTAAGGGAGAACTTAAAAGAAGCAAATGAGTGCATCAAAAAACTAAGAGTACAAATCAAGAAATTAAAATAAAGGCATAGAGAAGTTAGTGATCAGTTGAAGAAAGCAAATGAAGAAATCGCCAAACTAAAGGTGCAAGTGGAAGAAAATAAAAGAATTGAGGACTATTAGAAAGATGAAATTCAGAACAAGGTTGATGAATGTACAAAGCTTGAGCAAGAAGTGGTAACCCCTAGGTCTAACTTGGAGAAAGAAAAGACTCATGATGACAAATTCAAATCAAGTACTACAATGCTTGATGCGTTGAATGTCTTTTAGAAACCCGCTAAGGATAAAGGTCGTTTAGGACTTGAAAAAGGACAAATCTCAAAAGAAAATCACACTCCTAACAAGGTTGACAATCAAAGGAAGACTCAAGGCAATGGTAGAAAAATCAAGAATCAAAGAAGCAATACCAAAAAAACTCCTATCTGGCAACCTAATGCTTAAAGGTACCCATTTTTAAATGTTATCTATTTTTCATGCAATAAATTTGGTCATAAAGCAACAAAATCTAGAAGTAGAATGAATCAAAATGTTGCATTTTTTTTGGACAATGTTTTGCTTGCAAAATTTTTGGACATAAATATGTTGAATACAGAAGTCGAATAATGATGAATAGATTCAATACTGGTAGAATTATTCAATCTTTTCAAGGTTATTGCTACACATTTTATGCATTTAGACATAAAGAAAACCAGTGCAAATCAAGGATAAATTCAAATCAATATAGTCAAAGAAATGTTGTGTGCTACACCTGCAATAAACCAATACATATTCCAAGATTTTGTAGAAGTAAATCTAATCCAAAATAAAGGAATAAGCCAGTAAAGAAGATTGATCCTATTGAACTTAAGAATGAAATGGAGAAGGTTTTGAAGAAAAAGGAAGAACGTGAGAATAAGGATGAACCAAATGCATCTATACCTACATTTGGCATAGATACTTTTTCTAAAAACTAAACTCAGTAATGGATTTAGGGGAGCAATTACAGAGAAATCTAATAAACCCATGATATAAGAGGTGTCAAGCAGTGAAATGAAAATATGTGATGAGAAATATCATTCTGAAGATGTTAAAACAATTTCTAGCATAAAAGATGCAAATTTGGAGATTTGTGGAGCATTTTAGGGTTTACAATATATTCATAGAGTGTTTATTAGATTTTTGTGGGTGGAATGCATTAAATGTGAAATTAGGGTAGATCAATAAGGTATAAAGTGAAAAATAAAGTCAAGTTAAATCACTTTTATATATTTGGAGAAACCAGAGTAAGTTGAAGTGATCTGAAGGTGATTCAGAGCATTTGACATCAAACCCTATTTTTTCGTCGAAGCTTGAAAAAGGTATTTGCAACTATCTATACTCTATGGATTTTAATTAGAAGTAGTTTCCATAAGCATATACAAGAGAATTAAGGGAAAAATGGCCACTCCCATTGTGGTTGAAGTTTCTAAGAGACCCCAACCAAAATTCAAAAGGTTTTCATGGAAGGTTTACAAAATGGACCCCATGGGTGCATTTTCACAAATTCTAAATAATGTATTACCTACTAAGGATACGAGAACCTATATTCATGGGAAATTAGAATAATTTGATCGCCAAGAACTCTAAAATATATGGTAAGGAGCTAATTGGAGATAATTCCTTGGTGAAGATAGAATATGAAAATATTGTATGAAAGAAGCTAGATGTATGGAAATGGTTCCCAATTTTTTGTAGTGGAATGGATGCAAAGTTTGGAAGGATAAAACTTAGCAGAGTGCATGATAAATTTGTATGGACATGTGTGCCTAGAGTGATTACCAAGGAAGTGATTAAAATTATGACTAGTCTTTGTGACACTGGACCCATGCCAGTGCTAAAGCCTATGAAAAATGATGTGGTTATGAAAATAACTGGTGCCACATACGATGGGAGAGCACAAAAAACCAAACTCGTTAAAAAAATTGCTATTAGGTATGATGCAATCATGATAGGCTAGAAAATCTATTTTACCAATAGAGGAAATTTTGTGTCTACAAGTGTGATTTATGTTGCACATGATATGGTGGTAAATGGAAGAGACTATGATTTGTGTGAGTTGCTCTGGAAACAACTTATGGATAACTTAAGCCAAAATAAGATAAAGAAATATCCATTCAAGTTTGATACATTAGTAGTGTGTTTGCTACTTTAATATCTAAGGGAGCTACCTAGAAAGAAAAACATTATATGGAATATAAATAGATTGGTGGCACATCAAATCTTTGAGCATTTATAGAGAATTGGAGACTTCAAAGCACATGGTGATGCTTTAACTACATTCTTCATAGTTTTTCAAAACAATATGTATGAAAGATAAAGAGTTTCAAAGAGCTTAGTAAAGAAACATGCAAAGGAGATAACTTTCCTTGTATCTACTGATGAGTGTATCATAGAAGTAGTAGAACCTATAACTCTATGGATAGAGCCTCTAGGATACTGGATTGATGAGTAGATGGTTGAGAGACTCATTGAGATTTTGCTAAGCATTCCTAAGGATCATACTCTACCCCAACATGGTACATATGAAGAGAAGTCAGTTGAAGTGCATTTGGAATATTTGACACCTCAAAGGGATAAAAGGGTAAATAAAAATGATGAGGCATTCTTCAAAATGCATTCACTTTCTAAGGATGATGTTGAAAGGCTAAGGGAAGTTACTGGAGAGAAGAGGAAAAAATCAGTTGAACTGCCCTCCAGGCCTAGAAGATCAGGAAGAGAACCTTCCTCCACTACATCTGCATTACCTAAAACACTCGATGCAGCTGTAATAGTGAAAAGAAAGAAGGTAGATCACAATGCTCCAATGTCAGTTGATGTAACTACTTCCTTTAGACCTAATACCAAAGCTTATAAGAAGATAAATGTACCCCCTGTTGCACCATCTATCACCATTAGAAAAAGAATAAAGCAAAAGGATAATAGGAAAAGGAACTTGAGTGATGTTGTACAAGAAGAAATTGACCTTGGTTTGAAAGAGGAAAGTTAGTTGAAAAGGAATAGAAGAACCAGTGCCTCCACTAGCAATGAAAATATTTCACAGGCGACTAGAATAGAAAATATTGTGGATTCATCTGATGAAGAGGAGATAGAGGAAGAAAATAATGCTTTCAAAATCTTTGTCCATGAGAAGAAGGGAGAAGAAGGCACATCAGAACCTATGGAGGAAATACCCAACTCTCCTCTCATAAGTGATCGTCCACCTCTAAAGTTGGAAGCTTTAGTAAATAATATGATAGAAACTGAGGACTTGATAGCTACTGCTAAGTTGTTTGATGAAGTTAATGAAGAAGATAAAGAAACAATAGTAAATGATTTCATTCAATATATGGTTATTTTTTATGAGAATATGGAAACTATAAGGAAGAAGGTGACTGACAATGTATGGGAAGCTCTAGTACAAAGAAGGCATGAAGCTATACCTATTGATGAAAAAATCAAATATGATGCTTTGAGCACATATAGATCCTCCTTATCTGAGAAAGATGCTACCACCCTATTAAATGAATATTCTAAGTTATTAGGGTCAAACATAGAGTCACTCTTTTAATGACTAAAGAGAAAGATAGGACAAAATGATTAAGGCAAGAGACTCTTGATACAGTAAGGGAAATGGAAAAGAACTATGGGATGAGAACTAGCTCTTTACCTCATACAACTCAAGCACATGAGCCTAAAAATGTCACAGAAGTAAAGGACCATTCTATTTTGGATAAGGTTGGTGTTGTGCGTGCTACTTTAGAGATGTTTTCTCCTCTGAATGATATAGAGGAAATAATCAACAAAAACACTAAAGATCAGCATAAAAATGATACCGGTGAAAATTCTCAAGAACATCATCAAAATACTAGAAACAATGGTTAAGTAGATAAGAATGAAGACGAGGGAAACAAAAATGAAAAAAATAATGATGGAAAAGATGATGAAGACAAGGAGGATGAAAACAAAAGACAAACCATCAGAAAAACCCTCTGAAGAAGAAGAGGAAAAGAAAGAAGAAAATAAGGAAGAAACAGAGGTTGGAAGAAGTGAAGAAGAATCTTCAGAGACTATTGAGCCATCAAATCCATCGAGATAACCATCCAAAAATACTCTTAAGGGTCTATTGACAAGAAAAATAAGGACTCAACCTGTGCTACCTCCTTATTTGATTTAACTTCCATCACATCTAGGCTATGTGGATCTGAGTAAGATCTCACCAATTGAAAGGATAAAGATTTATGGTACTTTTCTTGACTCTGGTACATAGGAAATTGTTGAAACCTATCTGAAAGGGACTAAATTGGTAAATAATGCTATTAAGGCTTTGTAGGAGACATCTCCTAGTGCTACAATTAATGATTCCTTATCCCTTGTTGAAAACTTAAAGTTCCTAGTTGATTCACTCAAAGAATATACCTCTGGCCTTAAGAAGCAGACTGAAGACAAGGCAAAGTCAAGGCTTTTGGAGAAAAGGTTACTTGTATTGAAGGATAAATGTGCAATCACACACAACAAGGTGTCGCAATTTCTGAAAGAGGTAAAGGATTGCAAAGAGGAAGCTCAGACATAGTTTGTGTACTACATGTGGTGGGTTGATGCCACTCGAGGCATTAAAGACTTAATGGACTCAATAGAGTCTCAAATTGCCAATGCCTTAGGAGCTTACAAAATTGTAGATGAGAAAAAATATTCTATCCGGACTTCTATTGTAGACTTGTAGAGCAATTTTTTCACCTTACCAAGACATAAAGAAGATGCCATGAGGCAGTTTGGATAACTTAGAGATATGGTAATGTCCAGACACATTCTTGTATCAAGTGCCTTTGTGGATGCAAAAAAACTAGAATATATGAATCTTAATCCATCCACTTTGAAAGAAGGAGAAGAATGCTTAGTAGAACTGGAATAATTGCATAAAACACTTAATAGAGCGAAGGGGATTTGGGATGATGGAAAACCTGCTTGGGAAGCTATTATTAAGGAGTTAGAAGGTGCCCCCAGTTCTAGTTAAATGTTACTCACTATTTTTAAAAATTTCATCATCGACATTCCCTTTATCCTTGATGTCAAAGGGGGAGAAGGTTTTGTGTAGGGAAAAGTTACTATTGTGAAGAAAATTTGGTTTTGGAAAATTTTTGTGTATATCTGAAAGGGGAGTTCACACAGTTAGAGTAAAGACAATTTTGAAGATCCATTTTTGGCACATGTTGCCATCACTAAAAAAGGGGGAGATTATTGGAAGAATGAAGAAGAAGCCCTCTGGTGTGTTGTCATTGATGCCGAAATTGTTTGGTGACAATTTTTGTGCATCTAGTAATTAGTGCTTCTATTACTCTGATCCAATAATCTAGTCCAGAATTGTCCATATTAAAAGATTGACCTTTGTAGTTTTAATATGTTGTTTAGAACTATTGATTGCATCTATGGACAAGTTTTCAACAATTTTGGTTGAATGGGCTGAAAGATATAAATGACAAAAGTTTGGCATACAAGTTTTGTATATTCCTATGGCTGACATGGACAAATGGTATGAATATATGCTTCGTGGATGTTAAATTGATCATTATTAGGTATGAGATGACCTAATTTATGTCTTTCACATTTTGAATTTGAGCATGGAAGAAGTTTTGGTTTGAGTTGACAAGCTACCTTGAATCGATTATGTATACACTCAATTAGGCTGACCTAATTGATGTATGTAGATGTAACATCATATATATATGAAACATTTTGTATTGAAGGAGTGACAACATATGTGATATGTGACAAGTAATAAGAAGTGATGCAAAATAGTGTGATACTGTGTGAAGTTGGTAGTTTCTCTAAACCTACAAATCGGTGGAAGATTTTATATTCCAGAGCTTAATTGGAACTATACTCAACACATAGAAGGTGTATTCATCAGTTTATCATTTAGTAGTGAGCCACACTCTATTTTGTAATCATTTATAGCTGTGATCCTTTCAAGGATAGTGTGTCCTCATAGTGTGCCCTGTAATATCTTATGACCAGTTATAATATATTGTGAGCTATTCCTTATCATTGTTTTTCCCACTTTGGGTTTTCCACGTAAAAATTTTGGTGTTCATGTGTCATGTGGTGTTATGATTCTTTTCATGTCTTTGATTATAGTTGTAGCTAGATATGTTTTAATTATTGAATGGTTAGCAGTTAAATGGCTTAGTAGAATACTAATTCACCCCCTTGTCAGTATTCTGGGTTTTCAACAAAAGTTTGATCTTTTCTAGGTGACCCATGAACAAAAGAATCATAAGCTAGTGATGTCCGATATTCACTAGGTGAGCTTTGATAAGAAACAAAACATGCTAGTTAAGTCTAATATTCATTAGATAAGTTTTTGCAATAGTAGCAAATGAAAAAACATAAGGGCTAGTAAATTCTAATCTCATTGAGTTTCCATGTCAACCATACCAAGAATTATAGTCCTAATAATTTTGATAAGGAGGTACAAAATGTGATGAATATGCCAAAAATGCATCACAAAGTTCAATGTGTGTGAGAAAAGTGAAGCACATAATGGAACATACACCCCCACCTTAAAGTAATTGCTAATTTGAATTGAGAGAAATTTATTTTGAGGTAGAATACAATGATATTGAATAAGAAATGAGAGCTTATTGGAAAACTCTATGCATAATGTTCCCAAGAAAGCTAACTCATGATGAGGAGCTATCCCCAAAATAAAGCCACATAAAAAGAAAAAATAGAACATAAGGGATCCACAGATGATGAAAGAGCATCCCTAGTTGTAAATTAATCATGTATCAACCAAAAATAGTTTTTCTTGCATTGCATCCAGTATCAATTTTTAGTAGTTTTTTTTGGATTTTATTAGATCATTGTTTCTCAGCTCGTAGAGTAGGACATAACATCTACACATCAACACCTATCACATAATTAAATTTTGGATCATTTGCATTTTCCTACCAAAAGGTATCACTCTCAAAAATTCACTTTGTTATCAACCAAAGCATATGAAGCCAACCTAGTCTAGTTTCTTAGTCCAGACGTATGTCAAAATGTACAGGGCTTAATTGAGAATCATACAAGAATATTGGGTTCATTGGGACCTATCTTGAAGATTCACAAGTTAATTCATCTTGCGTGGAGTCAATTCTTCTTATCTTTTGTGGTTGACATTCATGTTTGATCATTCAGCAGGTTATCAACCCTTATGGCTGATGCAAATCTATTTTGGAGCTTGAGAAACATATTTATAAGCATTGTAATCATTTTTAGTGGGGAGTTAGTAATTAGTTGGTAGTACATCATTAGATAGATTAATATATTTTATAATAACCCTTCAGGGGCATGTAATAAGGTCTATTGGCTAGTGGTATATTGTAAGCCTATAAGGCAAGGCCTGTGAGCCCTGGATATTCTCCCTTGTGGCTAATGTTGCATGTAAGAATTTCATATTTATGAAGATTCATGTTCACATATCTATTTTTTGTTTTATTTTCACTATGTTGACTCATTGTTGCACGGTTTGGACTTTTCCTTCCGGAACCCTCCTACCTTGACTATACCAAGTGGTTTTAGTGTGAGCTTTGATTCCTAAAGTCATTCCTTGAGGTGAATAGATCACTGACTTGAGGTAGATTATATTTATTTTCAATCGATCACCGATTGTGAGGTAGTTGAAACCCTTGTAGCTAGATCACCAAATTGAGGCAGTTGCACCATATTCGAGGGGAGACATGCCACTGAGGAGAATGATTTCTATGGATAATGTTGTCACAAGAATGGATGAAATGTTGGAGATGATGCACAAAATGCGAGTTAGGTTAGATGTAGGTGAAGAAGATCGAAGGCAAGGCCTAAACCCTAGGAAGAATCATGAAAGTGATGATGAAATCGAGCATGCAAATCAAATTATAGAAAACCTAGATGATGAAGAAGAAGAATTAGATTAGGTAAAGATGTTGAAGGCAATTTCAAAAATTGGCAAGTGACCGAGAGTTGAAATTCAAAATCATGCAATAAATTTAAATCTTGAGGAATTGATTGATTGGATAAATGAAATGGAGGAATACTTCAAATATGAAGAAATTGAAGATCCAGAAAGAGTCAGATTTGCGAAAAAAATTTGAAGGTCATGTTGCATTATTGCTAGAGTAATAAGTTATTTCATTTAATTAATTTAATCATATTGGTTAATTAATTAAGTCACTTATCACTTTAAATTTACTTAAGCTAAACTTTGGCACATTTATTAATTATTAAGTGTGCACACTAGGGTTTCTTTTCAGGTTTTGATATCCTTTCTTAAGGATTGATATCTTGTAATTATTCATTCTCTTTTATGCATTTTTTTTCTTGAGGCTTGCAGAGTACATTTTTTTTTTTGGATATCTTTTCTCTGTGACAAGTTATTTTCTTGCAGGTGATCACTGGGTTCTGTGAAGTTGGTTTATCAACTTCAACAATGCAGAGCACCTTTGTTGTTCTGGATATCTTTTCTCTGTGATAGGTTATTTACTTGTAGGTGATCACTGAGTTCTGTGAGGTTGGTTTATCAACTTCGACATGGTATTATAGCTTCAGATATGCAACTGCCTGTTCGTCTTTTGAAGGATATCACCTTACAGTAAATTTTAAGTGCAAGGGTTTCAAGCCAGGCATCTATTTCCAAGATCTGGGGGTAGAATTTTTTTCAAGGAATTTTAGGCCCAAACAGAGGTCACCATTACATTCCCAATGGCCAAAAACCTTAGGAACGCTTGTCATTCGGTCGATTTCTAAGCACTTTGAAAAAAAGGCAATTTTTTTTTTCTAGGGAAGCCATACGACCTCCCTAGCATGCACTCCGATACACAGTTTTCAAAAATAAATAAATAAATTCAAAAAAATGCTTTATAAAAAAAACGCTTCCAGCTTTAAAGGTTGGCCATTGCCTTGCCACCAGGCAGTCCCCATTGTGCCACCAAGTGGCCACCAATGGACCACTGAACATAGTGGCGCCACCCTCCGGGCCACCCCTCTCTACTCAGCCCTGCCGACTGCCTCTAGCCCACTATGCGGTCACATGGGTGACCAAGGGCTCTACCCCAACACCCAAACCACCTACTCCTAGTCTTGCATGCGACTAGGGGCTGATTTTTTTAGCCTTTGAGGGCTATTGAAGGCCTATTGGGCCCTTTTTGGAGCTGTTTTCATAAATTAGGTGTAACTTGGGTGTTTCAGCTCCGTTTTTCATAAACAAATAGGCATCGAAAAACTAGTTCCGTGCACTATCTAGTGGTGCAAGTTTTATTTTCTGGGTTTTCCTTTTTGATGCCTTTTTTCCAGTCAAAGTCAGAAGATGGTTTTTGCACTTCGGGGGCGTAACTTTTGCATCTGGACTCTATTTTGTGCAAATGAATAGGCATTGGAAAGGTGTTAGAGTTATCTCTTCAGATCTATAGTTTATTTCATTAGAAAATTTACCAACTACATGGAGTATTATATGAAGCATATTTTTCTTTTTCTTGCTTTTTAGCTTTCAACATTGTACTGGGGTTTGGGTTTTTATGTTGTGGGGGGTGTTTTTTTCTTGCTTTCTATACTTTACATCAGAAAACCAGAAAAATCTTCCATAAAACACATTTCAAAACTCATTCATTATGGTGGACTCATCTTCTGTTGAGCGTCTTACCCCACACAATTATCACACTTGGAAGACACATATGACAAGACTCCTCATGTCAAAGGGGTTATGGTCCTGTTTGGATGAGAATCAACCACCATTGACACACCATTTTGAGGTTCTACAACATAGGAATAGGATAGATGAGGCCATGGGTTTGTTATCCTTGCATGTTTTAGATAGTCTCCTATTTCATCTATAGGGTTGCACAACTCCTCGGGATATGTGGACAAAGTTTCATGATCTATTTGGCACCATTAATTAGTTCAAAGCACTTCAGATTGAGGTAGAATTGACTTCCTTAGTACTTGATTCATATCCTACCATTGAGGATTTCTTGATGAAGTTAAAATCAATGAGGTCATTGTTACAGGGTTGTGGTAAGAACAAAACAAATGACAAGTGCATTTACCTAATTCTCTCTAAGCTTCGAGGTTGATTTAATTTTTTTTCCTCTACATTCTATTCTACCATGGATGCCTTGGGTGCACGATTTACCATACCTACTTTTGAGGTGTTTTGTGATTGGTTGACACGAGAGCAGGCCAAGATAACACAGTTGGATGCTCTCTCAGGATCTACGAACCAAGCACTAGTAGCTTAAACATCTAAGGGGAAGTAGAATAAAAAAAAAAAGTCACAAACAGACAGGTAGTGAGACTTCCTCCAAAAAACCATCAAAGTCTAACTCAAAATCACAATCCCATCCTAAGCAGGGTAAATCTTCAAAGTCTGGTGAGTCTACCTCAAAGACTAAGAAGAAATCAGGTGATCCTTGCAGTTTTTGTGGCAAGGAAGGTCACCCCATTTCAAAGTATTGGAAATGATTAGAGGCTTTAGAGGAGGCCATGCGACAACATCATATCACCTCACTTCAGGCTCCTTCTCCACCCACGGGGAAAGTTCATTCTCTTTCTGCATGAGCCTTACCTTTAGGATCCACTTGGATTCTAGATTCTGGTGCTTCTCACCATATGAAACATGCACAAGATTTTTTCACTGCACTTGCCCCTAGTGGCACTACACATATTGTAGTTGGTGACTCAACATACCTTTTAGTTAAGGGTTTAGGTACTATTTCATTGGATGGTGGTTGTCTTCAGGATGTACTTGTTGCTCCTAAAATTTTAACAAACCTTTTTTTCCTTTTATCATATTTCCCATTCTTCCTCTAGTAAGATAGTTGAGTTCTCACTAGATGATGTGGTTATTCGAGACCTTCATGATCCTGATTTGGTTGTGGCTACTGGGAGTGTTGATTTTGAATCACACTTATATAGATTTGATGGCTTTGAGAGTTCAAACAGTTCAGGTTCTTCTCTTATTGCACATGCAGACTCAGTGAGTAGGCTTTGGCATGAGTGTTTAGGCCATGTCAATTACAAATATCTACATCAGATGAGTACTTAGGCACTAGTGATTGGGCACCCTCATATTTCCTACACTGATGGTGTTTGTCGAGGTTGTGTACTTGGAAAACATCACCAGGATTACTTTCCTACGGGTAGAGCCACACGTGCTAAGGCACCCTTGGAGTTGATACATAGTGACCTTGTGTCTTTTCTGACTCCTTCCTTTTCAGGAACCCGATATGTACTCACTTTTATTGGTGACTTCTCCAAACATACATGGGTGTACTTTCTTAAGTACAAGTCTGATGTCTTTGATTCATTCAAGATCTTTAAGACATTTGTGGAGAAGAAATCTGGACTTTCTATCAGGAGGATTCATACAGATAATGGGGAGGAGTATGTTAATCAGGATTTCAGAGATTTTCCACTGAGCATGGTTCACAACATAAGTTTATAGTTCCTTACACCCCTCAACAAAATGGTGTTGTTGAGAGAAAGAACAGAACCTTATGAGAGATGGCCAATTGAATGATACAATCACGAGCTAGGGACTCTTCATTCTGGGTAGAGGAAGTCAATTGTGCCAATTATATTCAGAATCAGATGCCCCATAAGGCATTACAAAATATGACTCTTGAGGAGGCTTGGACCCATGCCAAGCCTGATGTTTCTACATTTTGAGTTTTTGGTAGTGAGGCTTGGACATTTATTCCTGATGCTCAGCGGAAAGCCATGGAGAGGAAAAGCTGACCACTCATATTTGTTGGCTATTGTGAGGATGTTAAGGTGTACATTTTGTTTGATCTTGATTCCAGAGAGGTCTTGTTTTAGTGAGATGTCTAGTTTGATGAGAGCTATCCTCAAATGGATTCTCCATCACCAGCTTCTCCCTCATTGCCTACTCCTCCCTCTTCATCTCTTGAGGATTTCTTATCTCTTTAGGATGATGTAGATGATGATCCACCATCCCCACCACCACCAGATACTCAAAATTTTCCTAAATGGGCATGGTTTACTATTGAGGCAACTAGTTCTTTGGTAGGAGATCCTTCGGATTCTCATCACACTCGTGCATAGACATTTGGTTCTAGTCTTTTGAGTAATTCCATTTCGGATGATCCTCAAAAGTTTTTAGAGGTGATAGGTCACCTTGAGTGGGATAGGGATATGGATGAGGATTATTCTTCTTTGATGGAGAATCATACTTGGGATCTTTGTTCTCATCCTAAGGGAAGAAAGTTGGTTCAGTGCATGTGGGTGTACTATACCAAGTATGTACCTGATGGTTTGATTGATAATTATAAGACACGTCTTGTTACAAAGGGGTTTTCTTAGATTGAGGGTATTGACTACTCCGAGACCTTCCTATCACCAAGATGAATTCTATTTGCTTTGTACTTTCACTCTCAGCTTCACAGGGATGGACAATTTTTTAGATGGATGCGAAGAGTGCCTTTTTGCATGGAGACCTTCATGAGGAGATCTATATGGAGCAGCCCTAGGGATCTATACAAGAAAATTCTTTGGTTTTCAGACTTAGACGTTCATTGTATGGTCTTAAACAAGCCCCTCAAGCTTGGTATGAGAAGATGAAATCTTTCTTGCTTTCCTCACACTTCACACGTTGTCATTCTGATCCTACAGTGTACATTCAATGTTAGGAGTGTGATATTTAGATTCTTGTGTTATATTTTGATGATCTCATTATTACAGTTAGCTCATCCTCCATGATTCAGAGTGTTCAAAGAGCTTTGATGGAGCAGTTTGAGATGACAGAGCTTTGTCTTCTACACTACTTTCTTGATCTACAAGTTATTTAGTCTTTGGATGGGATTTCCATATTTCAACAGAAGTATGCTCTTGATATGCTACAAATATTTGGCATGCTTGATTGCCCCACACCATTTCAGTCAAGTGTTGTTTTATCTTCAACTTGTTCTACTCCCTCAATATACTCTACTTTATACAAGAAATTGGTTGGCATCTTGTTGTACCTGACACATTCACGTCCTGATCTTTCCTTTGCATTTGGCCTTGTCTCTAGGTTCTCACATGATCCACATGAGAGCCATTGGAAAGCTACCAAACATATTTTGAGATACATTGAGGGAACTTCACATTATGGAATTCACTATACATCAAGAGCCCCTCACATTGTTGGCTTCATTGACTCAAATTGGGCTGGTGATGTCAATGATCAAAAGTCTACTTTTGGCTTTGTTTTTTGCCTTGGTTATGGTCCTATCACATGGTCTTGCAAGAAGCAATCTGCTATTGCATTATCATCTACAGAGGTTGAGTACCAAGCATTGGTGTTAGCTAGTCAGGAGATTTTATGGCTTTGACAATTGATGAATGAGTTTGGGTTTCCTCTTGGTAGTCCCACCATCCTTTGTTGTGACAATCAGAGTGCTATTCACATTTCCCATAATCCAGTGGAGCATCAACAATTTAAGCACATTGAGATCCACATACACTTCATCAAGCAGTCGATTCAGGACGATTCTCTCATCTTGGAGTACATTCCTACAAAGGAGGAGGTTGTAGACATCTTGATGAAACCTTTGGCATCTCCGCACTATCTTCAGTTGTGGCCTATGCTTGGGGTGAAGGAAGTTGTCCTTGGGGGGGCCTTGTGAGGCCTTCCTTCCTTCATTCTTTCCTTTTCAACATGCTTTTCTTTCATCTCTTTTTGGAGAGGAGCTTTTTTCCACTGGGTTTTCTCCTGTACTCCGCTTTACAAAGATTTGGTTATATTCAAGTACCTGATCAGGCCTTGTTTCTGGGACCCATATTTTCTTTCATGCATCTTTTCCTTAGTGTTTTAGCTTCTTCCTAAGTTCATCTTAAGGGGGGGTGTTAGAGTAATAAGTTATTTCACTTAATTAATTTAATCATATTGGTTAATTTATTAAGTCACTTATCACTTTAAATTTACTTAAGCTAAACTTAGGCACATTAATAATTAATTATTAAGTGTGCACACTAGGGTTTATTTTTTAGGTTTTGATCTCCTTTCTTAAGGATTGATCTCTTGTAATTATTCATTCTCTTTTATGCATTTTTTTGCTTGAGGCTTGCAGAGCACCTTTGTTGTTCTGGATATCTTTTCTCTATGACAGGTTATTTTCTTGCAGGTTATCATTGGGTTTTGAGAGGTTGGTTTATCAAATTCAACAATTATGGTGGAAATAAGTTCAATTGGACTGAAATAGAAGAGGCAAAGAAATAATCATCAAATGGGATAGAATGGTGACAAAGTTGAAGAACCAATTCATACTAGTCGACTATGAACTGGAATTGTTGAAAAGATTGCAAAACGTGAGACGAAAGGAAAGATCTATGAAGGAGTAAACTGAGGAATTCTATAACATGATAATCAAAACCAATCATAGTGAAGCAAGCAAAGAAAAGGTTTCCAGATATATCAATGGACTAAGAACAAACATTCAATAATAACTAAGCCTAGTGAAGATGCCATCAATTGAAGAAGCATACCAGTTTGCATTGAAAATTGAAGAGAAGTTGAACAAGAAGTTTGAATAAAGACATAGATTAACAAGATGAAGATTTCAATAGAGTGGAAACTAGTCTAGAGAAAGAAGACCATCTATGGAACAAAAAAAGATTCAAAACCATACCAGAGTGAAGAAAAGGATGCTAAACCATACTACAGAGGAAGAGAACATCAAAATTTCTACCCTTGTAACAAAGGAGGTCATAATTCTTATCATAACAAAGGATATCAGAGGAATGAAGGGAGATTTGAGAGAAGACCATTCAGATGAACCTATTTCAAGTGTGGAGGTGGACACATATCATTTTAGTGTCATCAAGGAAGTATCGGAAATAAACCTATGTATAGCATAAGAACAACATATGCAGAGGAAGAACATGTTGGATCCCCTAATTCATGTGGAGAACCAAAGAAAGGTGAATCATTGGTAATAAGAAGAGATTTGATGCATGAAGAAGTAAATGAGGAACCACTATAGAGGAAAAGTCTATTCAAAACCAAATGTAAGTTCGAAGGAAAGGTATGTAAAGTTATCATTGATAGTGGTAGCATTGATAACCTCGTTTTAGAGGATATGGTAACAAAGCTGAATTTGAAGAGACTACAACATCCAAACCCTTATATGATAGCATGGATTCAAGATGATTATAGGATATTGGTGAATGAACAATGTTTGGTGAAATTTCATATTGGATCATATAGGGATGAAGTATTGTGTGATATTATGCCTATGGATGCATGCCATTTACTATTAGGAAGACCATGGAAATGTGATAAGAAATCTATTCATTATGGAAGAATAAATACGTATACTATGACATCAAAGGGAAAGAGAATCAAGTTAATACCTTTGGAGGAAGTGGAGAAGACTGAATTTTGTGGTACTTCGAGACTATGTTTGGTAGATGGAAGTAAATTTCTTGATGGGTTGATACATGAGAACATGTGTTTTGCATTGATTCCAAAGAAAAGTAATGGTTTGAAGATAGATAATCACACTAGAGAAAGGGAAGTTGTAGAGTTACTGATCGAGTATGGGGACATCATTTCAAATAATGCACTAGATGGTTTACCAAAGGTTTAGATTATCAATCATCAGATAGATCTAATACGGAGAGCAATTTTTCCAAATAAAGTAGCACATAGGATGACACCGACAAAGAATACAGAGTTGAGTTGACATATTCAAGAGTTTTCAAAGGAAAGATTGATTAGAGAAATTTTGAGCCCATGTGTGGTACCTATTGCACTTGCACCTAAGAAATATGGAGAGTGGAAAATATGTACAGATTCAAGAGAAATTAGTAGGATCACTATTAAGTATAGATTCTCATTTCTGAGGATGGATGACATTATGGACTGTTTGAGTGGAGAAAAGTATTTTACAAAGATTGATCTCAAGAGTGGATACCATCATATCATAATTAGAGAAGGAGATGAATGGAAGACTACCTTTAAGACACATGAAGGATTGTTTGAGTGGTTAGTGATGCCTTTTAGATTGACCAATGCATTGAGCACTTTCATGAGATTTATGAATGAGGTTTTGAATAAATACTTGGGTAAGTTTTTTCATTGTTTACTTGGATGATATTGTAATATTTAGTAAGACTAAAGAGGAAAATTTATGGAACATTTGACAAGTATTACAGAGGTTAAGAGAAGAGAAGTTGCTGATTAATGTCAAGAAGTGTAGTTTTATGAAGACAAAGTTGGTATATTTGGGATTTGTTATTTCTGCTGAAGGATTGAAGATGAATTCAAAGAAAGTGAAAGTAATTGTAGATTGGCCTATACCAATAAATATTGGAGAAGTAAGATCATTCCATGGACTAGCAAGTTTCTACAAGAATTCTATCAGGAGTTTCAGTAGTGTTTGTAACCCTATGATAAAGACAATGAGAGGAGACAAGAAGGAGTTCAAGTGGATGTCCAGAGAATAAAATAGTTTTGAATTGTTGAAGCAAAAGGTGACAGAGCAACCCATATTAGCATTACCATATTTTTGGAAAAGCATTTCAAGTGGATTGTGATGCAAGTGGAAATGCAATTGGAGTAGTGTTGAGTCAAGAAGGAAGACTTGTAGCTTATTTAAGTAAAAATTTGAATGATGCCAAAAGAAGATAATCAGTTTATGATTAGGAATTCTATGCCATAATCCAAGATTTGAAGAAGTGGAGACATTACTTGTTGCCTAAGGAGTTCGTGTTGTATACTAATCATCAAGCTTTGCATTATTTGAGTAGACAAGGAAAGTGTTGTGTGGTCTCACAACACGCCCCAAGACTATAAGACTTGGGGACCCAAGTTAAAGCTAATGCTTATGGTAGGTGTTGGATAGTTGAGGAGATCACCGAAAGTTAAAGTCAAAGGAAATTTTTGGATTATTTCATGATTCAAGTGTACCAGGTATTGAGTACCGAGTATTGGAAGGATAGAAATGTGAAAATGCTAATGCAAGGTTTTGGTGAAGTGTTTTGGTTTGCGAGAAAATGGTCCAAGAAAATGTGGAGGTTTTGGTGGAATCCGAGGTCCGAGAAAATTTATTGATAAAAGTTGAAGTAGCAAGTATTGGGTACCGGGTAACAATGTTGAGTTAAAGTTAAATGTTTAAGTTTTCTCGAAGGTCCGAAGGTCGAGTAACTTGATTAACAGAGAAAACAATTATGCGAGAATATGATTTTAAAAAGGGTGATATTTATGATGTGTTTAAAATGATGATTTATTAATAATGGTTTTATTTTCATTAGAGTTTTATGAATATGTTAAAAGGGATTTAATGTGTGGAATTTGTTCTTGTAGGAGGAAGAAATTGTGATGCAATATTTGGGTATGGATGGTTAGGAAAATTTGAATCGTGAATAGAATCATATCCAGATCGGGTGATACGTTTTGGGAATCTATGCAAAGGAGGAGCTTGAGTTTTTGGAATATCGAGAATCCTGGTATTACGAATGAGGTGAAAGAATGCTCCAACCTCCGGTGTGACTCATTCTGGGGAGTATTAAGCCTGAGGTAGAACCAAAATGTAGGAATAGAATGATAAAGCAATCATTTTGAATATATAGGAAGTTCCTACATCCTATTTGGATTCAAGTTATTATCCTGGTGATAATAAAGGTGAAGATCTCGAAAGATATTAATGTGCTGAAGAAGGTTGACATCTGTTGACTTCATCAGAAATTCTCCCACTAGTTGTCATATTCCACATGCCTTGTTGTGATTCATCCCTTGGATTTCCTCTCATGTATTTGTCTTATCTTCCCCGTGTCTTGTTCTTATAAAAGGCTAGGGGATGGTCCATTTTAAGTTACTTTTAGAATTTATGGATGTAGGAAGAGCTAGAACTTCTTTAAGTTTTGTTATTTTTACCTAATTTTTGAATCATTTCAAATTAAAAAATTGTATGCACATAGAAGTTAATCAATATGAAATCTAATTTGAAAGCTACCACCTAGTATAAAATACTTTGTAGTTGGTTGTTTATTCAGCTAGAAAAGACTATATGCTATACCATTGAAAGGTGCATATAGAACCTACTCGGTGTCCAAATAAACCTCCGTTTCTTTAAAATATCGCATCATTCTATGCCTAGTTGTGAAGAAATTTGGTGAAGTATAGAGTGGTTTGCTTTGATTTGGTTAATTCTTGGGGCATGCATAGATAATACCTAAGAGAAATTTTACTTTTCAAGTATTTTTGATGCTTTATTTTAGAATAGATGTTAAATTTTAGAAAATGTCCCAAAAAAAGAGATAAATGAATGAAAATTATATTTTGGGGATTCTGGTTTGTTTCCAACATTAACAAATTCTTCTTAATTTAACTCACACACTTGAGAGAAAATCGAAATATTCTAAAATATTACGCTATGAAATGAAGAAATGAAACCATACACAATAAATAAATGCTTAAAGTAGATAAAGAATTTTTTTCATATATATATGTGTGTGTGTGTATAATTTGTATATACATGGAAATACAAAATTTCTTGTTGTAAAGGTGCAAAAAGAGAAAAAGGAAGGAACTAAGATGCAACAATAGGGTGGTCATTCAATCAATCTAGGATGCTTCATCTATAAGAGCAGTATATCCCAAGTAAGTGCTATCCCGATGAGCATCAAATTCAAGGATATGGAGATTAGTAAAAAATGGCTGAAGAGGAACTAATTCTCCTTGTTCCAAGAATAGAGGAATGTCATCAACAGAGGAAATTATGACTATCGGGTGTGCAAAAAAAAGAACATAGTTCAAATTCCCTAAGAAATTAGGTTGCACTATCATATTTGTAGTCGTGCGAACTTCTTCAACAAAAAGCCCAAGATCTAGGAGCAAGGCTACGAATCATGAAGCCAATTCTAAATTTAGCTGATAATATGCTCTAGATTCTACAAAAGTTTCCCCAAGGACTAGGTGCAAATTTTGTGTAGTAAAACTGAGAGTCGTAAGAAAGAAAACTTTGCCAAGCTGCTGGGTAGTAATGCGACCCATGAAGCCATTTTGGCGGCGAACATAGGTTAGAAAAATGGGAGGTCCATGGCCTAGAAGCAAGAAAGCAAAAGTAGAGAAGAAATGCAAAATGATAATTGAGAGAAAAAAATGTGAAGAATTTGAGAGAGAAGTGCAGAATTTATAGAAAACCATGAGAAATTTGTGGTACATAGTTGCCTGGATTGATGTCTTGGAAAATGCACTTAGTTGAGGTGGCGACAGGACAAGTTTCTCTAGAGGAAAATGTTAAATCTAATTAATTCTCATAGAATTTGTGGCCATTGCTTCAAATTTTTCTAGTACGAAGCTCGCGAATCGAGCAAATTAAAGATTTCAAAATTAATGGTGGTCATTTCATTATGTTCTATTGAGTTGTATTAATCATGAAGGTGTCCATGTGTGCAATGCAGAAAAGAAAATCAAGTCAGTAAGGTGGTACACACCAACATCTGGGAATTGAAAATAAATAATACATGTGTGTTAAGGAGTGTGACTTAAATGTAGAGTATTATGGTCGAAATCAAGTGTTATCATGACAACTCTAATGCATTAATGTGTTGCAGCATTGTCAAACCAAAATTGCTAGCTAAGTATTTTAGCAGTTCCCATAAAAAATGAAATGGAAGGGTGGTAACTGGTAGTTCTAAATTTAGATTTAATTTGGTGATTAGATTGCTTACTACTAAATTTTAACTTATGCATATTTTTTTAACATATAACAAATTGCAGTTAGTTGGGATTTGACATAAGGGTGGTAAAGTTTAGCTAGAAAGTCACACTTATAGGGAATAATTAAATGAGGTTCTAGGAGTTGGTGAAATGATGAAGGGATTTGCATTGAATGAAAAATCAAAAGGTAACCTTCGCTACCACTATAATTCCCAACCTAATAGTGGGATTCATTTCCTGCAAGTTGAAGAAAATGGGCTTACATTGAAATATCAAAAGAAAAAAAAAGAGTATTAAAGAAATATCAAAAGAGAAAAATTCAACTCTTTAGGATATCCAAATATCTCTACCAAGGCTATGGATGTCTGACTGGCAGTAGAGCTATGCTCAAGAGAATTATAGATATAACCTTGTCAAGGCTATGGATGCTTGACTAGCATCAAGGCTGTATCCTTGGTTGGCTTTGGATGATTACCAAATTATTTAGTTCAATGTCAATAAACTAATTTTTCACTGAGTTCCGGAAATTGGAACTAATCAAAGCACACACTAATACTTTCTAGAGAAACTTTATTTTCTTTATGTTAGAACCCATGTAAAGGTAAGGCCTTATTGTTTGAAAATATGTATGTTATAATTTTTAGTGGGCGATTTGATCCTGAGTTTCTTTTAAATTTGGTTTTATTGGTTGCAAGTTATTGTGTGGTCTCACAACATGCCCCAAGACTATAAGACTTGGGTACCCAAGTGAAAACAAACACTTATGGTAGGTGTTGGCTAGTTGAGGAGATCGCCTAAAGTTAAAGTCAAATGAAATTTTTAGAGTACTTCATAATTCAAGTGATTCAAGCGTACTAGGCACCTAGTACCAGAAGGCCGAAAATGTGAAAATGTTAATGCAAGGTTTTTGTGAAGTGTTTCAGTCTCAGAGAAAAAGGTACGAGAAAATGTGGAGGTTCTGATGGAATCCAAGGCTCGGGAAAATTTATTGGTAAAAGCTGAAGTAGCAGGTAGCGGGTATCAGGTAACAATGTTGAGTTAAACTTAAATGTTTAAGTTTTCCCAAAGTTCCAAAGATCTAGTAACCCAATTAACAAAGAAAACAATTATGCGAGAATATGATTCTAAAAAGCGTGATATTTATGATGTGTTTAAAATGATGATTTATTAATAATGGTTTTATTTTCATGAGAGTTTTATGAATGTTTTAAAAGGGATTTAATGTGTGGAATTCATGCTTGTAGGAGGAAGAGATGTGATACAACATTTGGGTATGGATGGTCAGACAAATTTGAATCACGAATAGAATCACATCCATATTGGGCGATATGTTCTGAGAGTCTATGTGAAGGAGGAGCTTGAGTTGTCGAAATACTGAGAATCTTGGTATTACGAATGAGGTGAAAGAATTCACCAAACTTTGGTGTGACTCATTCCCAAGAGTATTAAGCCTGAGTTAGAACCAAAATTTAGGAAAAAAATGATAAATCAAGAATATATGGGAAGTTTACATCCTATTTAGATTCAAGTTATTATCCTAGCGATAATAAAGGTAAAGATCCTGAAAGATATTAACATGCTAAAGAAGGTCGACATCCATTGACTTCATCAACAATTCTCCTACTAGTTTCCATATTCCATGTGCCTTGTTGTGATTCATCCCTTGGATTTCCTCTCATGTATTTGTCTTATCTTTCCTATGTCTTGTTCTTATAAAAGGCTAGGGGATGGTTCATTTTAAGTTGAGTTCAAAATTTGTGGATGTCGGAAGAGCCAAAACTTCTTTAAGTTTCATTCTCTTTTCCTATTTTGTGAATTATTCCAAATTAAAAAATTGTATGCACATAGAAGCTAATCAATATCAAAGCTAATTTGAAAGCCACCACCTGGTATGAAATCCTTTGTAGCTGGTTGTTTGTTCAACTAGACAAGACTGTATGCTACACCATTTAAGGGTGCATACAAAACCTACCTGGTGTTCAAATAAACCTCCCTTTCTATAAAATCTCACATTACTCTATGCCTAGTTGTGAAACAATATGGTGAAGTATAGAGTGGTTTACTTTGGTTTGGTTAATTCTAGGGACATGCGTGGATAATACCTAGGAGAAATTTTACATTTCAAGTATTTTTGATTCTTTATTTTAGAATAGATGTTAAATTTTAGAAAATTTCACAAAAAAAGAAATTGAATGAAAATTTTATTGCAAATATTTCATTTCCATAATATTAATGAATTCTTAAAGATAAATCTACTTAAGTGATATCAAAGTTGTTTGAAATTCATGGAGTTTTATTGAAAATCTATTGATTTCATGAATTTCCTGATGATCAGACTGAGAATATATTATACCAATCCTTATGATTCCTTTGAGAATAAAAAATTATCGTTTACCCCTCGTGATTAACATTAGTATCACAAAAAAATCTTGATGAAAATGTAGTATGGTCAATAACTAACATAAACGAGCCTTGGGATTAAGCTAAGTTAGCTTGAGATATAGGTTATCCTAGTTCAGTCTTTCATGTAAAGATAGGTTCTCATGGTCTATCTATGAGGATTTATTTGCACTATTGGTGTGCAACTAACATTGTGATCAATAGAAAGTTGAATTAGAGGCATATGAGATGGGTTGAGTTCTTGCAGTGTTATAAATTTGTGCTAAAGCATAAGAGTGGAAATTCAAACAAAGTTGTAGATGCATTGACTAGAAGAAGGAATTTGCTAACAAAGATGAGAGTAGCAGTATTGGGGTTTGATGAATTGAAGCATATGTATGAAGGTGATGCAAATTTTGGTGAATCCTGGAAAGCATGTAGAGAGCCAGTAGTAATAGATTGAAGCCAATAGTTGGATTATTTCATTCAAGAAGGTATGTTATTTAGAGGAAATCAGTTGTGTATACCGAATAGCTCAATGAGGGAAAATTTGATCAAGGAAAAGCATAGTGGAGGATTAGCAAGACATTTTGGAGTAGATAAGACAATAGCCTTGGTAAGTGAACATTATTTTTGGCTGTAGATTTACAAGGATACAAGGAGTATGTTTAGAATTGCATAATTTTTCAAGTTGGAAAAGGGAGAAGTCAGAATACTGGATTGTACAAACCTTTGATAGTACCAGAAAGACCTTGGGAAGATATAAGTGTTACTAATTTTTAGCTTCTAGCTTGAATTAGTAAAGTTTTATTAAGAAGTTGTTAAACGGGGGTGAATTGTTTTTTGACACATGAGAAATTCAGATAAATCAACCAGACATTAAAGATTATTAGGTTATGAAGCTAAACTATTTTATGCAGTTCATGTTTCAAGCATTTTTTGTTGTTATTCATCGTTACAAAGCATATGCTTCAAATAGTTTCATTTAGTTATTTCATATTATGTACTAATTCATAATGAAGGAAATACACAAGTCATTTTATGATATGAAATAGTTGATATATTAAAAAGGCAATGTTTTTGTAATCCCACACAAGCCATGGGAGTAAGTGTATCTAAGAGATATAAAATAGCAAGTAAATACATGAAAAAAATGCATAAAATAGGATATAGGACCCATCATTTCTTGGTTAATGAAAAATCCCATTGTTGGAGATTGTGCCTACATCGTTGAGTTGTCTAATTGATGCTCAAAAATCTGCAAAGGTGGATGAGGAGATGTTAGAGCTCGCGGTTCCATATAAATCTCATGCATGTCTAATCAAGGAAATACTTGCTAATTTATAATTGATCAAGAAAAAGAAAAATGAATACTTGAATCCAAGATATCCAAGACAAATCATCAGGAAAGGTACTATTTTATCTAACATGTTTGTTCACTGTGTAGGTAAATGTACATGTTTCATTATTGATCACATTGTTCAACATTACAATATGTGGAGAAAAATGGGCTCCCACAAGGGTTGAAATTAGCATGCTACCCCTTATCATTCAAAAGGGGTTTGAGAAAGAAACACATTCATAATTGCTCAAAAGGAAATATAAATCTGAAGGAGTAAGTCATAAAGTTCTGGAAGAGCTCAAGCAATTGATCATTTAGGAAAGTCAAATCTAAGAATGCAATGAGTTGAAAATCATAAATGATCAATTGCTCATATGAATAATCATCTAACTAAGTGCATTGTCATGAGTTTGATAGTGAACATGCATACATAACTAATTGCACAATCAAAATAGAAAATGAAACAGTTGGAATAGCCTCAAGACGAGCATCATTACAAGAGAGGAGTAAAGGTAGTACAGTCTTCCCAAGTCAAAGGAAACTGTATATTACCAAAGAAATACTCACTTAGTATGTCAATGACATGAGAGTCAACCAGCCATAAAGCTCATCATAGTTTCTTGAAGGAAAGAATATGATTTTCACAAAGTTGAACAACTATTAAATGAAGTTTCTTTGAAATAATCAAATAATAGAACACAAATGGAGATATTGGCAGTACTGTCAATCATACCAAAAGGGATAATACTTCAAATAGTATGTAGAATCATTTGCATAATTGATTTAAACCATTCATCAACAATGGAAGACCTAAATATGCATTAATGGTGAACCAACAAACAGGTAGGGTCTTCTCATTTATACAGTTAGAAAAAAACAATGCTACAATATACAATAGGAAATGATAAAATACAAACATAATCATAGTTATGTGTCAAGAATGTTCATGAAAAATGACATCAATGATTGATGCAAGTTATTAAAGGCATCACTATGAATGAAGTTCATCACAATAGTGTTGGAAACACAAGGGCATACAATTGAGAGGGGGGTGAATCAATTGTCACAAAATTTTGAATTTATTAAACTTATTAACCTTTATTATCAGATCTGATTAATAACAGTGAAAGCATGAATCAACAACACATCAGAAATGCACATAACACCAAGATTTTTGGGTGGAAACCCTATTAGGGGAAAAACCACAATGGAGGTTAATCCACAAGTTATACCCTGTTAAAAGTATAAGAAGAATATGTGAGGAATGCACATGCATTCGGGCACACTGCCTAGAGCTCACTGCTCAAAGGAATACCCACTGTCTTACAGAAAAAATTTAGATTAAATCCATCTGAAGAATTTGAACTGAGAAAGTAGCATCTGCTAGTTCCTGAGTATAGTTCTGATTAAGCACATGAACACTTCTTCACTTTCTTTCACTCTTCTTCACAAATTTCTTTGCCTTCAAATTATCTAAGCCTTTTTCACACATAGAACTCACACACTTCACACATCACACACATCTCAAATGAAGACACAATCACCTATATATATCCGCAACAAGAAATTACATTGCTTCATGTCAGCTTCAACACAATAATATAATGAATGCAAACTGTTAGCCCAAAACAATAAAGATTATCAATGCGCATCAACTAAGGTCGGCCACAACATAGTAGAGATCCAAAATAATGTTCTTGAACAAAAAAAACCTTAAAATATTCTTCCTCGAAGATCCACAACATGCTTCAAACACATTGTCAGCCATGAACATGAAAAACATGAACATGCAAGAGAAAATATCGGATCGTGAGTACAATGATCAATGCGGATGTGAAACATAGATAGAACATGATCTAGAAATGTCCATGAACACCACAGTAACATATGCAACAACTCAGATTATCAGATACACATTATCTTCTTCCATGAACACCATTTGCAGTAACAGAATAGCTATCAGAACACAAAAACTTATAACTTGCTCAAATCTTCATGCGCACCTCTGAAACTTTCGGAGTAAACTAGATAGGCTTGAAAAAAATCCCTTTAATGTGGAACATCTCACTATCAACATATTGAAATTTCTACCATATTGATCTTCACTGCTTCACAGACAACCTATAACATATTTTATTACAATTTTTTCAATATCCTTGACATATATAGTCTTAAAGACATTAATGCTAATAGTGTTGACATCAATGACAACCACATATCAACAACTCAACCACAACATCCAACAAACAGTGAGTGCAGTTTATTCTTGAAAGTAAGCAGTCAAGTGACTTTTAGCTACACAAAGGAGTAGTCCTTTATAGGTGAAAAACATTATGATATATTCACTATTCCAAAGAAAATGTATGGTGGTATGTTCACTTTCTAAACAAATATTATGAAAGGAGCAAGGAAAATCTTATATGATATCATAATAATATTCCAAGACAACAAAGACAAATTGATGACAATAGTAGATTTTTGTAATAGATTATCAAAGCTTTCAAGGTCAAATCCACACCTGGAAGAAAGTTAAATACTAAGAAAGTTTGACAAAAGAAAACACTAGAAAGCCATGAACAAAATACCAAAGTGTGCAAGTCATGTTATTTACAGAGGGTGGAGCTAACAAAGGAGGGATTTCTTTCATTTCTTACAAAAGCTTCTTCATGGTTTCAACACAACAAGAGTTCTTCATTATTTCTTTCACAATGTATAAAGTCATATCAAGAAAGAAAAAGGGTATCCATTTCCTCATTAAAAATGAAATGAGTTGTAAGTTTGTAGAATTGTACATGATTATGGAAAAGGTAAACAAAAAAGATAAGCATATTCATAATAAGCTGTAATGAGAAAGCTCAAGCTTATACGAGGTATTGTAAAACACTTAGAACTTCATGAGAACTTAGCCTTACAAATGAAGCAGGAGTGTTTTATCAGTGAAGATGAAAGAACAACATACAAGCCTTCAATTTTTTCAATAGAAGAAACCCATTTTCAAAGCATTAAAGAGCCCTAAAAGACAAAATAGAGATAATGCAAACCTAGAAGCACAAATGCATGGTTGTAGCCTTTAATGGAGATGAGCTTCTTTGTGTTTTTTCTTAGATAAATGAATAACTTAGAATTTTGTATCAGATATGAAGTGAGGAGGCTCAAGCTTGTACAAAAAAAATATCACACAGAATAAAGGAGGCCGTAACCTTCTGTGATGAATTATTTTTTGTTTCTTTCTTTCAATTAGAGGAAAAATGAATAATAAGAAGCTTCAAAATCAAAGAAAATCAAATACCTAGATGTATAAAAAAAATCACCGTGACTAAAAGATAGAGACATGTGTATAACGTGGGTTTCAATTATCTTACAACTATCTTGAACTCAAATTGAAAATTTTTGTAAATAATAAATGAAGAGGATGCAAAGATTCAAAAAATGGAGAGCTTACCCAAGTTGTTGTGAAGGAGGGACATTCAAATACCTTTGTTTCTTCAAATATCTACCTCAAAATGCAATAAGATATCAAACAAAAAAATTCATCAGAACTAATGGAGTAGTCGCAGATTGGAAGCCTGAAAATGCTTCAAAAATGGAGGTTAAATTCCAGTTCTATGATGAAAACAAACCTACCTTATTTTATTTTTCCTACAGAAATCTCTTAGAGAATCATCAGAAACAACATAATATTTACAGTTCAGTCTCGAACCCTATGCATGGCGGTGCAGTATGGTTGAAAAAATGCAATAATAAAGAATGAGAGGAATGGTTAGGGTTCAAGTATTTTACTCACCCTAATTTGTTTGGTATTATTTTTTGACTTTTGTTTTAACAAAAATCATTTGACATTGTTGCATATATGGTTTATGGATTTAAGTCAAAAAGACCTAATCATCATCAGGGAGCCCGTGGATTTAAGGGTGGGAAATATTGCCTTTGATATTTTCATTTATTTTTGAAGAACATGATTTGATTTTGACACTAAGGCATGTGTTTTGTGAGAAAAAAAATTTAAGAATATAATAATATTACATGTTATAGTGAAGGAGTGCTTCACTTGTATATTTTGCATGATTTTGACAAAATCAAACTATGTTATTAAATATTAAAGGTAATATTTTATTACCTTAATATTTACCATGTAATGTAGAAATGATAGCTATCACATGATAAATATTAAAAAAATCACACTGATTATCTTTAATATTTAATCAAACAGTTCCCTTTTACCTGAAATCATGGAAGAAAAACAAGTGAAGTGAACTGAAGATCTAGTCATGCAAAGACAAAATGGAGCAAAGGGTGGAGATTTTTGAGACATAAATGTAGTTTCACATCAGTTTTGAAGAGCTTTTGGTCATGCATATCGAGAGGATGAGTTTGCAATATTCGAAGTTCAGTTTGCTTCAGTTGTGGGCCCTCTTTTTGAGGCTTTTCTTCTTTTCTTGGGAGGAGATATTTCAGAGATATTTTTCACTTTCAATTAGCTATTTCTTCCACCTCTTGACACCTTGGAGTTACCTCATTTTGTATATATTGGAAAATACTTACTCTTTTTCCTTAGTTCTTGCTTCTTTTCCTTTGCATTCTACAAAGAGAAGTTGATTTTGTTATTCAGGTTGATCCAATTATAGCAGCAATTCCTTCATTTTCAATAAAGAAAGCAATGATTTTCCATGTTTCCTTCTTAATATGTTATAGTGTATGAGTGATCCAATGATATTTCTATGATTCATTCTTAGAATCCTTTAATTTTGTCTCATTCAAATAGTATAAATGTAGGGAGATGCATAGTTAATGCAACTCATGGATTGAATAAGCTGATTTAAGTAGTTTGAAGTTGTGAAAATACTTTGTTTTCCTTCATGCATGTTCTAAATTCAGTCCCTTTCTAATGAAATACTTATGTGTTACATGCTTAGTTTAGTTGTGAAAATATTTAAGCTTATTTGTTGAATACATTGTGAGTTCTAATAAGCAAGTAGATCTAGAACGTCTGGTGCATCACCTCCTAGGATAGGTTTCAATTCAAAGTTTATTTCTATCCTTTTTTCCATTAAAGAACTAGACTACATGAGGTATCACAAGGAACCAACCCTTTATTTGGAGAATCACTTTTATTATGAGCAACCCACAGGCTCAAAAGTGTTTCCATGTTACATGGGATTGTTGAGCTTTACAACTTTGCATTCGGGTGCAACTCCACGTGATAACAATAAGTATGCATTTCATACTAGGATTACCTAAAACACAGAGAGGACATGATTTAGTAATGTTAGTAGTGGATAGATTTTCCAAGATGACACATTTTATTCCTTGTCAGAAGACTAATGATGTTGTGCATGTCGCTAATTTATTTTTCAAGGACATTGTGAGATTGCATGGATTACCTAAGAGTATAGTTTTAGATAGAGATGCTAAATTCATTGGATACTTTTGGAGGACATTGCGAAAGAAGATGAAGATAGATTTGAAGTTCAATTCAACATATCACCCATAGATAGATGGAAAATAGATGTAGTAAACATAAGTTTGAGTAAATTGTGGAGATGTTTGGTTGCAGATAAGGTAGGAAGTTGGGATATAGTTTTACCACAAGCAGAGTTTGCATACAATAATTTAGTAAATTGGAGTACAGGGAGGGCACCATTTTAGATTGTTATTGGAGTAAATCCTAGAGGTGTTATTGAGTTAAGAGACCTCAATATGGAAAATAAAAGGAGTGCAGGATCTAGAGAGTTTGCAGATTTTATGGAGACATTGCATAATTAGATCTAGAATCATTTGGAAGACATATAAGGAGAAGGTAGATGAACATTGGAGACATAAGGAATTTTTTTTTGGAGATGAAGTGATGGTATATTTGAGGAAGGAGATATTTCCAGTTGGTACATACAACAAGCTGAAGATGAGGAAGGTTGGACCATGTAAGATTCTAAGGAAGTTTGATTCTAGAAATGCATATGAAGTGGAGTTACCAGAGACATTGGGTATTTCACCTATTTTCAATGTTGCAAACATATCTAAGTTTCAAAAAGGAGAATCAGGTGGTAGTAGTGATGAAATAGATTTGAAGGAGTACTTACCACATCAAGAACTAGAGGATATTGAACAAATTTTGGATACTAGAACTGGAAAAAGCACTAGGAACAAGCATTACAAAGAATATCTTGTGAAATGGAAAGGAAAATTAGTGGAGTATTCATCATAGATTTCTCAGGCTAAGGTGGAATATTTTGGCTTTCCTCTTCACCCTGGGAAGTGAGGGACTCACTTTTCTTCCAACCTTGGGTGTCTAATGTACGAGCATCCCTAGTTGTAAATCAATCCTGTATCAAACAAAAATAGTTTTTCTTGCATTGCATTCAATAATAGTTTTCAGTAGTTCATCCTAGATTTTATTGGATCATTGTTTCTCATCTCACAGATTAGGATATAACATCTACACATTGACATCTATCGCTATCCAAATTTTGGATCATTTGTATTTTCTTACCGAAATTTATCACTCTCAAAAATTCACATTGTTATCAACCAGAGCATATGGGGCCAACCTGGTCCAATATCTTAGTCTGAACCTATGCTAGAATTTACAGGGATTAATTGAGCATCATACAAGCATCTTGGGTTCATTGAGACCTATCTTGAAGATTCACAAGTTAATTCATCTCGCATGGAGTTAATTCTTCTTATCTTTTGTGGCTGACATTCATGTTTGATCATTCAATGGGTTATCAACCCTTGTGGCTGACACAAATATATTTTGGAGCTTGAGAATCATATTTATAAGCATTATAATCATTTTTAGTGGGTAGTTAGTAATCAGTTTGTAGTACATCATTAGATAGATTCAATATATTTTGCAATAACCCTTTGGGGGCATGTAATAAGGCATGTTGGCTAGTGGTATGTTGTAAGCCTATAAGGAAAGGCATGCGAGCCATGGATATTCACCCTTGTAGCCAATGTTGCATGTACCCATTTCATATTTATGAAGATTTATGTTCACATATCTATTTTCTATGTTATTTCCGCTATGTTGACTCATTCTTTCACAGTCCAGACTATTCCTTCTGGAACACTCCTACCATGAATGCACCAACAGATCTAAGGTCAATATAGATGGGAGATAATGTATAATATAATCATGCTCAAAATTGGAATTATTCCCAAAATACTTGTGGAACTACAAACACAAGGGAGAAACAACACATAAAACAACAAAGCTTTTGGGTCAACATGGAAGAGACCTAATGTCTAAAGACTTTGCATCAATCCCAAAAGAAAAAAATACATTCACAACATAAAGACAAACGAAGATACAAATAGATGAATGTCACAGTAGATTTTTTTTCTTTGTATCCTTGTGATAACAAGAACAACAAGGTTCATAAAAATAAAACTAATGAATATGAATTCATGCCAAGAATAAAATTATGGGAGATCACATTATGTGTAAGAATACACACAAAGACATAAAAGGGGTGCTACATATACAATTTGATCTATAGAAAATATTTTGCATCCCAATATTTCTCATCATAAATGGAAGGAGGTCAATACTCTAAAGTTACTACAATAAGTGTAGTACAATGAAAAGTATTGCATTCAATGCATGGTGAGTCACTCTCATTATGAGGATCATCATGACTACTCTCATCTAAATTCATTGATTTGGAAAATATAAGGGATAATTTTTTATGGTATTCCTTTTGTTCTTTTGTTTTTATCTTAAGACTCATTGTCATAATGTATTATGATAGGTTGCATATTAGTACTATCAACATTATTATGAGTACTAACATCCATATTTATATGTAGTGAGTTTTTTATTCTTGGTTTGGATGGGATAAATAAGGTTTGACTTCTGGTTCAATGAGGGTGGCAAAGTGGAGTCAAGTGATGACAAGGATGGATGGGTGAGAGGTATTTCATTAGAATTTGGTTGGATGGATAAATAATCATTAGGTAAGGTTTTACACTCTTTAAAAAGTTGACAAGCCATAGCTTGACATATCATGTTCACTTTTTTATCGTCTTACACAAGATTGAACTTGTGACAGAGGGATTGAGGCATTTCCCAATATTGGTCCCTTTTCTTCCTTTTTAGGAGGAGTAAAGGAGACAATCAAAGGTTGGGAAACCATAGGATTTTTAGGTTTTTGTGAAAAAACTTTCTTTTCCTTAGAAGGCACAAATTTTCTCCCTAATAGCCTTGTCGAACAGTTGTCAAATGGTCCTTTGTAAGATGGAAAAGGGGGAACAATGACATACATTCCAGAAGGTTGAGGAAGAAAACTTGGTTTGGGTCGAGGTTTTTTCACTACCTATGGGGTAGGAGGAACAAGCATTATAGCCTCTAGTGATTGAGGGGCCTCAAGTGAAATGTTACTAAGTAATAATTAAATATCCTTGGTGTCCTTGGAATTTTCATTATCAAAACATATGGCACTATTATCTTCCATTGAGGACTTCCAAGAGGAAGTCGATAACTAGGGGGGAATATGTAAGACCACATAGCCCGCTATCTATAACACTTTTGGGATCTCTTTGTATGCATGGTATCAAATTACCTTGTGAGTATACAATTCATACAGTTCATGGTATAATGCATATGGTTGTGTGTAGCTTAATTCCTAATTGTGATTAGTAATGTTTCCAAAAGATATTATAAATGAAAGATACATGATCAAGTGTGATTGAGCATAATAATAATTTTAGCTAATTAACTCTAAGAGAGGATTATTTAAATTATAATGTGATTTCCTTTGTATAATGATTTTGATTATTGAAATAATCCACAATTGATATATTGAGAGATATTTGATCTTATTAACAAGCTACCACTAGTTCAAATGCTTGATTGGTGATTAGAACTAAGGACCAAGATAGGTACACTAAATTTAGGTATTAAAATTTGTTTACACTAAAATTAGCATCATAAACTGTCACCCTTAACAATTTCAAACTATGTTTTGATTCCCCCTAAGTGAATGGACCTAATTGTACACCTAATTTCCTAAATTATGTATTATCTAGTCTATTTTAACATTTAAAAATAAATTGGAAGTATAGAATAAATGCATTCATTTAATACTTTGTACTCGACACCTTAAGTCCCACAAAATAGGGTTGGAACACAGTTGCCTAGGGTGACTTAGTCCCCCTATTTTTCCTCCAAAATTGAATATGATGGAGGTGCCGTTTTATTATTTAAATTTTAAATGTTCAATGTCAGCTATTAGGATTTAATTTTTGGGAAATTAGAATAATTGTATATAAATACCTAGTCATTTCACCATTTCAAGACTAATAAGCAATATCTAGCATCATGAAGGAGAAATATTGAGAAAAAATTGATTTTAAGAGCATTATCAAGAAAGTCAAGAGCAAAATTTTAGAGATTTATTGCAGCAATTCAATATCCAAGCATCATGTCAAAGTGTATGTGAGTTTGTTCATGTTTATGTTATCATATTGTTTTGTGAGATCTAACCGTTGTATGTCTTCAAGCAAATCAAGCCTTGAGGAGATTTGTATGAATTCAGTCTTTAAAGGAAGTCATTTTTGAGAGGTGAATTGCAAGTCATTGTTGATTCATCATTCATTTACCATTTATATATCTTTCATTGACATTTACATTATGGAAATGGAAACACTAACACATGGTTTGACTAAGGAAATCCCCTATATGGTACAACCCTTTCTCTTTCTTTGAATGTAAGGGTTTCGTATCTAAAGAAGATTGGAGAAGTTTGAAGGTTGATTATTCATTGTTGCATTCAAACCCTACATATTGAAAACAAACAAAAAATTATTTACAACATCTAACAGTGCAACAAATGGAAAAAGAAGGCTCCGATCAAGCACCAAAGGAATGTGAAAATAGATCTGAAGTTGGTCAAATAGGACATAGTCACCCTATGTGACTTGGTCCTCAATTTTCAGCCGTAGATTCATATTCTTGGTACATAGTGTCCTACTCAATCCATTTTTATAGTTTGAACTTGTCTAAGACTTTCTATATTTGTTGTTTCCACATCAAAATAGTTATTTGCATTATTAACCTAGTGAAGTCATTGCATTTAATCTAAAAATTCATTTCAAATTTGGTCAAGGGAAGGTTGACTCACCTTTTAGGTTGTAAGTCAGTCCTATATCTTGTCTAAATTCATAAAACCCTTGCCACCTCAAATTATAAATAAAATGCATGTGAAAAAATGTGAAACCCTAGAGTGCAATCCCTAAGGTCGTACCCTTTTTCCTTCATTTCAGAAACAAAAGAGTTTCTTCATTAAAAAGGAAGGATATTCTATTAATGAAGAGGATGAAGACAACTCCAGAGATGAAAGATAGAAGGTTTTGTTCATGTGCATGGAAACTACTAAAGATGTTGCAAAAATGAATTCCAAAAATGATGATGAAGAAGTAGATGTTGTGGAAGAGTTACTCTATGTTGGATATGAAATCGAGAGACTAAAAAATAAAATAGAAGTGAAGGATAAATATCTTCTATTGATCTGAAGGTTCAAGTGAAAGATGAAAAGAGGATTGAAGAATTTTTGACTAAAAGGATACTATCAAAAGATAAGTAATATGAGAGGCTTGAAGAATAAATTATTCCACTAAGGAAAGAAATTGACAAAGTAAATCAACAACTAAAGATGAATTTTGGAAAGAGAACTTAGATCTTGGATTAGATAATTGATTATTAGAGATCATCGTATATCAAGACCAATATTAGTTTTGACGAACCAAAGAAAAAAGTGATAGAGCAGCCAATGAAGCTTGCTAAGAAGAATCCAAAAGAGATTGGTTTTGGAAGTTTAAAGTTTGAACAAAGTACTACAACCAATGTAGATATGTGTAGAGTGATGGATTTATTGGAGTGAAAAGGAAGAATAGAAGATCCAAAAGACAAGCTACAAGAGGACAAGCATACAATGCCAAGTTTAATCATTATTTTTTTGGTTATTGTTTTAATTGCAACCACTTTGGTCATAAGGCTATAGATTTTAGAAGAGCTCCAATAAGAAGAACTAACTTTGTTAACAATAATGAATTTTAACCTTTGTGCAATTTTAATATCATTTGTCACAAGTACAACAATTTAGGACATATTACTAGAAACTATAGAAGTGATTTTGTGAGTCTTCCTCTACTAGAAAAATAATAAAAGATTTATAATGTTAGAGTCATAAATCATAAAAAAGTATAGAAGAAGATACCAAAAGAGAAAAGATCAAAGAATTCCATGATAGCTTAGACTACACTACATTCTCAAAAGGAGAACAATTTATGGATTATAGATAGCAGATGTTCAAGTCACATGACTAGAGACAAAAGTGAGTTCATGAATTTCAATTTTTTTGATGGAGGATCTATAACTCTTGGAAACAATTATATTTCCAAGATTACTAGTAAGGGTGATGGTGGTAGGACAAAAACTCATTATGTTATATATGTTGAAGGATTAATGCATAATCTTCTGAGTGTCAATCAAATGTGTGACAAAGGTTACTAGCTTTCATTTAGTGCTAAAGGTTGTGAGATCTATAAATCTTATACTAGAGAGTTGATTGTGGAAGGAAGCAAGACTAACAGTGACATATATCATCTCAATGAGTTGAATGGACAAAACTGCCTTTCTATCAAGAGAGAAGAGAGTTGGCTCTAACATAAAAGTTTGGGACACATGAATTTTGATGAATTTTTGAATATTAGATCAAAATGAATGGTCTAGGGCATTCCAAAGATCAAGAAACCTTAGTCTACAAGTTGCAAACCATGTCATGAAGGACAAAAGATAGAGTCTAGATTCACTAATAAGGAATATTCTACATCAAAACCATTGGATTTGATACATACATATCTATGTGAATAATTGATGACAAATAGTCTATAAGGTGATATGTATTTTATGATGCTCGTTGAGGATTATACTAGAATTCATAGAATGCAAAGATATACTAAGAGGGGGTGAATAAATATATCCATTAAATCAATTCAATTTCAAATTATCAATCAAAAACTTAAAGCTGCCTTAATCAAATAACATATTCAAAGTAAAAGCACAAAACCATAATACCAAATTTATGTGGAAAACCCAATAAGGGAAAAAAAATGGTGAGAAAAGATGCTTGGAGTAATTGTCCAAGTAAAACATCACAAATGAATCAATAGTTACAACAAGGTTTAAGGTCTTTAACTAAGGAAGTTGACAACTCCCTTCTCAACACTTACAAAATGAGGTTGCAACCTCATAATACAACACTTTGATGAATTAAATGATAAATCACAACTACAACACTTCTATTGCCTCTGATTCACTATCTTCAACACTTTTACACCTCTACTCTTTTCTCACTACCTCCAACATCCACACTTTCACTTTTTTTTTACTTTGGCTCATTTCCTCTAGCACTCACTCACACACTTTTGGTCTACTCATTTCCTTCCACATATCACTTAAACTCTTCTACTTTCGGTTCACTTCCTCTAGCATGCATCAAATGCTTCAGTGCAAATTCACACACGTTCCTTGTCCTTTAGTGTATTACTATCAACAAGTTACATTGATCACACATTGAAAAATTATATTTTTTTATCACTCACTTGATCTTATATTTATACCTTCTGCAAGCATTAAAAAGTTTCTCCTTGTCGGCCAAATTGAAATGTATGAACATGAAACGTGCATCAACCATATTGAGTCGGCTCCAACACATGTGTGGGAAAGGTAAATTCAATGCAATCTAAACTAGGAGATAAGAACGACCTATTTCAACTCTACACTTATTCCCATGCTAGTGCATGGCATAAAAAATTAGTGAAAACAACTTAAAGAATTAAGTCAGCCCAACAAACACTCAACCCTTGAAACATTAACTCCAGACCACAAGCATTAATAGAGAGACAAGATAGCTTCATGTGAATTATATCACAAGTATCAAATGATAATCAAGAGTATTTCCATGCCATTCTTTCACAACTTCATGCATCAATATGCTGGTGCAAGAAAATAGACATGAAACTTGTATCTATTAAAAACCTAGACAACAAGTCTTGACATACAACTTTGACAACTCAACTTGCGGTACACTTTAGCAACTAAAACTCATAGAGGGAAAAAATATAGAAATAAAAAAGATAGAAATTAGAAGAACATCCTCCAAACTACAAGGACACAACAACTATGAATAAATACAAAGCATTTCTTTGAACCTTCCAAGATTGCTACAACACAACCTTTACTTTGCTTACTCGGGAAAATTCTATGGTAACTTCTATGATCTAAAAATAGAGCACACATGCTTCACATGTGAATTTGTCTATCCTTGAAACCACATGACCATATATTAAAGAGAGGAAGAATACATATCATTCTCTAGAGATTTTTATAGAACCTTCCTGATCCACTGACTGTAAGATATTCTTCTATACAAATTATAGCAATAGACAATGAATACAATATTCATAGAATCATACACTTATTCATGAGCAATAGGAAATAACTATTATATAAACTCATAAAATCCAAATTTATTTATTATACTTAAACATCCTGATTGAAATATATGAAACCATACACATATTCCACCATGTTGACAAGAAATACAACCTCAATAATGATTGACATCAATGACAACCATCAAAGTCCATATTGTTGACATTAATGAAAACACCTGCAACATACTTGCAACAATCTCCCCCTTTGGCATTAATGGTAACACCAACAAGAGAAAAACTTATAGGATTTCCAATGTCTCCCCTTTTGAAATCAAGGACATAGGGCTAGTGGTCTTTAATCGAGCTTGCCAAAACATACAAGCTCCCCCTTTCTACATAAGATTTAGCATTATTATACTTCCCCCCCCTGAGAGGTAGCCTTCATCAATCTAGGGATTAAAAATTGTTTTGAATTTATCCCCTAGATAGATGCACCAACTATGCATCTCATTTGAAGGAGGAGCAACAACCCCTAGCTTTTGTCTAAGATACACAAAGGTATCCTTTGAAAGTGCCTTTGTGAATATGTTTGCAATTTGTTCCTTTGTGGGAACATACTCTAATCTTACTTCCTGGTTAGTAAATTTATCTCTTAATAAGGGATATATAATAGATATATGCTTGGTTCTAGCGTGCATAACTGGATTTTTTGAAATATTAATGGTACTTGTATTATCACAACTAGCTAGAATGGGCTCATTATACACTACCTTGATGTCCTTCAAAGGTTGCTTCATCCAAAAAAATTGGGTGTAGCAAGATGCTACAACAATATATTTTTCTTCTATTGTCGATAAGGACACTGAGTCTCACTTCTTACTAAACCAAGAGATCAATTTGTATCCCAAGAAGAAAGCTCCACCACTAGTACTTCTTCTATCATCAACACTACTAGTCTAATCAAAATTAGTATATGAATTCAAGTAAAATCCATTACCCTTTTGATACCATAATCTATAGCTCAGAGTTCTCTTCAAATATCTAAAAATCCTCTTGACAAATTTTACATGAGTTTCTTTTAGATCGGCTTGAAACCTTGCAACCGAGAAAACTACTTGCATAATATCAAGCCTTGAAGTAGTTTAGTACAGTAGGCCCCCAATCATAGACATATACAAAGTCTGATTAGCTTTAGGTGACACATAATCCTTACTCAAAAGGAAACCAATTACCATTGGAGTACTCACTGGTTTATAGTCTTCCATACCAAACTTCTTTAGCATTTCCTTGACATATTTTTCTTGAGATATAAAAATTCCATCATTTGATTATGCAATTTGAAGTCCAAGAAAGAATGAAAACTCACCTAACATAGACATTTCAAATTCCTTTTGTATTTATTCAATAAAATTCTTACACATTTCATCATTTTATGCAAATATTATATCATCAATATATACTGCAACAATTAGAATCATTTCATCCTCTACTTTGATGTGAAAATTACTATTTGCGGTACCTTTTTTAATCCTTTCTGAATCAGGTACTTTTCCAACCTTGTATAAAAAGTGCTAGGGTCTTGTTTGAGACCATGTAGAGCCTTCTTAAGTCTTCAAACCTTTTTTTAAATATTTTGTTAGCTGGAATCCATCAAGTTATTCTATGTACACTTCTTCTAACTCACCATTTAGGAAGGAAGATTTCACATCCATTTGATAAACCTTGAAGTTCTTGTAAACAAAAAATACAAGAAACATTCTGATAGCCTTCATTCTTGCCACTGGAGAAAATATTTCTTAAAATTCAATTCCTTCCACTTGTGAATATCCTTTACATACCAGTCTTGCTTTATTTATTACAACCTCTCCATCTTCATTCAGTTTATTTCTAAATACCCATTTTTTTACTCTTATATTTTTATTTATAGGTCTTGTAACCAATCCCCAAGTTTGATTCTTCTCAATCTGATTTAGCTCTTCTTCCATTTCTTGTATCCATCCTTTATCTTTGCTAGCATCAATAAAGGTCTTTGGTTTTGTCCTTTACATCAGAGAAAAGTTCACCTATTCATTTTCTTTTACAAACCTTCTTATTATATGTACTACTCGATTATTATTTCCAATGATCTGATCTTTGGAATTATTCATTTGAACATATTGTTGGTTATTTTTTGAGAACCAAAATTGATCTCAACCATTATCTATGAATTTTCCAAAATTCAATGATCAATAACGGCAAGGATTGGCCAACGAACAAGTAAAGGATTTTTGGGCCCTTACTTCTACACTTTGGGATCTGTGAAACCCAGGAGGGTGATCCTAATAATGTTTAGATGATAATCTTCTGCCATTTCATCATAAACATTGAAAGAAACAAATAATTCTCATATAATAGTTCAACAAACAAAATGTATCAAATAAGTTGGCTGCTTCTTAATAACCTCTACATTCAAAGCATGAGAATGGTGAAAATCAACACAAAACAATGACTATTATAACCCATTTTAAGAATTTGATTTAATAATTGATTTTCTACTGAATTGACTAACTAAATACAACATGAATACTTTACTTAGATCAGTGCCTCATCCTTAGAACGAAGTCAATTCCAATACCTACACAACTTGATATAAATTTAATATATGACATCAATTAAGCTTTGAAGATATTGCATTATAGCATTTCAACATTATATTCTCAACCACCACTTCGTACCAATATCCGAGCACTCAATTTGACATAAACCAATAGATTCACTCAAGAATTTACATTAATTCTTTAAATTAACAAGCAAGAACAAAATACACATCCACTAGAAATCAATTTAGAAAAATAAGATAATCCTTGATTATATCATTCATAGCTCATGAAACAAGTACATAGGAGAGAAAATGGCGAATTTGCACCATTCTATACTATATTACCAATATTTCTATCAAAATTACATATGCATTGGCAAACTCAAACCTAAGACTTAGCTCTAAAATGCTTAGTATTTTATCTACATTTCTCTCTATGATCAACTTCAAAACAACAAACCCCTTACTTCTGGCCTTGAATTTCTTCTTATATAAATGAAGGAGAAAACAAGCCTCAGACGAGAAAGTACACATGTCACTATTCAATTGGATTGCTACAAAATATATTCCCTTTGTAGTTATATTTGTGTTTTCAAATGGAGGGAATGTACATGAGACAAAATTTATTTTCATTTGTTGAAGGAGATCTAGTCCCACCTTCCAAAAGGCATCTTTGAGCTAAATTAACAATATCCACATGCTCCAAGATGCATCCACTTACACCAATTGAAACCAAAGGAAAGCATGGAAGAATAAAATAGAAAAGATAATGAACATGTCCATGTCTGCAATCTTGTCACCAATTTCAAATATTGGAGAGAAGACAATATATAATCCATTCTTTGGAAAAAGCATAATCTGTACTAGTTCAAGGCTATGCGTTGTGATTCTCCCATCCATTATTCACCATGGTTATAGATTCAAGAAAAAAATTGCATTTGCAACCCCACAATAGAAACTCAATCATCCAACACATCCAAATATTTTCTCTTCCAAGCTTGGAATTCATCCTCATTGGGCCAATTGAATGTCATGACCTCATCAACCTTCTACCTATAAGGTGAATACTTGGTAACAAATTGATTTTCCTCTTTGTCAAACTCTAGCAAAACAATTTCTGCATGGGCCAACATGTCCATGTTTCTCTTTAACAAGCTCATATCATGCCCTTCACAAATCAAAGTGGCTTGGTTTGAAATGAATTCATTAGTTTCTTTTCTCTAGTCCTTCAAGGTTTCAATGTTTCCATTATTCATTAAAATGGATGGAAGGAGACCATGATCTATTTCATGAAAATTCTTAATCAATTATGTTATCCTGGCCTCTAAAGGGTCCATATTCCCCCTAAACTCCTAGATTCCATTCACCATATGGATGGTGGGCTTAAGCTTTTTAGGTTTATTTTTGTCATGTTTAGATCCCACAAACATCATCCTCAACTCTTGCAACTTAGGAATCCATGTTTCTATTAGTGGAATGGCCACCTCTTTATCAATATCATAATTGTTTATGGAAAAATTCAAGGCTGAGTAGCTAGCATGAATGCTATTCAATATTTTATTGACCCCTCTATTTTGATGTTCCAAAACTATAGTGACAATATTCATATTGCTGACAAATATTTCCGTATTATGATTGTCACATTTTTCTATATATTCCCTTGAATGCTCAAGAAACTCTTATTTGTTGGCACCTTCCTCTATCTATGATGCTTCTGATGTATCTGACTCCACCACTAAAATGGGTATGGTTCCCATATTGTAAGGCACAATTTCCCATGAATAAATTTTTGGGGGTGGTGTAGCAGCAGTTGGATTAGATGGAGTAGGAGAAGTACCATTAGTATTCATTTTCTCCCCTAATTACAAATCATGCAATTTCTCTTTTAACAATGCTAACTCTGTTTGTAACTACATTTTTTGTTGTTGATTCTTTCCATAATCAACCAACAAGTCATTGTACTACTTTCTGAATTGTTCCTTTTCTACAGTCATAGATTCCACTATTGCCTTTGCAAATCGAGCAAAATTTACTAACATTGTTGCTTCTTCAATGGATGATGTGTCTGACACTCTCTTTATTATCAAGCCTCCTCTGTAATCTACAGTAGGATTTTCATTTTCAGGCATCTTTGTTCTTGGGGCTAATTCCCATATGGCCAGTGCATCCCACTACTCACTGAATGCAAATCCTTGCAATGCTATAGTAGCTTCCTTCTCAGAATTGTACAAGGGCCTATCACATCTTTTTATGGTATCAAAGGCAATTACAAAGGCTAGGTCCCATTTTGGAAACAATAAGATTCCACTCTTCCTTACTATCTCTTTGCCCTCAGTTGTAGTCATTCCTTGGAATTTATCCTTCATCTCCTTTAAAACTTGTTCCTGAATAGTTGCATTAGGTATCTCTAGGTGGAGGCTTCTTTTTAATGCAACATTATTGACATACTCCTCCTTCTTGGCTCTATAAGAAAACTCCATGAAATCCTTAGACTTCACAAAGGAGTCATCATCAAGGAACCTTGTGCATGCCTCAATTCTAACATCATCAGTGTTATTAATCTCAGTAAGGTCATCCTTGCTTAACCTTAAACCCAATTGTTGTGGCACAATCAATGTCGGTGCAAAAGGCATTCCCTGTTGCATTTCCTCTTCTGATACCCAAATTTCTTCATCAGATTCTTCATCATCATAATCAACCAAGCCTATTGATTTGACCTTTTTCTTCTTCATTGGTGACTCTCTTGGTGGTGATGCATGTTGTGGTGGGGAATCAACATTAACAATTTTAGGTCTAGTTGACCTTGGGGGAAATGGTGGTGGTATTTTTGGCACTGGAGAAAGAGCTCTTTTCTCCTCTTATTGAGAGGAAGTTGTTGGTGTTTTTCAAGAACCAATCAGATCTCACCAAATACCTCTCAACTTTCCACACTCAATTCTTAAATATTTGAGAGATAGTTGGCCAATGAACGAGATGAAGCTTTAACGCTTCATTTTTTGCATTTTGGGCTCTACAAAACCTAGGAGGGTGATCCCACAATGTATAAATTACATCCTCATCTAGTCAAATTGTATCATAAGTTGCATAAAAAAGCAGATGTATTCCCATTAGAGGCTAAATAGATGAAATCCTTCAAGACATAGGAAATTCCTTAGAAGAATCAAATACCAAAAGCTGAGAATACCAAGAAATACTAAAATATAATACAGGTAAATCATTTGAGATGTATTTATAAAAGATGTTCTCAAATCAAATACTAGAACCACAAGAAATACACTCAACACTTTCAAACTAGTGTCTTATCTTAGGGTAAGGAGTCAAAACAAAGAAAACTGAACTATAAGGTGAGTTTAATCCTAGACATCCATGATCTTAGTGAAACTGCATTACAATTCATGTATTATTACTCAAGACCCACAAATACTTATAAAATCAAATTAACATTTATGTAAATCCATGTTTTAATTAAGTTATTCTAATTGGTTCATTAAACCAGAGTCATAATCAAAACATATTTCACTGTGAAAGAAAATGAAAATCAATGAAATGATCCTTGATTGTATTCTCATTAATAATTCATGTAAAATGCAACATTGGAGAGATAATGGAATCAAAATATTAGCACATTTTCTTCAGACATGTCTGGAAACCATACAATTAACAAAGTTAACTCTCTTAACTCATAACCTAAGACCTTGACTCAAAACATAATATCTTTGTGCTTCTTATTTGCATAACTCAGATCTAGAATTCAACAAAATATCTCCACATATGGCTGTTAATTCCCTTTTATATAAACAAGGTAGAAAAACAAGCTTCGGGCCAATATGTACACATGTCTCATTTTTATTGGACTTCTATAGCATATATTCCCTTTGCAGTTACATTTACGTTTTCAAGTGGAGGGAAAAAACGTGAGGAAAAATGTACATTGGTAGCGGAAAATATAACCATATTTCGAAAGGAACCTTGTAGTATAATGATAACCTTTGTACTATTGTAACCTCTATTGTATTTCAAAGCATTTGAAGGAGGGAAAGAGATTCATCATCACTACCAACACTAACATTTATCCAAGTCAGCACCAGTTAGGACTTGTTTGTTATATCCTGAGTTGAGGAGAAACATATCTTCATATAGTGTAACTTCTAAGGCCATACTTGTACTATACTCGACCAAGTATATGTATTCTCCTATCATGTATTCACAGCTCCAAATCATCAATGAAAATCTTCTTCCAAAACTAATATTTCATTTCTAAAGGTGAACTAAACCCAATAATTCGATCCATCTTTTTCTTGTATGGGGCATATTTTATCATTACGGAAGTAGCCTCTTTTTCAAAATCTTGGAAGAAGCTAATGATGAAGGAAAAATTCTCAAGAGTATTCTTCAACATGTCAATATTAGTTCTTTCACAAATGTATGACGCTTGAGAAGAAATGGTTGTTTCAATATGATCCCTCCATGCTTGCAGAGGTTTAACCCCATCATGTCTACCTTGGATATCAAGAAACAATGTAGTATCTTCCTCATCAAACTTGGCCTTTAGATCTTTTATTTTTGCATCCATAGGGGCAACATAGCCTTGAAAATTCTACTCCTTAATCTCACCAACAAATCTATAAGTTGGGACAACATGAGGATATTTATCCTCCTTTTGTTTGGCTCCAACTGTCATAAGCTTCAAATTTTGTAGCCCTAGGAATCTGTTTATCCAACAATGGAGTAGTAAATTCCTTGTGTCTTTTACGTAATCTTATTGCTTGTATCATGGAAGCATAATTTGAATAAATACTATTTAATGTAATCTGTATTTTCTTATTCACATGCTTCAAAACTGTGTGAACAATTTTAGAGTTAGTTTCATACACGACACTTTGGGATTGTTGAAGCAATTCCTTGTATTCTTTAATTTGGAGCAACAATTCCTCCTTGGTAGGTTAATTTGACCGGGCTACTCCTGATATTCCTCGCTCCTCAACTACCAATGGCTCTTGGCCCATATTGTAAGGCACAATTAACAATGTCTTCTCAGGTGGAGGAGGTGGGGAATGAGTCCCAAGAGATGCGGGCACTGCATGAACTGAACCAACTGGTCCTTGAGACTTAAGAGTCTCCACTTGTTGTTTTAACAATGTTACTTCTGCTTCACACTCAACAACCCTTTGTTGACTCATGTTATATTCACCAATCAACTCATTATGCTTACTCCTATATGTATCCCTTTCTTTGGTAAGGATTTCCACTATTGCCTTTGTAAATTTAGCAATATTAATTGTCATGTCAAAAACCTCTAATGCAGGAGTATCAATCACACTCTTTATAATTAGTTTCCCCCTGAAGTCAGCCGATTCTGCTACAATGGGCTTCTTAGAACCAAGAGACAATGACCATATATCCAAAGCATTCCATTCTTCCCTAAAAGATGAACCTTGAAGTTCCATTTTAGCTTCCTCTTCAGTTTGGAACAAGGGTCTCTCAACCCTCATTGTATCTAGGACAACAACATTAGTTATATCCCACTCAGGTAGTAATAAGACACCTCTTTTGCATGAGTGCCTTGGCCTCATCATCTTTAACATTCTAAACTCATTTCTTCATCTCACTCTTGACATTAGCTGGTACCACCTCCTTAGAAATACCAGGGTGTAGAATTCTTTCCCTGGCCACCTTCTCAACTTACTCTTGGACACTTTCCCTCCACACAAAAAAATTAAATACCTCAGTCTCAATAAATGAGTCATCCTCCATGAATTCCTTGCAAGCATCTTGTCTCAAATAATCATCATTGTTCAAGCCACTTAAGTCTGATTTATTTAGCCTAATGTTACTTATTCCAGAGCTTGATGAAACTTCCCTTGGGGAAGAAGGCATCCCTTGCTGCATATCCTCAGGTGTTACTATAATATCATCCTCATCAGAGTCAGAATAATCAACCACTTTACAGACCTCAACTTTCTATTTCTTGGTTGGTGGCTGACTTGATGGAAGGGATTCCCTAGGGGGTGAATCAATACCAACAATGATAGGGGAATTCCACCTAGGCGGTGATGACATTGAGCTATGAGGGGAAGCCACCCTTGATCCCTCTAATGCAGTAGGGGCTGGAAATGTTTGCTGCTTCCTTACCCTCTCCTTCTTTCTAGAATAAATTCTTAATTTTGGTTTTGGCTAATAAGAAGGTCTCTCATCAAGTACTACAATGGGATCTTTCTCTACTACCATTGATTTTCCTTTGTCTGCTACTGCATGCTTGGCCCTCAAGAAACCCACTATATCCTCAAAATTCTGAAGAACATACATACATTTATTGAAATTGCCCACAATGTTGTGCAAAGGATCATACATAGGATCTCTCCTTGTAGCTTGCTCCATCATCTTTTGGAAAGGAAAATAATTTTCCTTTCTATCTTCTTGTTCAGAGAAATCAATGATGTTTCTAATGATATCCTCAGGATAATAATATTTATGTACAAAAAAACCACTCCTGTGTAATGCCTTCAAAGAAGCAATAAAACCCTGGGGATCATGATTTCTTGGGCATACTATTTTCAACTGATAAGGTGCTAGGAGCTAACCCAAATCCTTCTAACCTCCCTTTACCATAAAAAATTCTGCAAATGTTGTCCATTGAGGGAAGAATGAACCTTTCTTTAATGTCTCTAGCAGATGTGTCATCTGTGATGCTCCCAGCTCCCTCATGATTTCAATAAATCCTATTCTTAATGGCACATCTCTTAGGAGTACATAAGGGTTCATAGGGGTACCATAAAGTCTGAAGAAAGTGGTATGAGGGTAAGCTATTATATCACCCCTGTTATGACTCGAATTCAAATAAGGCCTTTTCTCCATGGGCCTAAAAAAATCATGGATTTCCTTAGGAATCCTAAGGGGGTTATGGACCAAAAATCTTCTTAACCTTGAGGGAAAAATATTGTTGAACACCACATAGTCAAACTTGGAATCATCCTTATCCAAAATTTAGGTCCAACATTAAACAGGCAACTCAATGTCATCCTCCTTTTTTCTTAATTATATGTCTTTACCGAAAACCTTCTCACCCCTATATAGGAACATGTGCATCAATAGAGAGTACCACCAAAAGCTCATTGGTTCTTTTCCCTCCTTGAGTACACTCAAACCTTTGTGCATCCTATCCACCAAATATGTGACATAATCATAAACCACATTATAGGCTAAATGTTGGAGGTGTGTAGCCATATACATGGGGTATGTGGGCATGGTGGATGGTTCATCAATGCCAAGGATTTGGTAGAGAGAGAAAAATGTATTCTTGAAATAATTAGCAAAGTATTTCAAGGGGAAAGGCTCTTGTTCATCTTCGCCAATCTTGATTTGCTTCTTGTTTTTCCTTTCTCTATAGAGGCAATATGAATAGGTAGCATTGTTGTTTTAAAAAGAGCCTTTATTTTCCTATACTCTTCCCTAAAGAATTTTTGGTCAATTGTGATAATGCCCTCACTCCACTCATGTAGATTAAAGATATCTACAATTTCCTCTCTAGTTACTTTGACCATCTCTCTACCTTCATATGACCTAATTACTCTTGAAAGAGGGTCATACCTTGAGGCAATGTCCTTCAATAGATCGACATCCATGTACATATTTGGTACCACTAGTTTCCCAAAGTCTAACCTCTAAGGGTTTCAAATAGGGACACCCAAATTCCTATTTCCAAACCAATTTTTAAATAATCGCCACCCAGGAAGCAAAATTTTTTCCTAAGTGGTAGATTTCTTGAGAATTTTAACTTTCTAGTATTTGTGGCTCCTAAACTGGACACTTAAGTTTTGGGTACCATAGGTGAAGAGTAGATACTAAAAACATATAAGGTTTTACCAGAAAGATATGTAAAACCTAGCACTTCTATTAATATACTAGGGAACCACCTATGGTGTATAATTTTTAGAGAATTTGACAGGACCTTCCATCTTTTAATGCATACCCAAACCCTAATAATGAAATTAATTTAAATGGACAAATTCTAACAATAGATGTTTCCCCTAGCTCAAGATTTTCCTCTTTCTTTGAAAAAATGACATAGAGAAAGTGTTCATTTTACTTACGGTTTTTTGCTAGTAGGAAACCCAATTCTAGTCAAGACGAACTTTGAAATGCACTTTCTTGATCTCCAGGGTACCTATGAATCATTGGCAATCTTCAAGTGTTTGGAAAAACCATCCTTTAATGCACTTATGTCGACATTAGATGGCTCTGGGTGTCTTTGCTGCAATTATTCTCTTGCACGAAAGACGACTCTCATATTTGCAATTTTTATTTTGAATCATGTCCATAGATCTGATCCTAAAGTGGCACATCTGATGACTCAAATTGAGTTAAAACCATTTGAAATCACATGGCCTTCAATTACCACCCTATCAACCGATGAAAATTTTGCCACTTGGATGCCAAGTCATTTGTTGGAGGACCCCACATTCCTTTTCCTTATCGGCAAAAGGACATATGTGTCGCAATCGTACACACCGCACAACATGCTTTAAAATATCATTTTAAGGCTTGCATGGTGTGCGCTCAATGACTTAGATTTGATCATATCACTACATCACCATCGTTGATTCTCTAGCTTAAGTGTATTGGGTGCTATAGTGGAAGCTGGGTCCCACATCCTGCAGAAGGACACATGGCACAAGCATGCAAGCCGCACAACTCACTGAAGAGGATTCCTTTTGATCGTGCATGGTGTGCACTCACGACCAAGATTTAATCCTTGAATCTGATGAGCCCAATTTTCTGCACACGCGATTAAATTTAGTCATAAAAAAGGGGCCATGACTAGGTTAACGGACTATGATCCTTAGTGAATATTTCCAAGACTTAGGATATAAATCAAAATATTTATGCCTGAACTTAGGAAAGTAATAATGAATAGGTAATGATCGACGGGTCTATGCGAAGGGGTCAGTAATGACAACGAGAAAGATGACTTAAGTTGTTACTAAGATAATCAACAACCTAGTAAAGCAGGTCAATGCAAAAATATAACACAAGGGTTTAAGGATTGAGAAAACTGAAACGAGGGTATTAGACCTTAAAACCATAGACCAAACCTATTAAGCATAGAAGCAAAAGACCGTTTTAAGCATGGAACCAGCTTTAGATTAACCCAAATTTTAAAAACTCTACCAGTGGCTCCGGGTAGGAATGTATCCCCCATGTGAGCATAACAAGAAATCAGATCTCAGGTCGAAGGAGACCAACACAAAGAGACAAAAATTAGGAACTTGTTCGGACAAGACAAGTAGGCATAGTAGAAAGGAAATACACCAAACCTATATACAAAAATTTACAGGACAACACAATGTACATGGAAAGATAGCCCATTTCAAGAGAAATAGGATTTCAAGAACTGTCCATGTACTAGTAGTTCAATAATTTCACTTTTCATAGAGTGTAAGAAATAAGAGTCCTCTCCATGTGTATCAACAATTAGATAAGGAACTAGCCATAATGGATCGAACTTCCCATGTTTACCCTTATCTTGCATCCTTACATTCCACATTAAGGCCATGCTTCCCAATTCAAACTTCCTCTCAATGGCCTTCTTTTCATACATGTGCTTCTCTTGCAACTGTAGCTTCTCATTCCTTTTATGAGCTTCTCACTTGGTCTCATCAAGCTCAATCAATTCATCCATCCTGTGCTACATTTCATCACAAATGTCACTATCATATTCTTAGAAAATTTGTACATCTTTATCAGATTATTATGCGATATTTTAGGCTCATCCCCATACACTAGATTGAAAGGATATTGCCCAATGACCTTCTTCATAGTAGTCCTATCAGCCCACAATGCAAGCTGCAATTTTGAATTTCAGGCATTCTTGTTCTTTTCAATCACCCACTTGATAATCTTCATCAATATTTTATTGCTTGATTCATCTTGTCCATTCCCCTAGGGGTGATATGGGGATGAATAAGAAATGCTTATGCCATGCTAGTTGCAAATATCAATAAACTCTTCAGACCTGAAGCACATGGTGTTGTCAGAGACAATTATTTTAGGAACACCAAACCTACTCAGGATATTGTTCATTAAAAAATCAGTGACAACTTTACTAGTAGCCTTCCTAGTAGGAATAACTTCAACCCACTTTTTGAAATAATTAGTTGCAACCAATATCCAAGCATGTCCTCCATTGGACTTCTCAAGCATTTCTCCAATAAAATCAATGCCCCATTGTTAAAAGGGGGCTTGCACTGATATTGGCCTAAGTGGTAGATTTCTTGAGAATTTTAACTTTCCAGTGAATCTTTGACAAGCATCACATTTCTTTACAAACCTATGTGCATCCTTGAACACCGTGGGCCACCAAAATCCTAATCTCAATATCTTATGGGCAGTGGTCTTGGCCATGTAATGACCTCCACATGTCTCTTTTTGCATCTCAATCAAGAGATCTTTTTCTTGGTCCCCATCCACACATCTGAGCAACAAACCCTTAGGGCTTCTCCACTAGAGTTCACCATCAATAATAACATATTTGATTGCCTACAACTTTAGAGTCCTTCTCTCATTGCTAGGAAAACCCTCAGGGCACTCCATGGTTTGTAAATACTCAACAATTCTTCTATACCATCCACAGGTCTGCATATCACATATAGGTGCAACATTTTCATGTTCAACTTGGTTTATCTGGTTAGCCTCCAAGTCTATCTCGGCCATCAATTTAGCCAAGCCTTGACCTCTCACCAGCTTTGTGATCTAAATGTCAATGTTGAACTCTCGAATTCTATTGATCCACCTATACCAATGACCTGTTGTCTCTTGTTGAGTAAATATATCTTTGACTATTGCTATAGGAACATATGCTATAATAGGAGCTCCAGTAAAGTATGGTTTGAATTTTTTAACAACCTTAACCAAGGAATATGCCTGCTTTTCTATAGCATCATACTTCAATTTGACTGACTGCAATGGTTTGCTGAAGAAAGCAATAGGTTTCTCAAAACCTTCATCATTATTTTGAAGTAAGACCCTTGCTACAATATGGAATGAAGAAAATGTGAATAACTGAAAGGGATTTGAGTAATCAGGGGATTTAAGAGATGAGCTTCCTTGATAGCATCCTTAATAGCCTAGAAGGCTTTTGTTGGTTCTTCTATTCATGCTTCTTTCTCTCCTTTCTTTAGCATCTTGGAAATGGGACTTATAGTTTCATCAAAATTGGTGACAACTCTTCGTACAAAATTATCTTTTCCGAAGAAGGACAAAATTCCCTTCACATTCTTAGGTTGTTGAATCATATCAATTGTTGTCACCCATTCAGGGTCAATCCTGACCCCATCCTTTGAGACAATGTGGCCTAGCAATTTCCCTTCTCTTACCCCAAATTAACATTTCTTGGGGTTCAAAGAAATCTCATACTCTAAAGCTTTGATAAATATCTTTTCCAAGTGTGAGCAGTGGTCTTCCTCATTTTTACTATGAGTAGTAAGGTCATCTTGGTATATGGCAAGGAAAATTTCAGTGAAATCATCGAAGGCTACATCCATATCTCTTTGGAATGTGCCACTGACATTCATTAGGTTGAATGACATCCTTACATACATGTATGTGCCCGAGGGTGTAGTAAATGCAGTTTTTTATAGTTTGGATTCTCTCACCATAAATTGATTGTACCTCGAGAACCCATCCATCATTGAAAGTAGCTCACACCCTGTGACCTTTTGTAACATGGCCTCCATGTTGGGCAGAGGATAGTTGTCCTTTAGAGAAGCCACTATAACATTCTTGAAATCTAAACATAACCTAATATTACCATTCTTGTTTCTAATAGGGACCAGATTTGAGATCCATGATGAATGCCTGATAGGTTTGATGATCCCAGCATCTCTTCACTTGGTAAGCTCTTCCTACATCTTTTGTTGCAATGTAGGATTGATTGGCTATTGGTTTTCTTTGAATGGTTTCACATCAATCTTCAAAGGGATTTCACGTTGGAACAAGTCTTCCCTGTATGCCTTGAGGTCATACTATGACCATGCAAAGACATGACTATACTTCCTTAATAAGGCAATTAACATATTTCTTATACAGGTTTCATCCTTTTGCCTATGTAAACCTTTTTAGGAGATTTTTACATCCCTAGGTTTATCTCCTCCAAGTACTCCTTATGAGAAGTGACGAGTCTAGTTTTTGGTCTAGTTATGAGTAGAATCTATAGTTTATTTTTTGAAGTTACCATGGAATTTGATATTACATGCTGATACTTTTATACAGTTTCTTTCAAGCCATAAGACATTTGGGTTTAATTCCATTTCTGCTAGTTTTAATGATATTAACCTATTATGTGGACTATCTATATTAATCTTGCATGTGGTTAATGAATGTTCTTTAAGGTGGTTATAGCTATGCAATTATTATGTGTATTGACATTGCCATGCATACATGATTGAAAATGCTAAGTTGAGAAATGCAACCAACAATTGGTCACGTAGAGGAAACACACAAAGGTTAACTGAGGACGATGGCAAGAGATTTCCATGTCAGCCGCATGTAACCGCCTTATGCTGATCTTTAATGACATTGAGCAATGCGAGCATTACTGCAGTGGTCGATTCCATGTTTGGACATGCATGTGTAACCACTCTTCCACTCTTTTCTCTACTTTCCCTAAGTGGAATCCTCTCAGTTAGTGGGAGTTGACTGCCCTATTTAGTTGATAAATAAGGTTTGAATCCTCCTTCTTCAGGAGTTGATCACCAAGCTATTGTACAATCTGATAATCATACATACTCTTTTGTATTTGCACTTTCAAATGAATGAAAATGAGATTCTGAGTTGAGTATCTAAGTTTGCATTAGTTTTAGAGGATACTCATCCAAGGGGCCCACTTGGTGAGTAATCTGTTCCTTTAGTTTAGTTAGATTAGTATTAGCTTTTGTTTAGTCCTTAGTTAAGAATCTGGCATTGACTATTCCTACAACCAGAAGAATTCCATTATGTGACTATTCCTATAGCCAAAGTGGGTAGAGTAGTTTCCTGTTTGCTGCTCAGATTTTCATTTCTATCATGTATGTTTAGTTTATGTTTAATTGTTGAGTAATGTTCAAAATTTTCTTTGTTTCTTTCCATGCAATTTACTTTCATTATTAAGTCTATTATTTCTAGAATGAAGATGACTACTTTGAGTTCCTAGTGCACATATTGTGCTAACCCATTCCAAGTTCACATCCCTGGGTTGACAATTTAAATGCACATTCATAATTGTTAAGATGGCTATTCAGGTTAGATGTTCAGTCTCTGAAGCATGGTTGTAAAGGCTTAGTTATTGAAATCATTGTAGGAGGTTGAAAAGAAGGTGTTTTCTTAATACTTGATTTTTCAGGGCCATCAAAGACCCTTTCTAGTACAACCAGTCCTTTGGAAATCTTTTTTGTTTTTAATTGAATTATTTCATTCCAAAACAACGTCTCTTTCCCATCATCCTGAGCCATAAAAGAGATAAATTCAATCTCTTGGTTTTCATATCTATCAATGCACTGCAAAAATCTCAAAATGTCATTATCATCATCAAACACTTGCCAACTGCAAATGTTGTCGGGCACCATAGGCCGAGTTTGTAATTCTATCCATGAGACACCATCAAAGGTGGAATAATCTAATCTAACTGCAATGTTAGCCAATAAGTTTGCCCTGACATTTTGTCTCCTCTCTACCTAGTCTATGCCAAAGGCATCAAAGGCCTCAATAGTATCCCAAATTGCATTTATATATTGCCTAAGCCTTTTATCTTTAGCAAAAAATCTAGATCTAACTTAGTAGACTACCAACTCAAAATACCCCAATACTCTTAAAAAATTAATTCCATGTTTGGAAGCTAGTTTTAACCAAAGCAAGAGAGCCTCATACTTAGCAACATTGTTTGTACAAGCAAGCTGTAATAGGAAAGAGTATTTGTAGGTCTTACCTTGTGGAGAGATAAGAATAACTCCTACACTAGAGCCTTTTTTGGAGCAGGCCCCATCAAAGTACATAGTCCAATGAGAGTCTCCTTGTAGGTCATCAAAAATCTCATGACAAATTGGTGTAGGCTCTACATTCTCTTCTGGCACTTTTTCCTCAATCCAAAAGGTATCCAAACCAGTATCTACAAAATGGATCCTTGTTGGTTTTTCTGGCTTTTCCACATACTCAATCATGTGACAGATTCTTGGCTCCCTTGCAATCTTAACATCCTTCTTATCAATGGAAAAAGTGGCAAAAGATAGGTCACATTGTATACTCCCACCCATGGAAGCACTCCATTGTCTTGATAGTAACATCCCATTAGTTGGTGGGATATCTACCACTGTGATGCTCATAAACAATTCCTTTTCTGGGAAAACTACCAATTTGTAAGGAACTATATTGATCACCCCTATAATAGATACTTCCCTTGAATCCATAGCATAGAATTTCCCATATGTACTATCTACTTTTAAGCCCATTTCCTCCATGATCTTTATTGGTATTACATTGTTGGAGGCCCTTGAATCTATCATGCAATTTCTAAGTAGTTTACCATCAATGATTAAGCTTAGAAAAAATGGATTAACTTGGCTTGGATTGGAAGTAATGGTGGTTCCCAAATATATTTTGATATATTCATTGATCACTGCTTTGACCTCAACATCCTTCTCTTGAATTCTACCTGATCCAGGTTGCTCCATAATCATTTTGTCCTTCTCACTTGTAGCAATACTATTGATGAGTGCAACAGTCTTATCTTTATGCTCATCTATTCTCATCATTTCTAGGAATGGAATTGTGAATCTGACCTGTGATAATACTTGGAACATATATATAGGGGAATAACTTGGTAACTCAAGGAACACAATTTCCTTAGAAACTACCTTTTCAGCATGTCTTGAAACCTTTTCAGCACTGAGTTTGTCATGCTTGGCTTTACCAGCTTGAGGAACTTCACCTTCAATTTTTGCCTTAGTGCCTTTCTTGGCCCAAATTCTCATCTCTTTACCCTCCTTGGGTTTTGCCTCCTCTTTCTTATTTTCTATTTTTAATTCTGTGTTTCCTGCCTTATCTCCCTTAACAAATATGCTACCTGGGCTGCCCTGATTACCACTCACAATTCTATTTCTCAAATGATAGTCACTCCTTGCCTTAGTAGCCAATGCAATGGTGTATCTTTCAACTTCCCCATTTGAATTTCTTCACAAAGAAACATTATCTAACTCTAGAGTATACACAATGTATCTTCTCCTTGTCTTCATCTGAGAAGACTTGTTGATGATGCACACTAGATTCCTATCTTTGCACATCTACATCACCCATATCAACATAATCACTTGAAAAATACTCACCATAATCAAGGTCTGATTTAATCATGAACACATTTTCCATCTAATCATGGCCCTAAGAAGAATCTGATTCTCCTTACTCATCTTGATTTTCTTCTAAGGACCTTGCAACAACACATTGTTGTGATGAGTGAGGCATTTGGCATACTTGACACCATGTAAAATCGTCAACAACATTGGTGGAATTTATTTGTAGAGGGTTAGGTGTGCCCTGAGTGTTTTTCTAATTGTTGTTAACTGGTTTTCCATTATGCTAGTTGGTGTGATACAGATAGTCCTGCAGCCTAGGTGGCCTTTCATTCCTCTAGAATGAAGGCTTTTCATTCTTTTCTACTTTCTGTAATAGACTAAGGACCTGATCTAACTTCTCATCAAGAGATGAGCTCTTACTAGTTTTTTCACTCTAAACCCTAGGGTTTTTGAAGCTTTAGGGCTATCCCTTCTTCCCACTTTTCCTGATGCTCTTCTATTATTTTCAATGTTGGCTGCCATTTGTAGGCTTCTCTCAAGAACTAGGGGTTCTTGTCTCTAAGTAGATAACACATCTTAGAGTCATATGCATTATAATATACTACTAGAAAATAATTTTCATTTGGTTTCAGATAAGCAGGAACTCTAAGCATGGCTTTCTAGAACCTTACATTTAACTCAGTTGCCATCTCATTATGCCCTTTAGTAATATTCTTGAAATCGTTCAACCTAAATCTAGGATCAGTGTGATCCCCATGCTGATCTCTGAAAAGTCTGTAGAAGGCCTCTTTAGAGTCAATACTCACATCAAGAAATCCTCTATACCAATCCCTAGAATCTTTGGTAAGGGATTGCATAAAATATTTCATGGAAACATCATCATCCCACAACTCAAAATATTCTACAGAACTCTGGAAATCTTTTAGATGATCACCACTAAAAGCATTATTACCAGTAAACTTAGGGAGATCTTTCTGACATTATCAGGGATAGGGTTTGGATATCTTGGGATGTTGTCAAAACATAATTTCCTATACCTATCTATATGAGGTGGCCTCCTTACATTTATGTCTCTATGAATACCATTTTTCTCATTATCTCCTTTATGGTTCATTCTATCTCCGGTCCTATCACTCCCACTTTCGCTAGCACCACCATTTTTCTTGCTTCCTTCATCATCTTCAGAATAAGAATTCCTTTTATTTTTGCTTCCCACTCCTCCACCACCTTGATCTCCATTGCCACCTCTATTAGGAGTATGTCCTTCAGACTTCTTCTTGTGAGGCTCACTACTCTTTTCTCCAGAGCCTGAAGGTTCAGGAGTTGGTATAGACATTTTAAGGAAAGCAATCTTCCTATCCATTTCCACATTATCGGCCTCGATTTCATCCTTCTTCAAGTCTTCCTACAATTTATCATTAACCAACTGCAATTTTAATAGCTCAGGATTTGGGGGTGGAGATGGAATGGGGTTAATTTTAGGGTTATTAACAAGAGTCTTGTCATATGAAGTATGGGTATTTGTATCGGTGTTAGGAGTGAAAGTATTGGTGGTATTTTTCTTGTTCTGATCCATGGGATTCTTCCCATGATCTACAAAGGATGTCTTCTTAGTAGTGGCCAAAGGTTCAAGAGTCTTGGTGATTGCAACACTCGTTGTGAAGGTACTAGCAGTAGAGGTTCCCATATGAATCGTTGCTGCCTTAGTAGCATTTTCTTTAGCAGCTTTATGCCTAGCAACATCCTCTCTCATCTTCTCAATCTTTTGTCTCCTAGCATCTCTCTCAAGTTTCTTAGCTCTAACCCTCTCAGCCTTTTCCTTCAATTCTTTTAGTCTATTCTTTTCTTCTTGCTCAACAAGCCAATTTTGTTCATCTTCCAAGGCTTGGATATCCTTATCTATATCCTCCTTATTTTCTAAAAGGTCATACTCACTTGGTGCAGGAGTATGAAAGTTCTGATCAAATGGATCTTCCTTAGGAGGAAACTGTGTATCCGTATTAGGAGGTTCTCCTCTGGGGTTAAAATTTCCTCCATGGAAAATAGACCCATCACCAGGAGTTGGTGGTTCTAGGAATTCCTTACTCGTATTGCAAAATTCCCACCTAGCTTCTTCTCTTGATACGTCCAACTCATTATTAAACACTTGTTTAACAGGAAAACTTCCCTGATCTTCCCCAAACATTGCAGCCTCACATGACTCCCCCTGAGAATTTATACTTTTTATCTCAGTATTGAAAGTAGGAGATAATTCAATTGAGGATTCATAAGACTTACTAGATTATGTAGTTTTTTTCACCCATTGTTGTTGCTTATCTTTGGCAAGCTTGGGCTGCAACTTCTGTTCAAAGTTTTTCTTCACTTGGCTTTGGGTTCCTCGTATTTTTTTGTGAGTTTTCTATACTTGTGTCACCTTAGTGAATCTTCTCTTGTTCCTCCTTTTCACTTCCTTAATGTCTTCAAATATTGGCATGCACTGGTGCAGAGATGTAAGAGTCGCCACCCAAATTTATTGGGACAAGTTTATATTAGTTGTGTTACCATTCATGCAAATTGCACAACATCTTTACTAACTCACATGAACTTTTAAAATGTGATGTACATTGGGTTGAACCTTTTAACACATGCCTTTTAATACTTGAAAGAAATGAGATACTCACCATAAACTTTAGTGAAAAAACTTGACAAGAACTTGAGAAAAACTTCACGGGAGCTCAACTAGACCAACTCTATAAACAATATCACCACATACTATATTGAACTTTGATAAGGCATACTGGTGAATGAATATTTATACAACGTATAAGTCTCTAGTAGAGTCACCAATTTGTTGGTGGTTTTTAAGAACCAATCAGATCTCACCAAATACCTATGAGCTTGCCACACACAATTTTTGAATATTTGAGAGATAGTTGGCCAATGAATGATATGAAGCTTTAACACTTTGTCTCTTGCACTTCAGGCTTTGTAAAACCCAGGACGATGATCCCACAACGTATATCTTACATCCTCATCTATCAAATTGTATCATACGTTGCATAAAAAAGTAGATGTATTCTCATCAGAGGCTAAATATATGAAATCCTTCAAGAAATAGGCAACTCCTTAAAAGAATCAAATACTAAAAGGTGAGAATACCAAGCAATACTAAAACAAAACATAGGTAAATCAATTGAGACGTATTTATAAAAGATGTCTGCAAGTCAAAGACTAGAACCACAAGAAATGCACTCAACACTTTTAGACTACTGTCTTATCTTAGGGTAAGGAGTCAAAACAAAGAAAACTAAATTGTAAGGTGGGTTTAATCCTAGACATCCATGATCTTAGTGAAACTGCATTAAAATTCATGTTTTATTACTCAAGACCCACAACTACTTATTAAATCCACTTAACATTTACGTAAATCCATGTTTAATTAAGGTATTCTAACTGGTTCATTAAACCAGAGCCATAATCACAACATATTTCATTGCGAAAGATAATGAAAATCAATGAAATGATCCTTGATCGTATTCTCATTAGTAATTCATGTAAAATGCAACAATGGAGAGACAATGGAATCAAAAGATTAACATATTTTCTTCAGAAATTCCTAGAAACCATACAATTAACAAAGTTAACTCTCTTAACTCATAAACTAAGACCTTGACTCAAAAAATCATATCTATGTGCTTCTTATTTTCATAACTCAGATCTAGAATTCAAAAAAAGACCTCCACATATGGCCATGAATTTCATTTTATAGAAACAAGGAAGAAAAACAAGCTTTAGGCCAATATGTGCACATGTCTCATTTTTATTAGACCGCTATAGCATATATTTCCTTTGTAGTTACATTTACATTTCCAATTGGAGGGAAAACACGTGAGGAAAAATATTCATTGGCAGTAGCAAATATAACCGCCTTTCGAAAGGCACCTTGTAGTATAATGATAACCTTCATATTGTTGTAACCTCTTTTGTCTTCCAAAGCATCTGAAGGAGAGAAAGTGATTCACCATCACAACCAGAACCATCATTTATCTAGGTCAGCACCAGTTAGCACTTGCTTATTATATCCTGAGATGAGCAGAAACATATCTTCATATGGTGTAACTTCTAAGGCTAGACCTATACTATACTCGACCAAGTATATGTATTCTCCTATCATGTATTCACAGCTTCAAATCATCAATGAAAATCTTCTTCCACAACTCATATTCCGTGTCTGAGGGCCAATTGAGCCCAATAATCTGATCCATCTTTTTCCTGTATGGGGCATATTTTATCAATACGGAAGTATCCTCTTCATTAAAATCCTAGAAGAAGCTGATGATGAAGGATAACTTCTTAAGAGTATTCTTCACCATGTCAATATCAGTTCTTTCACAAATGTATGATGCTTGAGAAGCAATGGTCATTTCAATCTAATCCCTCCATGCTTGCAGAGGTTTAACCCCATCATGTGTACCTTGGATATCAAGAAAAAATGTAGTATCTGTCTCATCAAACTTGGCCTTTGTCTCTTTTATTTTTGCATCCATAGGGGCAACATAGACTTGAAATTTTTTCTCCTTAATCTCACCAAAAAATCTATAAGTTGGGACAACATGAGGATATTTATCCTCCTTTTGTTTCTCTCCAATTGTCATAAGCTTCAAATTTTCAGCCCTGGGAATCCATTTCTCCAACAATGGAGTATCCAATTCTTTGTCTCTTTTAGACAATCTTATTGCTTGTATCATGGAAGCATAATTTGAATGAATACTATTTAATGTATTATGGATTTTCTTATTCATATGTTTCAAAACCGTGTGAATTTTTAGAGTTAGTTTCATACATGAGACTTTGGGCTTGTTGAAGCAATTCCTTGTATTCTTCAATTTGGAGTAGAAATTCCTCTTGGTAGGTTCAGTTGACGAGTCTGCTCTTGATATTCCTGGCTCCTCAACTTCCAATGGCTCTTGGCCCATATTGTAAGGCATAATTGATGATGTCTGCTTAGGTGGAGGAGGTGGGGATTGAGTCCCAGGATATGTGGGTGTTGCATGACCTGAACCAACTGATCCTTGAGACTTAAGAGTCTCCACTTTTTTTTTTAACAATGTCACTTCTGGTTCAAGCTTAGCAACCCTTTGTTGACTCATGCTATATTCACCAATCAACTAATTATGCTTTCTCCTATATGCATCCCTTTCTTTGGTAAGGATTTCCACTATTTCCTTTGTGAATTTAGCAATATTAACTATCATGTCAACAACCTATAATGTAGGATTATCAACCAGTCTCTTTATAATTAGTTTCCCCATGAAGTTAGCCGATTATGCTACAATGAGATTCTTAGAACCAAGAGACAATGACCATATAGCTAGAGCATCCCATTCTTCACTAAAAGCTAACCCTTGAAGTGCCATTTTAGCTTCCTCTTCCATTTGGAATAAGGGTCTCTACCCTCCTTATTGTATCTAGGGAAACAACATTAGCTATATCCCACTCAGGCATTAATAAGATACCACTCTTTTCCATGACTACCCTAGCCTCATCAACTTTAATATTATGAAATTGTTTCTTCATCTCACTCCTGACATTAGCTTATACTATCTCCTCAAAAAGATCAGGGTGTAGACTTCTTTCCCTAGTCAACTTCTTAGTGTACTCTTGGACACTTTCCCTCCACACAAAACTTTTAAATTCCTTAGTATAAATAAATGAGTCATCCTCCATGAATTACTTGCAAGAATCTTATCTCAAATCATCAACATTTTTCAAGCCGCTTAAGTCTTCTTTATTTAGCCTAAGGTCACTTATTCAAGAGCTTCATGCAAATTATCTTGGGGGAGAAGGAATCCCTTGCTACATATCCTCAGGTATTACCTGAATATCATCCTCATCATCATCAGATTAATCAACAACTTTACACACATCAAATTTCTATTTTTTGGCTGGTGGCTGACTTGATGGAAGGGATTCCCTAGGGGGTTAATCAATATAAAAAAGGATAGGGGAAGACTGCCTAGGAGGTGATGGCATTGAGCTATGAGGGGAAGCCACACTTGATCCCTTTGATGCAGTAGCGGTTGGAAATGTTTGTTGCTTTGTTATGCTCTCCTTCTTTCTAGAAAAAAGTCTTAATTTTGGTTTTGGCTGATAAGGTCTCTCCTCAAGTACTATCATGGGATCTTGCTCTACTGCCACTAATTTGTTAGAGTAATAAGTTATATGCTTAATTAATTATATCATACTGGTTAATTAATTAAGTCACTTATTCCTCTAGTTGCTTAAGCTAAACTTAGGCACATTAATAATTGATTAATTATTAAGTGTGCACACTAGGGTTTCATTTAGGGTTTCCCTTTTAGGGTTTCTTGATCTCCTTCATAAGGATTGATCTCTTTGTAATATTGGAGATTCTCATAATGCATTTTACACTTTGAGGTTTACAAAACATCTTCCATGGTTCTACATGTCTTTTGCATGTGATAGGTGATTGCATGTAGGTGACTTGGATTCTAACATGGTATCAGAGCTCCAGACCTGCCGCTGCTTGTTCATGATATGAAGATATGGCTTCTTAGTGAGTTTCAAATGCAAGGGTTTCCACAGGCATTTTTTTTGTAAGATCTAGGGGTAGCCAATTTTTTGGCACACTATGGGCTCAAACGGATGTCGCCATCATGTTCGTAGTGCCTCAAAACCCTAAGAACACCTGTTGTTTGGTTGATTTTGGTGAACTTGATCTAGGAGGCAAAACAAATTACTAAGGAGGTCGTACAGCCTCCCCAGCATGCATTCCGAGGTTGAAAATGGCACAAAAATTGACAAACAAATTTTTTTTGGGATCTGTGCTAATGCTCATAGTTCATATTGATCTCGCCACCATCGCTCGACCGAGCGGCCACTACCGCGCTACCCGCGAGCCGCTAGCCACCGATGGCTCCCCCATTCGGCCACCGATTCCTGCCTAGCCCCCGCAGGCTCTTTTTGCATCTGCCCTAGTCACATGGATGATCGAGGGCCCTTCGCCAGCCCCTGAGGGCTCCAGCGCCAACCGCAACAGTCACATGGGGGATCGGGAGCTCCATGCCTGACCCCTGACCAACTTCAGCCCTCTACGCCCTGCCTACGGTCATATGGCGACCAGGGGCCTAATTTTTTTTGCAGGCGGGCTGAATTTTTGCGTCGACGGCCAGATGGCCATCAAATTTTTTGCAGTGAAGTGCTGATGTCAGCATGACATCATCGGCCGTATGACAGTTTGTCCCCCTAACCCTTATTTGCCTTAAAAGAGTAGTTTTTTTTGTTTTTGGCATAACTTGGGCATACAATATTGGAATCGAGCAAACGAGATATCACCGGAAAGCTGTTTCTAAGTACTTTCATTTGGTGTAGTTTATTTTATAGTATATTACTATTTTACTCAATTTATTGCTGGTTGAAGTCAGATGTTTATTTTATGCTTCCGAGCTCATAACTCTTTGCCACGATCTCTGATTTTCACTATCTTTGTAGCATTGGAAAGGTATTGAGGAGATTTATGTTGCTGTCCATGCACTTTTTTTTGTATCTATCCTAGGTTTATTATTATTTCAGATTTGGTCCAATGGGTCATTTGGAGATTACTTGGATATTTTGACAGTTGGGAGAGTGCAACTTGCATCTTTGCACTTCATTTTCAGTGATACATCATTCAATAATCGACTGATGTGTCTCTAATTGCTTAAGCTAAACTTAGGCACATTAATAATTGATTAATTATTAAGTGTGCACCCTAGGGTTTCATTTAGGGTTTCCCTTTTAGGGTTTCTTGATCTCCTTCATAAGGATTGATCTCTTTGTAATATTGGAGATTCTCATAATGCATTTTACACTTTGAGGTTTATGAAACATCTTCCATGGTTCTACATGTCTTTTGCATGTGACTGGTGATTGCATGCAGCTGATCTTGGATTCTAACATAATTTTCCTTTGTCTACTACTGCATTCTTGGCCCTAAAGATACCCACTATATCCTCAAAATTCTGAAGAACATACATACTTCTATTGAAATTGCCCACAATGTTGGTCATAGGATCATACTTACAATCTCTCCTCGTAGATTACTCCATCATCTTTTGGAAAGACAAATAATTTTCCTTTCTATCTTCTTGTTCAGAGAAATCAATGATGTTTCTAATGATATCCTTAGGATAGTAATATTTATGTACAAAAACACCACTCTTGTGTAATGCCTTCAAAGCAGCAATAAAACCCTTAGGATCATGATTTCTTGGGTATACTATTTTCAACTGATAAGGTGCTAGGAGCTAACCCAAATCCTTCTAACCTCCCTTTACCATCACAAAATTCTCCAAATGATGTCCATTTAAGGAAGAATGAACCTTTCTTTCGTGTCTCTAGCAGATGTGTCATCTGTGATGCTCCCAGCTCCCTCATGATTTCAATAAATCCTATTCTTAATGGCACATCTCTTAGGAGTACATAAGGGTTCATAGGGGTACCATAAATTCTGAAGACAATGGTATGAGGGTAAGCTATTATATCACCCCTGTTATGACTCAAATTCAAATAAGGCCTTTTCTCCATGGGCCTAAAAAATTCATGGATTTCCTTAGGAATCCTAGGTGGGTTATGGACCAAAAATCTTCTCAACTTTGAGGCAAAAATATTGTTGAACACCACATAGTCAAAATTGGAATCATCCTTATCCAAAATTTGGGTCCAACATTGGACAAGCAAGTCAATTCCTTCCTCCTTTTTTCTTAATTTCATGTCTTTTCCAAAAACCTTCTCACCCCTATATAAGAACATGTGCATCAATAGAGAATACCACCAAAAGATCACTAGTTCTTTTCCCTCCTTGAGTACACTCAAACCTTTGTGCATCCTATCTGCCAAATATGTGACATAATCATAAACCACATTATAGGCTAAATGTTAGAGGTGTGCAGCCATATACATGAGGTCTATGGGCATGGTGGATGGTTCATCAATGTCAAGGATTTTGCACAGAGAGAAAATTGTCTTCTTGAAATAATTAGCAAAGTATCTCATGGGGAAAGGCTATTGTTCATCTTCGCTAATCTTTATTTTCTTCCTATTTTTTCCTTTCCCGGTAGAGGCAATATGAATAGGTAGCATTATTATTCTCAAAAGAACCTTTGTTTTCATATACTCTTCCCTAAAGACTTTTTAGTCAATTGGGATCATGCCCTCACTCCACTCATGTAGATTAAAGATATCTACAATTTCCTCTCTGGTTACTTTGACCATCTCTCTACCTTCATATGACCTGATTACTCTTGAAATAGAGTCATATCTTGAGGTAATTTCCTTCAATAAATCAACATCCATGTACACATTCAGTACCACCCTTTTCCCCAAGTCTAACCTCCAAGGGTTGCAAACAGGGACACCCAAATTCCTATTTCCAAACGAATTTTGAAATAATCGCCACCCAGGAAGCAAGAAATTTGCATCCCTGATACCACACATTTTATCTTTTAATCCTCCCTAAACCTAATAGCCATAGAATAGGGTTGGGCCCTTGGCCTTTTTTCTCATGGAGGGTTTCAATTGGTCATTTATATCCTAGGAGAGAGTCCTATTTGGGGTTCTTGAACTAGACGCTTGAGTTTTGGGTGCCATAGGTGAAGAGTAGATACTAAAACAATCTAAGTTTTTCCAAAAATATATGTAAAACCTAGCGCTTTCATTAATATACTTGGGCACCACCTATGGGGTATATTTTTTAGAGAATTCGATAGGCCCTTACATCTTTTAATGCATACCCAAACCCTACTAAAGCAGTTAGAGAAAATAGACAAATTCTAACAATAGACGTTTGCCCTAACTCAAGATTTTCCTCTTTCTTTAGAAAAATGACACAGTTAAAGTGTTTATTTTACTTAAGTATTTATTCTAACAGGAAACCCAATTGTGGTCAAGACGAAATCTAAAATGTGCTTTCTTGATCTCTAGGGTACCTATGAATCATTGGAAATCTTCAGGTGTGTGGAAAAACCAACCTTTAATGCACTTATGTCGATGTTAGATGGCTCTAGGTGTCTTTTCTACAATTAATATTCACTCGCACGAAATATGACTCTCATATTTACAATTCTAATTTTGAATCATGACTGTAGATCTGATCTTGAAGTGGCACATCTGATGACTCAAATCAAGTCAAAACCATTTGAAATCAGATCGCCTTCAATCACCACCCTATCAATCAATGAAAAGTTTTCCACTTGGATGTCAAGTCATTCGTTGGAGGAACCCACATTCCTTTTCCTCATGGGAAGAAGGAAATACATGTCACAATTGGACACACTATGCAATAGGCTTTAAAATATCATTTTAAAGCTTGCATGGTGTGTGCTCAATAGTTCAAATTTGATTTTATTGCTACATCACCACCATTGATTCTCCAGCTTAAGTGTATCGGGAACTATAGAGGAATCTAGGTCCCACATCCTATAGAGGGACACATGTCACAAGAGTACAAGCCTCACAAATCACCGAAGAGGAGTCCTTTTGATCGTGCATGGTGTGCACTCATGACTAGGATTTAATCCTTGAATCCAATAGGCCCAATTTTCTGCACACGTGATTAAAGTTAGTCATAAAAAAGGGGCCATGACTAGGGTGACGAACTACGATCCTTAGTGAATATTTCTAGGACTTGGGAATTAAATCAGAATACTTTGGCCTGAACTTAGGAATGTTTTAAATTAGTAATAATGAATAGATAATGATCAACAGGTCTATGTGAAGGGGCTAGTAATGACAATGAGAAAGATGACTTAATTTGTTACTAAGATAACCAACAACCTGGTAAAGTAGGTCAATGAAAATATAATACAAGGGTTTAAGGCTTGAGAAAATTGAAAGAAGGGTATTAGACCTTAAAACCCTACACCAAACCTCTTAAGCATAGAAGGAAAAGACAACTTTAAGCATGGAACTAGCTTAAGATTAACCCAGATTTTAAAAACTCTATTAGAAGAAACAACTACATCTTCTTTCTTTTCTTTCTTCTTTCTCCTTATGAAAAACTTTATTTTTTGTTCCTTAGGAGGTTGATATGTAGGCATTTTCTCCATAACAGGGATTTATCCTCCACCCTGTTCTTCTTCCATAGTAGCTTTCCCTATATCTTGAATTATCCTCTCACATTCAACTTGAACAACCACTATCTCAAAATTTTGGAACATATTTTCCATTCTCTACATTATATTAGGAATTTCTACAAGAGCAGTGAATTCAGGGTCCTTCTCCCTTATTTTTCTCTCCATCTTGTCAAAAGCAATCCATTTTTCTTTTCTATCCTCCTATTTTTAGAAATAAAAAATATTCCTTATTACATCCTCGGGATACTAGAAAATGTGGGAAAACTTGGAACTTTTGTTCCTTATCTTTAGTCAAGCTATGAAACCTTTAGGATCATTATGATCCCTTACTCCTACTCTCCTCATGCTAAAAGTCTTGAGTACATCATTTATATTATCCCAAGCTTCTTTAATCATAAAAAAATCAGCGAAGCATGTGTATGAAGGGAAGAATGTTCCTTTTCCCTGATCCTTCAAATGATTGTTCTCCACACTTCCCAACTGCCACATCACTTCAAGAAACCTAATCATTTTTGGCACATATTTCAAAAATAAGTGAGGTGAGACAATAGCACCATACACTCTCAAAACATTATATGTGGGATAGGGGATAAAATCTCCCCAATTATGATCAACCTTCAATTTAGGCCTTTTGTCCTTGGGTCTCAAGAGCTCATGCAAAGCCTTGGGGATCCTTGGCATGTTCACAACTAGAGCTCTACTCAAATTAGAGGCAAGCAAATTCTCAAAGAACGCATAATCAAATTTTCTATCATCCTTATCCAGGATAGTGGTCCAACATTGGATAGGAAATTCCAAGTCCTCTTTCACTCTTTCTAGTATCATGTCTTTCCCAAAGTAAGTTGCACACTTGAACAAAGCATGTGCATGAAAAATGAATACCAGTTGAATTTTAATCCCACTTCACCTTTCTTCAAATTTACTATACCATCATTAATTCTATCTGCAAGAAACCCTCCATAATCATATATTGTGCAATAATTTGGGTGTTGGATATGGGCCGCCATATACATCCATGCCATGGGATTTCCGTGACTGGGTCATAGCCAATAATTTGACAAATGGAGTATATTTTTTTTTGAAAATAAGTGACAAAATAGTGAACTGGATAGGGCTCTTTATGAAATGGAAAAAATGTAACCCTTTGGCCCTAAATAGTTGCTGAGTATTTTAACAATATATTGGCTTTGAATGAATTCTTAATCTTTTCATATTCTTCCCTAAGAAATTTTTCATCAATGGGGACCATATCCTCACTCCATTTAGTGAGATTGAAAACATGAGCAATATCCTCCCTAGTGACCTTCAACATATCAAATCTATCAAAGGCTCTCACAGTACTTGTGATTGGATCATAATTGGCAGCTATTGCTTTCAACAAATCAACATCCAAGTAGAAATTTGGCACTATAAATTTTCCCAAATCAAGATTTCATGCGTTTCCAAATGGAACACCACAATTTCTATTTCCAAACCAACCACTAAAAAATTCCCATCCGGTGTATGACAATGTGGCATCCCTAATAGCACTATACTTGTCAATCAAGCCCTCTACTACTTGTACACCATGAAAGAGAAATTGACCCTTAGGTTTTTCACTAGTAGAGGGTGTTAGTTGATCAGTTAGGTCCTTACTTAAAGGTCTAATAGGAACTTTGGAGCCATAGGATTCCCATTTTGATGAAGACACTTTTTCTTTAGGGGCCATGACTCAATGGTTTTTCTAAATAGGGTTTCTAGTTTCACACAATAATACCTATAGTTCAAGCAAGGGTTTGACATGAACAATAGCAATGTAGGAGTGTCTAATTGTTCAAAATAAATGTCAAACCTTAAAATAAATGCTTAAACTAGAGCACCATAATGCTAAAAGGATTGGAAGACCACAATTCAACAAGTACTAAATAATTTTCAATGGTAGGGTGGCAATTCAACTTACTTTTTTAGGACAAGCTTGAAACCCTAACTTTGGCATTGAACAAGATTGAAAAATTTAGCACAAGCTCCCTAGATGTGTGGAATTCTTTTATCAATCTTCAATTGTGCTTTAAAACAAGTTTTAATAGTATTAAAACTCTTAATTTGGTAGCTCGACGTCCTTTCCACCATTATGGCTCACTCGCGCAAACCAGAATGGAGGATCACTTGCCCTCGATCTCAACTTTGAATTTTGTCCATTGATCTTGTGGTGAAATGACAACACCACTGGTCCAGATTGAGTCAACTTAGTTTGTAAAATTTGACTATGAGTAGCCATTACTTTTATCCAATCAAAACCAACCATGTGGATCCACTTTCTAGTGATCCACAGGCTCCACCATCTCATTATCGTTGAATCAAAAGGCCATGTGTCAGCTTCCCCTCACCCTTGTGTATCTTAACCCACCTGTAAATTTTATCAATCGGAAGACAGGGAAGGACTGAGATTAGATCTCACACCTTCAACATGTACATGTCTTAACACAAGATCACCTACCTGTGTACATAATCCTCTGGCACAACTGAAGGCCACGATTAAAAGATCCATTTGTTATTACAACACATGCCTCTAAAATTCCCTTTAGTAACCTGAACTTTAATACCTCTGATCCATGGCAAAATATTTCATTAATTTTCTTTCATTTTCTAATGTTTACTTTGTCACTCAGGTGACACCACGTGGAATTATCCTGCTTCCTCATTGAGAGATGGGAGGTAGAAGTGGGTCCCCCATGAGATGGTAGGGAGTGGGTAGGATTGACCCACATCATCCACCCTCGACCTTTGATATCTTCAAAGAGGAATACTTGATTCCTTCATAGCTCATGGGTTCTTCCGACAATGGGATATGCGTCATTTGCCCATTGTCCTGTGATAATATTTAAATGCAAAAATAATCTAGACGGGGAGGTGGGGAATGGTCCAGATGTAGCTGCCTTATGTAATCTCCACTATTGATGTATTTCCTCTCGCTGCACACTATCCCTTTAAAGCTATAGGGCCCACTATTAGACATGACACATGACACCCGCCCAATAGCCCGCATGATTATTTTAGTAGAAAATGAAATAGGACAAGGGCATGAGGAGTGGCTAGGATTTTCTTGCAGCAAACGAAAAGTTCTTATAAAACAAGAAATCTACACATGCCACTTGTTAGTTGTTAAAAAGGGGCCATTACTGGGTAAACAACAGGTGAGGATATAAAACCCAAGGATGAAACCGTGGACCCGACAAATATTTTGATGACTTGTTACCCACATAATGTAAAGGTAATATTTTTTAATTAAATGACGGGTAGCAATGGTATTTCTAAGACTCATGGATTGGTCAATAGAATGATTTAAAAGGCATAAGTCATAACATGAATGACTGGGAACAAGCGATAAGAGGTCAACGAAGAATCATAACATTTGGAGAGGATGCAAACTCAAGGTCTTTAGGAAAGGGTTTCAGAAACTTATAAACCCTAAGGCATGATGACAGGAGAAAACCTAAGCCTAGAGACATGAGGCTAGCTAGAATTTATATAATTTCAAGGGGAACACAAAGCATTTTTTAGGAGTTCCACCAGTGGCTCTTGTTGGGGACGTCTATTCCTCTTGAATAGAGTGAGATCCTAGAATATCAGGTTGAACTAGACCAATCACAAAGTACCAAAACTAGGACCTTCTTAGAAAACTAACATATATACAAAACTTTACATGACTATACAATGTACATCAAAAAGATCATATTTCAAGGGAAATATGACTTCAAGAATTATCCATGTACTAACAGTTCAAGAAGTTCACCTATTAAGATCTAAAGGAATTATGAATCTTCCCCATTTGTGTTGGATATTAGATAAGGACCTAACCATAGTGCCTCAAATTTTCCATGCTTACCCTTATCCTGAGCCTTGACATTCTATACAAATACCACAATTCCCACTTCAAATTTTCTAAGAAAAGCTTTCTTATCATGCAAGTTCTTAACTTGCAACTACATCTTTTCTTTTTAATCATGATCTCTTCTAGTTTCATCTAGTTGTATAAGATTGTCAATACTTTTTTGCACATCATCATAGATATTCTCATCATGCTCTTGCACAAATTTGTACATCTTTAGAAAATTATTTTGGGGAAGTCTAGCATCTAGACCATAAACTAAACCAAATGGTGAATGACCAGTATTTTTCTTTACAATAATCCCATCAGTCCATAATGCAAGCTTTAGCTTTGAGTCCCATGCCTTCTTATTCTTTTCAATCACTCTTTTAATGATCTTCATTAGGCTGTTGTTGCTAGATTTAGCTTGACCATTTCCTTGAGGATGGTAAGGGGAAGAATAAGAAATTTGTATGCCATGTTACTCGCAAAAATCCTTGAACTCTTCTGACCTAAAACACATTGCATTATCAAATTTGATCTTCTTTGGAACTCCAAATCTAATGAGAATGTTGTTCATTAGGAATTCTATCACCACTTTTCTTTTTTCCTTCTTTGTGGGGATTCCTTCCACCCACTTAATGAAATAATTGATCGCAACAAGGATCCATGAATGCCCCCCACTAGATTTTTTGATATTTCACCAATGAAGTGTATACCCCATTGTTGGAAGGGGGCCTGAACATAAATAGGCCTAAGTGGAAAACTTCTTGACAACTTCAATTTCATTGAAAACCTCTAGCAAGCATCACAAGTCTTAACAAACTTGTGGGAATCTTTATAAATAGTGGGCCACCAGAACCCTACCCTTAAGATCTTATGGGCAGTTGTCTTAGCCATGTAGTGGCCACCAAATACTCCACTATGCATTTGCAAAAGTTCTAACACCTACTTTCCATCCACACACTTGAGCAACATGCCATTTGGGCATCTCCACGATAGGTCATTATCAATAATTACATAATGGTATGAAACTTCAATGTTCTCTTTTCATTATCAACCATATCTATAGGGCACTACAATCCTTTTGTACCAACCATAAGTTTGCATGTCAGAGATAGGTGGAACATCAATAAAATTCACTTGATTTATTTGATTTGATTCTAAGTTAGTCTTTTCCATTAGCTTAGCTAGACCTCATGCTCTAACTAACTTAGTGATATGAACATCAATGTTGAATTCTTGGATCTTGTTGATCCATCTGCACCTCTTGCCTATAGTTTCTTACTGAGTGAAAATGTCCTTCACAACAACACTTGGCACAAAGGCTACGACTGTAGCTCCCATCAAATAAGTTATGAAATTATTTACAACCTTCACTAAAGCATATGCTTGATTATCACCCATATCATATTTAAGTTTTGCAACCTATAAATATTTACTGAAGAATGCAATGGGTTGTTCAAAGCCCTCATCATTTTTTTGCAACAACACAACAAAAATAGCGTGGAAAGAATCAAAAGAGAAAATACCCATTAGTTTAGAAAAATTAGGAAACTTCAAAAATAGAGCCTCTTTAATAAATTTCTTGATGATCTTGAATGCTTGACTAGGCTCCTCACTCCAGACCACCTTTTATCCCTTCTTTAACATCTTAGAGATGTGTCTTGTGATCTCTACAATTTTTTTTACAAATCTCCTTAAGAATTTAATCTATCCAAAGAATGATTGAATACCTTTTACATTCTTAGGTTGGGGAATCTTGTCAATGGAATATACCCTCTCTGGGTTAATTCTCACTCCCTCCTTGGAAACAATGAGCCCCAACAATTTTCCTTCAGTGACTCCAAAAGCATACTTTCTTGGGTTGAGTGAAATACCATATTCTAATGCCCTAATTAATATCTTCTTCAAGTGCATGAAATGGTCTTCTTCTTTCTTGAAGTAAGCTGTCAAATCATCCTGGTATATTTTCAAGAACAAGTTAATGAAATCAGAAAAGGCTACATCCATAGCCCTTTGAAAAGTAGCACATGTGTTGGTCAATTCTAACATACACATAGGTGCCCCATGGAATTCTAACATACACGTAGGTGCCCCATGGAGGTGTAAATGTAGTCTTGTACTAATCAGACTCCTTTAGTTTAACCTAGTTGTATCTAGAAAAACCATCCATCATGGACAATAATTCATAGCCAGTCACCTTTTGCAACATGACTTCCATATTTGGCAATGGATATTTATCATTCAATGGTGATATCTTCAAATTCCTAAAGTCCACACATAATCTTATATCACCATTTTTATTTCTAACTAGCACTAAGTTAGACACCCATGAGGAATGCCTAATAGGCTTTATAATTCCAACATCCCTTAGCTTGACCAACTCATCTTACATCTTCGGGGCTAGGGTTGGGTTGATGGGTCTTTTCTTCTGCCTGAAAGGCTTGTCATTTTCTTTCAAGGGAATCTCATGTTGGAACAAATCTTCCCTATAGTCCTTCATGTCATCATATGACCAAATAAAGACATCTCTATATTTTCTTAACAAAGAAATCAACATTGCCTTGATCTTGGGTTTCATATTTTTACCCACATAAACTTTTTTAGGGGCAAATTTTTGGTCCCCAAGTTTACTTCTTCTAAGTCCTCTTGACGGGTAGTAGTTTTTTTTGTGCTACTTTTGTCCTGATTGTCAAATAATATCTCTAGTGCTACAAGCTCCTTGGGGATCTTATTTGTCTTCAGCTAAATGAATTCATTTCCAAATACTGTATCCTTACCATCTATGTTTTAATCAAAAGCCCCAAAGTCAATCTCCTGACTCTCATATTCATCAACACACTTTAAAAACTTCAAAATGTCTTCATCATCATTGAATATTTTCCAATTATATACATTATTAGGGATTGATGGCCTTGGAGATACCTACAAAAGTTATGTCATTAGATCTAAGGGAAATGTTTGCAAGCAGGTCTGCCACTCTATTTTGACCTCTCTCCATCTAGTCAATTATAAATGGATCAAATTTCTCAATGGAATCCCAGACAAAATTTCTATATTGTTTTAATTTGTTATTCTTGCATGCATATCTACATCTTACTTGGGATATTACTAACTTAGAATCACCAATCACCAATAGCTTCTTTATCCCTTGCTTCTCTGCTAGCCTCAACCCTAGTAGTAGTGCCTCATACTCTGCCACATTATTTGTGCAAACACAAGACAAAGTGAAAGAAAACTTATATGTGTTTCCACTTGGTGAAACCAACAATATACCTGCACGATACCCCTCTTTAGAACTCACACCATCAAAATACATCTTCCAAAGTCCATCTTTATCAGATAATATTGTAACTTAATTGTCCATGGGTGTAGGACTCTTTTCAATTTCTCTTGGTAACTCTTCCACCTTAAATTCACTGATATCAGTGTCTACAAAATGAATTATATCATCCTCAGGAGCATGCTCAAGAATATGTAGTACTCATGGTTCTTTGACCACTTTAACATCTTTACCATCAATTGGGAAATTAGCATAAGACATATCACACTACATGATACCCCCATGGAAGCACTCCATTGCCTAGACAACAACATTCCATAGTTGGGTGGGATATCCACCACAACCACACTCATTTTGAACTTTTTCTCTAGGTATACAACCAGTCTATAAGGAAGCTCATTTATTATGCCAGTCATAGGGACTTCCATTGAATCCATAGCATAGCATTTTCCATGGGTATTGTCAAATTTTAATCCCATTTCCTCCATGGTATTGGATGACATTATATTGTTATATGCTCCAAAATCAATTATAATTTTTTTCAAGAAATTTCCCTCAATAATCAGTGTAAGAAAGAATGGGTCTATCTTTCCAGGATAGGTTGTCACTAAATTTCCTAGAAAATATGAGGGATATCAGTGATTAATCCCTCAATCTCTTTCTATTTATTTTTCTTTTCACTCACTCAAGGTGGAGTGGGAACCACTAATTGATTATAGGATGTAGTAGCACCATTGATAAGGGCTACTTCCTTTTGTTTATGCTCGTAAATTCTCATCATATCAAGTGGAGGAACAAATTTTTTTACTTGACAAAGAAACTAAAACATATCAATAGGAGTATATTTAGGAAAATCAACCAAGATCATACCTTTTTCTATATTGCTCTCCTTCTATTGATCCCTTGTTGTTTTAGCTTTATGCTTGGCATCATTCTTGGTAGATTCAATATTTTGCTTTTGCACTTCCATCTTTACAGGAGGGGACTTGGACTCTCCATCTATTTTTGGTTTATCCACTTTCTTAGCTCAAATTATATCTCCCTTGCTTTCCCTGGCTTTAGATCCTTCGCCTTTGCTATTAGATTTTTGTTCCTTTCCTTTCACATTCTTCTCTTTGATAAAAATACTAGTAGGGCTACCTTGGTCACCACCCACTATTTTGTTTCTCAGATGATGTGATCTCCTAGCTTGTGTAGCCAAGGTGATTGTATACCTTTCAATTTCTTCATATGAAGGTATCCTTAGAGAAACATTATCTTTGATTGCTTCCAAGTTATACACTTCATTATCATTATCATCATCTTGATTAGAAAGAACTTGTTGATGATATGTACTAGCTATATGCCTTTGGTCATCCACATCAAGTTCATGAGACTCTAGATCAGATGAGAATTCATTATCGGTAAAATTAGATTTTTCCATTATCATATTTACTTCAACATCATCCTCATGAGACTGATCATAATCCTTTGACACACATTCTTCAACCTCGACCAAATGCATAATTGTGCATTGATGAGGAGAATGTGGCATCTGAAAGACCATGCACCAAGGGGTCTCATCAACAAAATTGGCTGGGTTTTTCTACAAAGGATCCGAAGGAACCTTTTTTTGAGCATTCTTCTAATTTTTAGGAATAGGTTTCCCATTATTTCAATTTGTGTTATAGGGATGGTCTTGCAATTGGGGAGGTCTCTCATTCTTTTGGAAATTTAGTTTCATTAGATAAAAATTTCTCCTGCCTTTCAATTTTTTTGCTTAGATCCTTCATGGTACTAGTAAAATTTTCAATCTTATCCTCAAGTGAACTTCACTTAGCACAAGAGTTTTTATCCTCTCTCTTTGGGTTTTTGAGGATTTTCACATCATCCCTTCTCCCAACCTTACTAGATGCTCTACTGATATTGTCAATATGGATATCCATCTTATGAGCCTCTCTTACTGTCTGAGGATTTTTATCTAGTAGGTGATAACTCATCTTTGCATCAAAGGAATTGCAATAATTCACTAGGAATACATTATCATTTAATTGTAAATGAGGAGGTAACCATTTCATGGCCTTTTGGAATTTCACATTGAAATTAAATACATTCTCATTAGAGATTTTAACATTATTATTAAACTAATTTAGAAGGAATATTGAATCAATTTTATCATCGTATTGCTCTCTAAATAGCCTCTTGAACTCATCCCAAGAACCAATACTCTTAGCAGGAAATATTCTATAGCATTCTCTAGTATCTTTGAGGAGTGATTGCATGAATAAATTCATCATCACATCCTAAACTTCTACTTCAAAATAATCCATAACATTAGCAAATGCCTTGAGGTGGTCCTCACCACTTAAGGCATTGTTACTAGAGAACCTCACCAAGGTAGGCCTAAAGTCTTCGAGAAATGGATTAGGATAACCAATAATTCCAGTAAAGCACATCTGTTGATATCTTTCCACTTGCATTGGCCTCCTAGTAGCTTGATCTCTATGAGAATTTCTACACTTGTCATAATTTTGGTCATTAGATTGATTCTTATCCTTGCCCTTTCCATTTCCATCACAACCACCACCTCCATTATTCTTTCCATCACCATCCTCAAATTAAGAATTCTAGTTTTTATCATTTCCTCTATCTCCACCACCCTGATCCCCACCACCACCTCCACTAGGAGTGTGTCACTTAGATTTTTTCTTTTTTGAATCATTGTCAGTATTTCGAGATCTTGAAGCTACTGGATCGAGTATAGAAATCTTAAGGAAAAAGATCTTTCTTGTTATTTCTGCATTTGCATCTTTAATTTCAGTTTTCTTTAGCTCTTGATGCAACTTATCATTTTCTAGTTACAATCTTAGGATCTTAAGATCTGGGGGGCACTTGATGGAGTAGGATTAATCTTAACATTTTTGGTGGAAGCATTATTGGATGAGGTATTTGTACTTGTATTGGTATTGTTATTAAAGGTAGTTTTCTTAAGCTGGTCAATGGGCTTCTTCCCATGATCTATAGATTGTGATTGCTTAGCAAAAAAAAATGGATCTAAGGTTTTAGTGGTTGAAATGGATGTGGTATAAGTACTTGCAGTAGAGGTTCCATTTGGGATGGTTACCTTAGGAGGGTTATGAGATGTCTTAGCAGTAGAATTAGAAGCATTCTCAATAATTTCCTTCTGCTTTGCAACTTCTATCATCTTCTCAATTCTTTTCTTCTAAGAATCTCTTTCAAGAATCTTAGCTTTAATTCTATTCTCTTTCTCCTTCAACTCCTTTGCCTTCCTTTTAGCCAACTCTCTTGATTTTGTCTCCTCCAACTCCTTAGTCTAAGTTCTTCCTCTTCTAAGGCTTGCATATATTTGTCTATATCCTCTTCATCTTCCAAGACATCTCCAGACTCACTAGGTTTAGGAGTACAATAAACAAGGTTTGTTGCTTCTCTCGTAGGGGAAAGGTGCAAAGCTACAACAAAGAACTCACCTCTTGGCTTGAAATTACCACCATTAAATATAGACCCAACTCCAGGAGTAGATAGATTTGAGAACCCTTTACTATTTTCCAAAAATTCCCACCCGTCCTCTTCTCTTGAGACATCAAGTTCTTTGTCAAAGACTTCCTTAGTGGGAAAAACTCCCTGATTTACATTAGGAACCTCAACTTAACATGCCTCTTCATGAATATTTGCATTATTTACATAATTATTCAAAGTAGGGGATGCATCAATAAGAAATTTAGTGGACTTACTTGATTTGGCATTTTTCTTTACCCAGGTTGGTTGCTTTTCCTTTGAAAGCTCAGAATCCAGCTTCTACTTAGGATGCTTCTTCATGTAGCTTCTAGTCTTCCTAATGGTGTCAAATTTTCTCTTAGAATTATCCCTCTCAATTTATCTTGTGGAATATAAGCTTACATTGGCACAAGAGACTTAAGAGTTTCCATCCAAGATACTAGAAAATAGAAATTTATTACACTTTGAAGCCACACTTATGATATTAGAGAAGAAATTAAACATAACCCAACACAAGATGGAGGAATGAACTAGAATTTGACGCATAAAAATGGACTTGACTTATATGATGCAAATTTGAACAAATTGCTCTCTAATCAGTGCAAAACAATAAAATACTCAACTCTAACTGTACCAGATCTAACCTAGAGATATTGGACTAAAAATGTCCCTAGTAGAGTCACCAATCTATTGGTTATTTTTTGAGAACCGAACTTGATCTCAACCATTATCTATGAATTTTCCATAATTCAATGATCAATAATGGTGAGGATTGGCCAATGAACAAGTAAAGGATTGATGCACCCTTACTTCTACACTTTGGGCTCTATGAAACCAAGGAGGCTGATCCTAACAATGTTTAGATGCTACTCTTGTGCCATTTTATCATAAACATTGAAACAAACAAACAATTCTCATATAATAGCTCAACAAATGGAATGCATCAAAGAAGTTGGTTGCTTCTTAACAACACTCTACATTTAGAGCATGAGAATGGTGAAACTCAACACAAAATAATGGCTATTGTAATCCATTGTAATAATTTGATTTAATAAGTGTTTTGTTGCTGAATTGACCAACTAGATACAACATGAATACTTTACTTAGATCAGTGCCTCATCCTTGGAACAAATTCAATTCCAATACCTCAACAACTTGATAGAAATTTCATATATGACATCAATTAAGCTTTGAAGATACTACATTATAGTATTTCAACATTATATTCTCAACCACCACTTCTTACCAATATCCTAGCACTCAATTTGACATAAACCAATAGCTTCACTCAAACATTTACATTAATTCTTTGAATTAACAAGCAAGATCAAAACTACACATCCAATAGAAATCAATGGAGACAAATAAGATATTCATTGATTATATTATTCATGTTGGAAATTTTGCCTTAGCTTTCTGGCATGTTTCTCCATCAGCCTTGGCAGTTTCCTTCTTGATTATGGCGTTTATCGCCATACCGCGCGCGGTCTCCCTCCTCACCGCAGTGGCCACAGTAACGGTTTGTCAGTCTACCTTTGGCAGTTACCACCATACCATAGGTGGTGGGTCCTCTCACTGTGGTAACATGGTGAGACTGCCAGCAGTCGTGTCTGGCAGTTATCGCCATACCGCGACCAATATTCTGGCTGACCGCAGTGGCCGTGCTAAGACCACCAACGGCCTGGCTAGCGGTTACTGCCATATCGCGGCTAGTGTTGCTGACCGTGGTGGCTGCGGTAAGACCGCCAGTGGCCTAGATGGTGGTTACCACCATACCACGACTAGTGTTTTGGCTAACCGCGGTGGCCGCGGTAAGACCACCAGTGGCCTGGTTGGCGGTTACCACCATACTACGATAGGAAAAGCCAAGCCCAGTGGTAGCATGGTGGAGTCCAAAGGCAAGCTCAAATAGGTTTACAACCATACTGCAAGGCATGTTGGACAGGGCTGCGGTAGCACGGTAGGAGCTCGAATGAGCTCGAGGTAGACTTTGACCAAGTTGGACTCGGTGGCAGTACGACTGGTGAATGGCAGGGTGACACGTGGTAGGTTGACAACTTTTGGTTGGCTGAAGGGAATGAATGGCTAAGCTCAGTGAAGACTTGGGCTAGAGCTCGAAGGAGCTCGGATGGCTTACCGCCATACCACAAGGCAAATCAGTCTGGGCTGCGGTAGTGCGGTAAATGACGGAGTGAGCTCTGGTGAGCTCACCGCCTTACCACAATAGGTGTTTGAGCTTGGTGCGGTAGCGTGATGGAGTCAGGGTGCGAGCCTGGATGGCTTATCGCCATACTATGAGGTGGTTTGGCAGGGGCTGCAGTAACGCGGTATGAGCTCGAAGCTCGGTTGATCGAGCTGGTCTGACTGTTAGAGGTGCAACTGTGAATGGATTAGCAACATGTGGAAGATCTTTATGATCTGATTGGCCATATTTCCTGATTGTGATAGAGCTGTATTATTGATGGAGGTTGACGGACTTGTCTACGAACAAGTTTAATATTTGTGTGGCTCGATGCAACTGTAGAAGCGATGCACGTTATCAGGGAATGGTCGTGCTCTGTAGGTAGGATAGTTATTATCCTGGATGAATGTTGTTGGCAGGGATGGGCTGAACAGGTATGCACATGTTGCAAGATTATATATAATCTGGTGTGCAGTTCAAGAAAAACAGAGAGTGATAACAGAGAGAGGCTGAGAGTGTTCAAGTTGTTCTACAGTGAACACTTTGACTCTCAGATCTGGTATGATGTGAATTTGTGAGGCCAAGTGGCTAGGCTGGCCATGAGGCTAGCTGTGATAGTCTTGTGAGAGGAGATGAAGGGAATCTACATAGTATGTCGTGAGGACATTGTAACTGTGTGAGATTTTGGTTTGTGTAGCCTATATATCTTTCTCTAGATGAACAAGATGTAATATCCCGGAGAGCATAGCTTTGTCTTTGTATTGTAACTATTTTAGTTACTGAATAATACAAGTGAGTTGAATGTTCTCGAGGTTGGGATTTTTACCCGAAAGGGTTTTTCCCATGTATATCTATGTGTCATTATATTTGTCTTTCATGGTTATCTGTTTATGTTGAATCTATTATTTGTTTGCATTCACTTCTCTCAGAAGATTAATGGGGAATCATTTGTGCCTGCTTTCACTTTATGGTATAGTTGTCTGTGTCTTTGATGTGATTTTGGATTGAAATCACTAAAGCACTTATGTCTTAGATGCATATCTTGATGACAGAACCGAATCCATATCCCCAACAAGTGGTATCAAAGCTAGTAGCTTGTTGTTCATGATACCAACAAGTGGTATCAGAGCATGTTTTGCTGATGTTCTGGGTTTTCTCCTGTGGTGATTTTTTAGCCTGGAAAGCTTGAGGAAGCTTGGAGAAATCGGTTGGTGATTGATCCTTTGGTGAGTGGAAGTGTGTGCTTCATTGATTCAACACAGAGGTTTGAAAGACGTTGGAGAGGACTGGAGTTGGTCATGTTGTGGCAACATGGTCTAAAGCTCCTGGCTCGCAACAAATTTCCTCATGCAAAGGGCATGAGATGTTTTCATGGCTGAGTGGCAGCTAAGCGTGGTGTTCATACTGGGCGTCTGTGTGAGAGGCTCCCTGGTGGTATGGACTTGCTTGTGTTGCTGATCAACTATGGAGTGTTGTGCTTGTGCTGGGTGTTTTTCACTTAGCACTAAAGGCAGTTTCTCTGGTGCTCTGATTACATGAAGGCTATGAAGTGACCTTGGTGGTCTGCAACTTTTGGATAGCCTGGCTCTCTCTTTTGCTTGTGCATGACTGTGGCATTGGAACTAGTCTGAAATGGACCTGTTGTTTCTGTGTGCCTTTGTCTTGCACTTGCATGGTTCAGATTCATGCCTTTGGCTCTGGAGGTTTTGTGTAGATTTTCCTAAAAAGTCTATGTTGCATTTTCATGTTCTTTCATTGTTCTGGTTAACTGTGATGGTTGTGTGTAGACTCCTGATTTGTCCACATGAACAATGAATATGGAGGTGCGTGGGTGTTTTGGGAACACTGTGGTTTTGCAGGTTTTACACGGTCAAGGAAAACTTGCATTGTGTGGAGGTGTTGTCCGCTATTTTCCAGATCCTGGTTTGGGGTGTGACTGGATGGTATAGCTATAGTTCAACCTGGTTTGAGGAGGTGTGATGTATTCTTTGCATAGGAGTGTTGGTAGGAGTTTCTCTTTCAGCATTCTTGTGGTATGCTTGTTGGTTTTCTAGACTTTGGTGCTTGGGTTGTGGACATGACTGGAAAATCAGATCTGTTGCCGATCTGGTGTTTTAGTCAAGATTGTCTTCTTTGGCTATTCTCTTTGATTATCTCAGTTGTGCAGTTTCCAGTGTGATGATAGATTTGCAGGGTTTACATTTGGTTGCATCCACGAGTTGTGCAATTTTGTGGTCTGTCCTTACCTACATGTTTGTTGTGAGACAACTCAAAAGTGGACTATCAATATCCACGAGGTTGTAAATATGTTGTGTAGATCTGTTAGCTGACCTTGTCTGTGGTCACTTGTGTATTGGTATGGTTGTTTTGAGATGAGAGGAGGAACGACGTTTGAGTACCCGAATAGTCAGTGATGGAGATCTGAAGCATGTGCATCACAGTGTCATGGAGAGCTAGATACACTGGCTAGTGTAAGTTTTTGATAGTGATGGGGTGGTCAGTCACGGTGTTTGGAAAGCTCAGTGTCACAGTTCAGTGGGAGCTTTAGCAGTGACTAGTTTTCTTCTTTAGTGTTGCAGGTTTTGCATCTGCATGTTCACTATTTGAAGATGTGCAGTATCTTGGAGCCATGAAGGACCTTGGTAGTCTTTGGCTGAGATTTTGGTGGTGCTTGAAAGGTGATGTTGGTTTAGATTTTGTTTGCTTTATGTCATGGTATACTCTTGCTTGTGCATTAGAGTTTTGGCATGATGCTTTTCTCTTGAAGACCATGGATATTTCACTTGAAGCATGGACTCTCCTATGGGGATGTGTAGATCATGGTGTCATGATAAGTTCATGTTCTAGGTTTGGAGCTTTGACAATGGTTTGGGGTTTCTCTATGTTTTGAGTGCATTGGTCATATGTTGGAGGACTTCATGTTTATTGTAGTAATGCAGTTTGGAGTTAGCATGAGATGACAGGTTGCTGATACTCATGGATGCATGGAGAATAAGGTGAGGTTGGAATTCTTATGAGAATAGTGTTGTTATAGCTGAAAGTATGAGAAGCCTACACCTTGGTTGAATGTGAATTCAACAGAGACCTTGAAGGAGAATGCCCTTGGGTAAGTCATTTTGGCTTGTATATCTTGGAGGAGCTCCTTTTCTTTTCTCCTTGGTCTGCTTGGTAGTGTCACTTTGAAAGGTATTTTCTCATTATACTTTTCAGATGTGTTATGCTTTATCTTTCATGTATATGAATCTTGAGTTATTGAGATTCTAGAGGATTCATAATGAAAGGTGGACAACATTGTGTATCTCCTTGTGCTTTTGAGGACTGGTAGGAGATGATTATATGGGTAAGTCTGATATTCTTTGAGGTGATTACATCCATGGTTTTGTTGGGTGTTGTTAAGGCATTTCCCTTTGGGATGCGAAGAAGATCATTCTTGTCATAGCTGGCATATTGAAGTGTTTGTAGAAGGGCATGTTTTAATTTGCATTTTTCTCTCTAATTTGGTCTTGGTCTTCTTGTTTGTTCCTTTGACTTTAGATGTGGGTTGCCTTTGTGGTGCCGGGTTGGCCACAGTTTGTGGTCATGTGTTGTCACTTGGGTGATGACACGAAGGTGCCTATGCTTCCTTCTTTAGTCATTTTTGGAGGAGTTTGGAAGAACTGTGGAAGATAGTAGAGAGAAATGTTCCATGCAGCAGGTGGTTGTAGGTGTTGCAGATCAGTATGGTTGTTCCTTGGATCTACATGGTTTCATTTCTTTGTGCATAGGTTTGGTGGACTTGGTATGCCTAGATCATGTGTGATGGTGCCTTTTTTGCACTCATCTGGACAATACCCTTGCAGTGGGAGTACTTGGCTATGTTTGGTTTTTTGACTAGTTAACACAGGGTGCTTGTTTTGCTGCTGAGATGGGGTGGTTTTATGATGGCATGTGTTCACTGATGGTCATACCTTTTAAGTATGGGTGGTTGGACTTATAGAATGAGTTGTGAGTGCTAGTTTTCAATCGCGTGGGTTTGATCAATTAGATGGAGGGCAGTCTATTTGTGGTTGCTATTCTAGCTGATGGTTTCTTATTTTGGAGATTGGTTTTGGTGTTCGCATGGTGCCTTGTTGGTTTGCTATTGTTTTGCCTTTGTCACCTTGAGGATCAATTGTTTTTGTTCCTGAGACTGGTGCATATACACCTTGGCATGTTCCTGTGTTTGGAGTTGGTGGACATCTTTTTGATGTCATTACAGAGGTCTTGGTTGGAGCGTGGAAGCATTGTTTTGTCCTTGTTTGGATGTTTGGAGGATGCCTGAAAGCCTGGGTCAAGTGGGAGTTTGTTGAAAAATTTTCCTTAGCTTTCTGGCATGTTTCTCCATCGGCCTTGGCAGTTTCCTTCTTAATTATGGCATTTACTACCATACCACGCGCGGTCTCCCTCCTCACCATGATGGCTACAGTAACGGTTTGTCAGTCTAGCTTTGGCAGTTATTGCCATACCGTAGGCGGTGGGTCCTCTCACCGTGGTAGCACAGTGAGACCGCTTGCAGTCAGGTTTGGTGGTTACCGCCATATCGTGACCAGTATTCTGGCTGACTATGGTAAGACCGCCAGCGGCGTGGCTGGCAGTTACCGCCATACTGTGACCAGTGTTTTGGCTGACCGCAGTGGCCGCGATAAGACCGTCAGCAACCTGGCTGGCGATTACCGCCATACCGCGATGGGAAAAGCCAAGCCTAGCGGTAGTGCGGTGGAGTCTGAAGATGAGCTCAAAAAGGTTTACCGCCATACCATGAGGCATGTTGGACAGGGTTGCGATAGCGTGGTAGGAGCTCGGATGAGCTTGGGGTAGACTTTGACCGAGTTGGACTCGGTGGTAGTACAACTGGCGAATGGCAGGGTGACACGTGGTAGGTTGATAGCTTCTAGTTGGCTGAAGGAAATGAATGGCTGAGCTCGGTGAAGACTTGGGCAAGAGCTCGAGGGAGCTCGGATGGCTTACCACCATACCATGAGGCGAATCGATCTAGGCTATGGTAGTGCAATAAATGGCAGAGTGAGCTCAAGTGAGCTCACCGCCTTACTGCAACAGGTGTTTGAGCTCTGTGAGATAGCGTGGTGGAGTCAGGGTGCGAGCTTGGATGGCTTACTGCCATACCGTGAGGTGGTTCCACTGGGGCTGCGGTAACGTGATATGAGCTCGGAGCTCGGTTGACCGAGCTAGACCAAGCTTGACCGAGCTGGTCTGACTGTCAGAGGTGCGACTGCGAATGGATTGGCAACATGTGGAAGATATTTATGATCTGATTGGCCATATTTCTTGATTGCAATAGAGCTATTTTATTGATGGAGGTTGACAGACTTGTCTGCGAATAGGTTTAGTGTTTGTGTGGCTCGATGCAACTATAGAAGTGATGCACGTTATCAGGGAATAGTCGTGCTCTGCAGGTAGGATAGTTATTATCTTGTATGACCATTGCTAGCAAGGATGGGCTGAACAGGTATGCACACGATGCAAGATTATATATAATCTGGTGTGTAGTTCAAGAAAAATAGAGAGTGATAACAGAGAGAGGCTAAGAGTGTTTGAGTTGTTCTACAGTGAATACTTTGACTCTCGAATCTGGTATGATGTGAACCTATGAGGCCAAGTGGCTGGGCTGGCCATGAGGCTGGTTGTGATAGTCCTATGAGAGGAGCTAAAGGGAATCTACATAGTATGTCGCGAGGACATTGTAACTGTGTGAGATTCTGGTTTGTGTAGCCTATATATCTTTCTCCAGATGAACAAGATGTAATATCCTGAAGAGCATAGCTCTGTCTTTGTATTGTAACTATTTTAGTTACTGAATAATGCAAGTGAGCTGAATGTTTTGGAGGTGGGGTTTTTTACCCAAAAGGGTTTTCCCCACGTATATCTATGTGTCATTATATTTATCTTTCATGGTTATCAATTTATGTTGAATCTGTTATTTGTTTGCATTCACTTCCCTCAGAGGATTAATGGGGGATCATATGTGCCTACTTCTGCTTTATGGTATAGTTGTTTGTATCTTTGATGTGATTTTGGATTGAAATCACTAAGGCACTATTGTCTTAGATGCATATCTTGATGATAGAACCGGATCCGTATCCCCAACAATTCATAGCTCATGAAACAAGTACATAGGAGAGAAAATGACTATGAATTTGTACCATTATGTACTATATTTCTAGTATTGATCTATCAAAATTATATATGCTTTAGTAGACTCAAAACTAAGACTTAACTTGAAAATGCTCAGTATTTTCTTTACACTTCTCTTTGTGATCAATTAAAAAAAAATGAACCCCTTACTTCTGGTGTTGAATTCCTTCTTATGTAAATGAAGGAGCAAACAAGCCTCGAGCTAGAAAGTACACATGTCACTATTCAATTGGACTGCTACAAAATATATCCCCTTTGTAGTTATATTTTCATTTTCAAATGGAGGGGATGCACATGAGAAAAATTATATTTTCATTTGTTGAAGGAGATCCGGTCCCACCTTCCAAAAGGCATCTTTGAGCTACATTAACAATATCCACGTGCTCCAAGATGTGTCCATGTACACCAAATGAAACTGAAGGAATGCATGAAAGAATAAAATAAAAAAGATAAGGAACATGTCCACGTCTACAATCTTGTCATCAATTTCAAATATTATAGAGAAGATAATATATTATCCATTCTTGAACAAAATCCTAATTTGTACTAGTTCCAAGCTATGCATTGTGCTTCTCCCATCAATTATTCACCATGGTTGTAGATTCAAGACCAAAATTGCATTCACCACCCCACAATAGTAACTCAATCCTCCAATACATCTAAATATTTTCTCTTCCAGGCTTGGAATTCACCCTCAATGGGCCAATTGAATGCCATGACCTGATCAGCCTTATGCCTATAAGGTGAATACTTAGAAACAACCTGATTTTCCTCTTTTCAAACTGTACCAAAATAATTTATGCATGGGCCAACATGCCCATGTTTCTCTTTAACAAGCTCATATCATGCCCTTCACAGATCAAAGGAGCTTGGTTTGAAATGAATTCATTAGTTTATTTTTTCCAATCATGTAGGGTTTTGATGTTACCATTATTCATTAAAATGGATGGAAAGAGACCATGATGTGTTTCATGAAAATTCTTGATCAATTTCATTATCCTAGCGTCCAAAGGTTCCATATTTCCCCTAAACCCCTGGATTCCATCCACCATCTAGAAGGTGGTCTTAAGTTTTTTAGGTTCATTTGTGTCATGTTTAGCTCCCACAAACATCATCCTCAATTCTTACAACCTAGGAATCCATGTTTCCATTAGTGGAATTGTTCAACAAAAACTGTCAAAGCCTTTACAGTTTTATATTTATCTTTATAAGTGTGTATGAGCCATCGACCTGTAACTAGGTCACAGACTGCAAGAGTCCCTGGCCAGCTCGTATCGCCTTTAGTTTTTGTGCACCCGAGAGGTCACTGAGGTAGCCCTTCACCTCCTCCATCTCCTCCTTCTCTGTCGTCGCCTAATCCACCTACACCTATGGCTGCTAGAAATTATGTAGCCTGGGACTCTGGCAGTCCATTAGTTGCACCTGTGCCTCCTGCAGTATGGGCCCCCATCCCTGCTTCCACTCTAAAAGCTATCCCTAAATATTTCGAGGATGAATCAAAGACACCAACGGAGCGTCTGCAAGATGTAGCAGATGTATGTCTCGTACATGGCGTATCGAACGAAAATGTATCCCTCAGATTGTTGGTTGCCTCCTTCTAAGGAAAGGCGCTAAACTGCTATAGGACTTTACAAGCTAGTACTATTGCTACTTGGGACCAGCTCAAAACCCTATTTTATGAGCATTTTTCAACGCTGATGAAAAATGTTTGTTGTACCATCAACTGGAAAATATAAAGTGAGCTCCTCACAAGGCTCTGCCTGATTTCAATGTGAGGTTCCATTCGACCTAGAAGAGAGTGCCTGTTGGCAGCCGACTACCTCTGGATCTAGCGTTCATGTTCTATCTAAAGTCGATCAATGCTGATATCTCCATGATGTTACAAGCTATGGGTGGAGAAACTCTTCCTGATGCTTATGCCTTGGTTATCACTGTAGAAAATAATTTGATTGCTGCAGGAAAGTTAGCATCTAGACCCATCATGCCATTGTTCCCCGAGTACAACGCTATAAAGGCTAAAATACCTTCCACTAGCGCATCTACGACTCCTCCCCAATCTATGTACGTCTATCCTGAAAGTGTTCCGAGCAAGGCCCCAACGGCAACCCCGATGGCAGCTCCTATACCTAATCCCATGGCTGTCGAGATGAATGAAATGAGAGAACAAATGCAGGCTATGACTAATGAATTGAACACTTTAAAGCGACAACAATACAACTCTCAAAAGTTGACCTACCAAAATTACCAAGGCGAAAAACCTCCGTACCAATCAAATCAGTGGCATGATAGGTCACGTGGGAATACCTCGGCTTAGCCAAGTAACTAGATGGTTCCAATAACCCTGTCGATGCAAATTGTTCATCCTAGTTTGAATAAAGAGCTAGTGGCGGGACAAAACAATTTAGCTGAATTCATGGTGTTTTCCCTGCAATGATGCACATATGTCGTGAAATTATTCGCGCAGAAATTTGCAACAACAAATCGCCGATCAATGTAGCCAAGGCAGTGCATCCATTTTCGAAAATCCACTATATGCCTCTCAACAAATGGACAATGCAGTCCTCACCACACAAATGTAGGGGATGTCCATCCAACAAGAGTCGGACATTGTTCTGAACCAAGCGCTCTTTTCTTGGATGGAAGGAGAAGAGTCGGCATTTCTGAATGAAATCCCTATAGATAAAGTACCCCAAGTGCAATCTGACTATAATATGCATTCTAAGCATAGATTCACTAGGGAGTTCACAGCCTTACCTACCAATAATTCATCGCAACCAACATCGAGCCCAGTGACAGGACTATTGCCCATCCCTCCACAATCCAAGACAATGATTCCTAGCTCTTCGAGTCCACTTCCACTAAAGGCGAAGGCTCCATCGATCACTCCTACTGTTGCTAAACCATCAGACGTACCGGCCGTAAAACCAATGACGAGTGGAAAACTTAAAGAGCAAGCCATCACGACTCACCAGTTGAAAGCACAATTCAACATGGTAGAACAATTGAAGAAGTCATCTGCCAACACTTCTCTATGGGACGTCTTGGCTATTTCGGAGCAAAAGGTGCTTCTACAAAAGGCATTGTTAGGAGAAGAGGATGTGAAGGTTCCTGCTCAATCTAATGAGGAGAAAGTATCCAGGCCCAACTTGGATAGAGTGCTAACAATTCAACCAGAGGAGAAGCTCAAGTCTGGAAAGGAAAGTAAGCCTAAACCTAAGCCTTTCTTTCTAACACTCATCATTGGCGATAAGCTACTACATAACTGTATGATTGACTCTGGTGCTAGCACCACTGTCATGCCAAAGCAAGTAGCTAATGCTTTGGGTTTAAAGTATGAGCCTCTGAATAAAAGAGTCATGCAGTTAGATGGAAATAAGGTAGATACCATCAGGGTAATCAAGGGATTACCTATGACTTTGTTTGCCTACCCTAGTATCACTATAAATCAGGATACCGTACTCATTGATATCCCTCATCTATTCAGGATTTGTTTATCCCGAGAGTTCACAACAAATGTAGGAGGATATCTGGCGCTAGACTGGTCACACCTGATTCTGAGGACTAAGCATGGGGCTAAGATAAAACTATTTTCGGAGACTCTACATTTTGAACATGTCGCTTATGAGGCCTTGCTCAACTTTGAAGCAGCACATACTTCAATCACTCAGGAAGAGAACTCCAATGTGGAATTTCTGGAAGAAGAGGAGGCTACTAACTCTCGGACAATAGACGAAGAAAATTTGTTGAAAGAATTTATTGATATAGACCCTTTCGAAAATTACCATGCAATTGGCCTCAGAACCTATGTTATACATGAAGAAGGGCAGATCATGCCCAAAGTTACTAAAGAACCTGAAGGTGAAGAATCTCCAGAAATATGTACTTTATACTTTGATGGAGCCAGATGTAGAGTAGGAGTTGGAGCCGGGATTTGTTTGATATTCCCATCCGACGAAAAGACCTTGAGGTCTTACCGCGTCCAGTTTGTATGTTCAAGCAATGAAGCTGAATATGAAGGTCTCGTCCATGGTTTAAGCCTTGCAGAACAAATGGGTGCAAAATAGATAAGTGTCTTTGAAGATTCAGAGCTAGTGTTTAACTAGATTCATGGAACTTTTGCTACTAAAAATATCCATATGCAATCCTATCGACATAGAGTTTGGGATCTGATTGACAACTATGAAGCATTCAATATCCAGGCTATTCCAAGGGAGATTAATTTCAAGGCCGACAGAATGGCGACTATTGGGGCTCAGTTTGAGCTGACCTTTGAACTATTGAGAAATAAGCATGAAGTGAGGGTTATTGTAAGACCTGCCATCTCTGATAACAATCAAGATTGGCAGGTGTTCGATAGTGACTCTCATATTGCATCATTCCTTCAGTCATCTAGAGAATTCACCGATCAGTTGCAACCAAAGATCGCCGAAGCTTACGGGGATCAAATCATCCAGCTGAAATCCAACAAGCTCCTGAGAGGCTTAGTCACTCTGGAAAGCCTATTCGATTCTGATGATGCAACGAGAGACAAAAGGAAGCTTGTGGCTGACAAAGGTGATTACACTGATTTCCATATCGGGGAAGACAAAAAACTCAAGGTTGGAAAATAAGTCTCGTAAAAGAATAAAGATAGACTAAGACACTTTTGCGAGGAATACCCGAGAGTAGTAGCTTGGTCATATGATCATATGAAGGGATATGATCTTGGAATCATTGAGCATACAATTGAGTTGTTGGAAGGCACGAAACCAGATCATCAAAGTTAGAGACCTATGAACCAAAAGATAGAATCCCTCATGTCACAGGAGTTAAATAAATTGATCGCATCCCGAATAGTGTTTTCGATCAAACACAACACTCGGGTGTCAAACTTGGTGCCAGTCTAGAAGAAAAATTGGAGATATACGACTATGTTTGGACTTTTGAGACTTAAATAGAGCATCCTTAAAGGATCATTACCCATTGCCCAAAATGTAGTTAATTTTACAAACTGTGGTTGGCTTTGAAATGTTCTCAATGTTGGATGGTTTTTCAGGCTACAACCAGATTCGGGTAAAGGAAGAGGACCAACACAAAATAGTGTTCACCACAAAGTGGGGAACGTATGCATATGCCAAGATGCCTTTTGGGCTCTCAAACGTCAGAGCCACCTTTCAAAGAGCTATGGAAATTGCTTTTAAGGATTTGATCCATAAGATTATACTCATCTATCTCGATGTCTTGACAGTATTCTCAAAATCTGCTGATGATCATTTTGATCATTTGGAGCTTGTTTTCCAGAAGTGCCAAGAATTTGAGATTTCTTTAAACCCAAAGAAGTGTGTGTTTAGAGTTCCCCAAGGAAAGCTATTGGGGCATGTTGTCTCCAAAGAAGGCATTTCCATTGATCCAGAAAGAGTGAATGCGATCTGGGAACTCCTGTTATCTGTCAACAAAAAGGGTGTGCAGTCTTTTCTAGGTAAGGTCAACTTTATTAGTCGATTCATTGCAGATTTTGCAGGTATTGTTCATTCTATTACCTTAATGCTCAAGAAGGATCAGATTTTCAAATGGAAGATGGAAGCCAGAAAAGCTTTCGAGCTTATAAAGGAGGCTGTTTCTTCCGCTCCTATGTTGGTTAACCCAGACCTGCCAATTTTTTTTATTATGTATGTTTTTGATGGCGGAAATAGTATCACCACAGTGCTTATGTAGAAGGATGATGAAGATACAAGGGAGTCTTCCATTGCCTTTTACTCATGAACTTTAAAAGAATATGAGGTGAAATATAACTTTGTGGAAAAATAAGCCTTTGCCATTGTTAAAGGGCTTAAGAAATTCTGGCATTTAATATCATATAATAAGGTGATTGTTTGTGTGCCACATCCTAGTGTGCAAGAGTAAACTATGGAGGGGGAAATCACTGAAAAAAGAGCCAATTGGATCACTAAGATCCTATAATATGATATTGAGGTCAGACCCATCAAGACTGTCAAAGGAAAGGGACTATGTGAATATCTTGCTGAAAACAATGAACCAGCGACAGAGCTTGAGGCTCTGAAACCTGTGTTAATAAATGAAGAGAATTCGTAGAGCAAGTGGCTTGATGATAGAATAAATTTCATGCAGACAGGAAGGTATCCAATCGATCTTCCATCTTTTAAAAGACTTTTCTACTGCCTACAAAATAGTAATTATGTTCTCTTGGAGGGTGTCCTTTTTAAAAGAAATTTTAACGACATCCTGCTAAGATGTGTGAATGAGGAGCAAGCCAAGAAGATATTAGATCAATACCATAATAGCCCTGCCGGAGGATATTTTTCTGCAAGAACAATGACAATTAAAATTATATGTGCTGTTTATTTTTGGCTAACACTTTTTAATGATGCGTTTTCATTGATTAAGTCTTGCAAGGAATGTCAGTTCCATGTCAAAATGAGACAGAATGCTGCTATGCCTTTAAGGCCTATAGTGGAAGATGAACCTTTTGCTCAATGGGGTTTAGACTTCATTGGGATGATTAACCCTTTCTCTTCAGCTGGACATAGATGGATATTGGTAGCAACCAACTACTTTACCAGGTGGGCAGAGGTAGTGCCATTAAAAAATGCAACATAAATGGAGATTGTTAATTTCCTTGAAGAGCTGGTGGCCAAATTCGGCCCGCCTAAAACAATCATCTTTGATAATGCTAAGGCTTTTCTTGGCTCAAAGCTAAGCCAGTTTGCACAAAATTATGGAGTGTTCCTAAAGACCTCCTCTAACTATTATCCCCAGGGGAATGGCCTCACAGAGTCTACTAACAAAAACCTCATCAGGTTGATGAAAAGGATAGGCTCAGAACACTAGAAAGAGTGGTATAGGAACCTATGGATAGCGCTGTGGGTAGATCGAATTATGCAAAAGCAAATATTGAAGACATCTCCTTATGAGATGGTGTACGCGAAGGAGACATTGTTGCCTATCGCCATGGAAATTTCCACCCTGTAATTGCTTAAATCCCTAGAAATTGAACAAAATGGAGCAATGGAGGTGAGGTTTTTTGAGTTACTTGAGGTGTAAGAGAAAAAAGAGCACGCCCTGGAAGCGATGAACAGTCTCCAGCAGGTTCTAAAGAAATGGTTCGAGAAAAGGGCTTCAGATCAAGGGTTACAATGCAGAGATTTGGTTCTTAAATTTAATGAGCACGGAGCAAAGCCCAAACAACACGAGAAATTTGACAGTCTCTGGGAAGGGCCATTCAAAATTGCCTAGTGTAAACAGTTCAACTCTTTTGAGTTGGAGGATATGGAAGGTAATTCCCTGAGTATTCCAATCAATGGAATACATCTTTAAAGATTTTATTAATTCTGCCTGTGTGATGCTTTTATACATTCATATATATGTAATTATTCTTTCCTACTTTAAGTTCTGGATCTTCTCAGTGCAAGAAATGAAATGAAATAACAACAATGGTGCAGAAAATGTAAAAAAATATTGTAAATGGGCTAAGTTTTTTGAAAGGACATATATTATATTCATAAGAGCCAAAAATTTACAATATATTTGGGGGCCAAAGGCCTTGTATTAATATTTATATAGTTTCGCTATAGAGTGGAGCTTGAAGGGTAGAAAAACAAAAATTGGAATCATCTTCGTTCTCAAGTCATCAGTGGGAAGGATCAAAAATCATGGCAGCAGGCGGCGCAAGATCGGGAAACACCATTCTTTCAAAATCTTCATACAACTAAAGATTTTGGAATGGCTCAATGTAGTGCACACACATAAGGAAGTAGCAGCCTACGCGGACCTTGGAACGATACTCCTCATGAGTTTTCAGCTCAAACCCGAAGAGGAAGGGCCTGGTTGGAACAATGCCTCCATGCAGTTGTTGCAGGCGAATGTTGTGAACCGAGGGAATCCCATGATTAAATTGGGCCGTGTGCACAATCTGATCTAGGCCTCTGAGGTAGTGTCGAGGGAAGACCCACTTTGTCAGCTTCAAGATTTTGCATTTGGAAATGCTAATATCCAACAACGAGGCTACAAAGTGGGAGCAAATGCTAGTATTCACCCAATACTGCTCTTCATACTCCACGCAGTCTCTCCCCAGGACCCACTTGATTGCCTTCACATACAACAAGTTCTTCACACTTGTCATGCACTTTAGGCGCTTACATCTAATTTTTCCAAGAAAGGCAGCCTGAGTCTTCTTGCAGACAAGCCTTATTGGTGTTTCCATGTTGTTTGCTTCAGGCTAGAAGATGAAATTGTTAAGGCAAGAAGAGCTTACTAAGCTAGGAAGGCTAGAAGTTTTTGTAATTTGCAATGCTGCAAAGAGGGTCTTATTTATAGATTGGCTAAGGTTTGCTAGCTGAGGAAATCATAATTATCGACTGAGCCCAAGTGTGTCGCATTGCCTCAATTTTCAGTGTTGCAACGTGCGAGGTGATGGGAAGGTGCGGGTGCAATTTACAACTTTCTCTACTGAGTTGCCACATTTATTCGATAATAGGCTAGGTGTCAACACAAAGCATTGCCATCCCATCTGAATCAAGGTGAAATCTTAGAGAAAAGGCTGTTGGGCGATGTGTCCTGTACATACATTGAAATAAGTTAATGCAAATAGCCTACAAGGGGGTGGTCACAAGGTTGCCTTGGTTCATCTTTCGAGAAAAAATCAAGCTCTGTCACACATGAGAGGCTATCTATTAAATGCTCAAGCATTTTCATTGGTTGGCAATCCTTTTGCAAGAATAAAAGCTAGCGACGCATAATAGCAACATGGTATGAATGGCTGAAACGTACCCTTTTCGGCCACTTTTCTTGAGCATCGAAAAGGTAGGTTATGGCATGTAGAGAACATATTTATTGCAAAAGGTTACCAAGGATTAAACAATTAAGGCATTCGCAAGAGAAAATTTTTTTTAGAAAAGCTAAGCCGTTAGCGAAGGTTTGCAGAAACGTTTTTGCGAATATCAAAAATGGTCGAAATTACAGAGAACCCTTCACAGATCCTGGCTCTAGTGAGTCTAAGTGAGAAAATGAAGAATGCACCCTACGTGTAGCTCTATGACCAGGAGTCTTATGCCACTCTAGGCATACCCACAAAGCCTAGCTGGCCTTTCACTCACCTGGTGGACTAGAGGTTATTGAATGCAATCCCTCATAGAGATCAGGTAGTGGTTTTGGAGGATTGGGATTACGTCTTTGACCCTGAGTTATCTCATAATCCTAAGAGCCTTAGGGAGGCCGCCTACGAAAAAATGAAGCATATGGCATACCAATTTAACAAACGTATGTGGTTCTATGGACTTGCATAGTACATGGTTCCTTTGGTTCACCCTTGCCCTAAAATTGTGGTAGCATACGCGACACATTTTGACCCGGATACTGGGATAATCAGTGGCAAAGATTTAAGGGTAGTCATTAGCCTTGAAGCTATTCAGGATATGTTGTGCATCCCACTTCCCTTGACCCGTGAGGTTGAGATTTTTGAAGTAAACAGAATGCAGCAAAAGTGGGGAGAGCTGCAAATGGGGCCACAGTTTTATCGCTCCGAGATCAATCAGCCAATGAGTAGTTCAACACCACCCAAATTCCCTTTCAATTTGAAGGCTCTGAAAGGTGGGTCTTCCTCTATCGCTTCTATGCTAGCACTGGTGTGTGGTCTGGATACGAACAAGCACGTGCTTGAGTTTCAAATGTGCCTTAGCTTTATGGTGAAGAGGAATCCTGAGTTTCCACTCTTGGATTTTGCAAGAGTTGTTAGTGATGGAATTTGGTAGCAGCTGCAAGAATTTGGGGTCACTTCTAAGTTCAGGTATTCATCTTTCCTGGCTTACTTGATTTTTCCCCAGAACCCATATTACTTCTTGGCATCCATGTCCCTGTCTATTTTTGATGAGGGTGGCCTAAAGAAACTGGTTTCAACATGGACCCCTATCATGTCAAAAACCTTTGACTATTATGCATTTTCGGATTCATTCATGGCCCCAACTCTAAGGACTTTGGATAGAGCTGGCATAAATATGATTGAACGAATATCGCCCCGATAGAAGTCCTAGTTGGGGAAGCTGGTTCTGCCCTGTGATTGGTTCTTTAGTGTGGATTTCACCATACTCTGCATACCTGGTTTCGCTTGTGAGCCTTTCCGACTTCCCCATTTACTTACCGATAGAGTGTTGTCCCTAGAGGCAATGAGGCAGCTATGTACCGTTGACGATGATTACTGGGGGGAAAACACTTAACCTCCTATTTGCTACTACCAATCATGTTTGGATCTGTGTCACTGATTAAAAAGAGGAATTCAAAGATTGATACCTTAGTGATTCTACTTTCAAAGTTGGGTCACCTCAGGTTGGTATTAATAGAGGATTCCTGGAATTACAACCCCGACAATAATTTATCAGCGGTTGGCATCAAAATCCCACATTCGCCCCGACCATTCTGGGACCTTCGGAGGAATGCTGAGGAAGGAAATTTAAGTAGATATGTAGGCCTTGAGTATTTTCATACAGTGGATGGTCAACTGCCATGGCTAAATTTTTATCACATCGTGGGGAAGGTCAACCCAAAGCAGAAGATCAACTCCTCCCTGGTCACCCAATTGAGTAAGCTCGGTTGGACGCCTGAGAAGATGCAAGCCTTCTGGGTATACTGACAGGAGATTCTGACAGCTAGCAAGCTTCATGACGAGGTAGACCTTGATGAAAGATTTGATGAAATTTGGGAAAATGAGCATCTAGACATTGAAAGGTCTCCGAACCGTTTAACATTCGTGCAACATTATAGAAATGAAGAAGTAGCTATGAAATCTGAGGAGGAAGTAACTCAAAATCCCCCTACCATTGCCGGGAGTCCAATGCATGAGAAGGATACTAGTAAGAAGCCTGCACAGGAGGAGGATCTGCATGCACAAACATCGGAGCCAACCACCTCCTCCAAACCAATACGAAAGCAGACAAGGACTACCACCAATCGGAAGCGGGTCATTATCGATCTCGATGAATATCCAGAGGAAAAGTGGCAACGAACCGGAGAGTCTGGTAGAGAGGAGCGGCCGCTGGAGGAAGCAGTCGACATGTCTACGGCTCCGCTTGAGCCTAAGGAAACCTTTCCTCCCTCTTCTCTCTCATCTATGTCTCTGGTCTCTCCTTCGTCTGCTCTTGCTTTTTCATCTGTGCCAGTTCTCTCTGCCACTGGATTTCTTGGGCAGTCCAGTCTCACCCCTCTTGGTTTCCCACATTCATCCTCTGCCTTCCATCTTCTATCTGGAATGAAATTTGGTGTAAGTACTGGGCTCGTGGGCCAAAGTTTTTTATCTTTGAGGCCTAGCCCTGCAATTGGCGCATCTCCAGTCTTTCCCTACACTTCACTATCATCCCCTCCAAGCAACCAGTTCATTCCACCATTCTCCCCTACAATTATAATGAGGCCCAGTAAAACCTCCAATGTGTTAAGTACATTGTCTTTCCCGTTGGCCGTCCCTCAAGAGTACCCTTTCGCTGGTGGCCTGTGTATCCCGGCCCAAGAATATTTTTCACAAGCTGATGCAAATAAGAGCACCCGTGCCAACCGGATAAGAAAATGAAGATAGAAAGATGCAACCAGGTAGGCGGAGCCCCATTTACAAACTGTATTCAATGAAAGTCAGAATTCCCTGATGTTTGCAAAAATCACTCCTAATGTGGTCAAGGTAGTAGGCGAAATCTTGTCGAGTGATTATTCTGTGAATGCTATCGGGTTAGACTTGCAGTAGACCCGCTTGTGAGATAAAGTTGAGTTGATGGAGAAGACCCAAAAAATAGTGACCACTAATTTTCTCAAGCTTAGCCAGCAGGCGAAGAAGAAGGATGACCAGATAGCGGAACTCAAAGGAAAAGTCAACATTTGGGTAAACAAGTTTAAAGCCCAGGAGAATGAAATAAGTCACCTGGAGAAGGAGAGGAGTGCCTTAGAAATTAAGATCAAGGAATTTCAGGATTTGAGCACAGAGATCGTTTTGACTCTCCAGCAGGAGGTTGAGCAGAGCCGAGCAAGTGAGGAGAAACTTCGCGTTGAATCTGACCTGCTAATTGAGGGAATGAAGGAGCTCCGGCAGAACACCACTGCCGAAATTACTGAAATGAATGCCAACCTGGAGTTGGGAATTCAAAAGAATAAGTAAGCCGAATTGGCCTTGGCAGAAAAGGAAAAAGAAGTTTTCACTCTGAAGGACCAGCTGGCGATGTTGGACAAAAACTTGTCCAAATTAATGGCAAGTTTGAGCAGCAGAGAGGCAGAATTGGCTACCCTAAGGACCCAACCCCTTGTGCCCCAGATGAGCTCGTTGGAAATTTCCAAAGAGTTGTATGCTTCATATTGGGACAAGGTGAAGGATTTGTGCCTTACTCTTCAGCCCACCTTAAAATTTATGGCGCAAACGGCTAGCCTTTGCGGAACAGTGAGTGAATCAATACAGCAGGTTCAGGAGTTAACTTCTGACAAGGTTCCAGAGGCTAGAATTTTATTGGGTAAGTTGTATACTGCTTCAAATGAAGCATTGAGTGGCATGGGCATTAGTGATTGAACCACAGCAGCTTTGGGTGCAAGTAGCCTCATCTCAATGCACGAGGCCATTCAATAGGTAGCAGAATGCAGAGCTCAGTTAAACCAAGTTACGAGTGACATGCGGGTGAAGTTTTCCCACTTGACTTAGAGAGGCCTCCCTTCACCCTTCATTGCAGATCAGGCAGTAGTGGGTGTGGAGCATATTGTTGCAATGATCAAAGAGAAGAAGCAAGACCTTTCTATCTTCCAGACTTTTGATCAATCTTCGACTGTCAAAGAAATAGAGGGAATTGTGCTTCAGCTGGCGCAACTTTTCTTCCAATTGGAATTGGAAACAAAAGTATTGGGCGGATTTCCCTTCAAGGAAATTATCGATCTCAGGATGGCTCGCGAGCATCTGTGAGCTCTCTCTGCATCACCAAATGAAGTATGGACCAATTTGCAGACTGCTCTCTCAAGGTTGTGAGCATTTTGAATGCTGAACCAAAGTTTTTGGGGTTCTTCATTTCGTGGGCGAAATGCCCCTGTGAGTCACCAAACTATTCAACAAAAACTACCAAAGCCTTTGTCATTTTATATTTACCTTTGTGGCTATGCCTTAAATTACAAATGCTCACTGCCCTTAGAGCACTCCACGTGGCTTCCTCATGAAGCTTTTCACTTTTCTTTCGCTTTGCTTCTCGACAGTTTCCATCTGCATACCGCGTGGCTCTCTCTGGCTACTTTCAGAGTTGGGCCCACCTCGTACTTTATTTTTCTCAGAGCGCTCCATGTGGCTCCCTCTCGAGGCTTTTTGCTAGAACCTTTTCAACTTTCTATTGGGCTCCATCTAGGTGACACGCGACAATTGTTTGTGCGTCAGTTACCTTGGAAATGCCGCCGGACCTTTTGTACTCCCCTCTTGTCGCATTTCTTGTTGTGCTGTCATGTGTTCTCTCTCTTTGTTGTGTGGTTTTCTATTCCATGTCGTGGCTTTGCTGGCATGCTGCTGGCCGGTTGATGTTTGCTGTGGTGGATCGAGATGATCTAGGCCATCAGTCTCTACTCGTGGTTTGCCTTTCTCTTGAGGTATCTTCAGGCGGTGGGCTGGCCAATAAATAGGGCTATGTTTCTTTTATTTAGGTTGTTGATTAAGTTTTGCAAAAACTCCCGAGCAACTGGGAAGAAAGCCTTTTGTAATAGTTTTCTTTTAAATTCAAATACTTCGGACTTTGCCAAATGAATTCAACCTTTTTATTTTCAAGAATTTGTTAGAACTATTGATCTATGCTGTTATCTTCTTTTCGTATGAATGCCTATTCTTCAGCTTCTATAATCTTTCATAGCCCAATGAATGCAGATCATGTTTCTTCGACTCCTCTGTGTTAGATAAAGTTATGCTTGATTGTATTATGCAAAATTAGAGGGTATTTTTACGTGATAAATTCTTTTGAGAAAAATAACTTAGTTAATAGTAGTTTAGTGGTTCGAGCCTTTGCATTTCGCACTGTGCTCTATTGAAATTCATCTATTGATCTTGGCGCATCGCCTATAGTGTAGTTTTTACATTCTCGCTATCTTTCTAACTTTTTTCTCCCCACTAAATGAAGAACCGACTTCAATAAAATCCTGGAGATCACTTAGCTAGCGTACAATGTCCCCCAATAGCTAAGTTTCCCATAAGACTGCTGCTACATGCAAAATACTGTGTCAAAAGGAATGACCACCTCCTTATCAATATCAAAATTATTTATGACAAACCCCATGAAAGAGTAGCTAGCATGAATGCTATTCAATCTATTATTGAACCCTCTATTTAGATGTTCCAAAACCACAGTGAAAATTTTCATATTGCTGAAAAAAATTCCCTATTATGATTGTCACATTTTTCTTTATATTCCCTTAACTGCTCAAGCAACTCTTCTTTGCTGGCACCTTCTTTTGTCTATGATGCTTTTGATGTATCTGGCTCCACCAATGAAATAGGTATGGTTTCCATTTTGTAAGGAACAATTTACCATGAAGAAATTTTTGGGGGTGGAGTAGCAGTAGCTGGCTCAGATGATGGAGTAGGAGAAGTAGCATCAGTATTCATTGGATCTCGTGATTGCAAATCCTACAATTTCTCTTTTAACAGTGCTAACTATGTTTGTAACTACATTTTTTGTTGTTGATTCTTTCCATAATTAACCAGCAAGTCATTGTACTACTTTCTGAATTGTTCCTTTTCTACAATCACATATTCCACCATTGCCTTTACAAACCAAGCAACATTTATTAACATTGTTGTTGATTCAATGGGTGATGTGCCTGGCACTTTATTTATTATCAAGCCTCCTCTATAATCTGCAGCAGGCTCAACAATGTCAGGCTTCTTTGTGCTTGGGGATAAGGCCCATATGGCCATTGTATCCCATTTCTCATTGAATGCAGATCCTTGTAGTTCTATATTAGCTTCCTCCTTAGAATTGTACAAGGGCCTATCACATCTTTTTATGGTATTAAAGGAAATTGTAGAGGCTAGGTCCCATTTTGGAAACAATAAGACACTACTCTTCCTTACTAACTCTCTACCCTTGACTATAGTCATTCCTTGGAATTTATCCTTCATATCCTTTAAAACTTGTGCTTGAATAGTTGCATCGAGTATCTCTAGGTGGAGGCTTCTTTTTAATGCAACATTGTTGACAAACTCCTCCTTGGGTCTCTAAGAAAACTCCATGAATGCCTTAGACTTCACAAATGATTCATCATCAAGGAACCTTGTGCATGCCTCAATTCTAATATCATCAATGTTATTAATCCCGGTAAGGCCAAACTTTCTCAACCTTAAACCCAATTGTTGTGGCACAATCACTGTTGGTGCAAAAGGAATTCCCTGTTGCATTTCCTCTTTGGATACCCAAATTTCTTCATCAGATTCTTCATCATGAAAATCCACCAAGCTTATTGATTTGACCTTTTTCTTCTTCATTGGTGGCTCTTTTGGTGTTGATGCATGTTGTGGTGGGGATTCAACATTAACAATTTAGGTCCAATTGAACTTGGGGGAGATGGTGGTGGCATATTTGGCACTCGAGAAAGAGTTCTTTGCTCCTCTTTTTGAGAGGAAGTAGTAGGTGCATTTTCTTTTCTTTTTTTGTTCTTTCTCCTTATGAAAAAAATTATTTTATGTTCCTTAGGAGGTTGATATATAGGAAATTCATCCATAACAAGGATTTTTCTTCCACCCTATTCCTCTTCCATAGGATTTCCCTTTATCCTGAATTGTCCTCTCACCTTCAAGGTAGCAAACCACTCTCTCAAAATTCTAGAATGTATTTTCCATTTACTACATTATATTAGGAATTTCTATGAGAGAAATGAATTTAGGGTCCTCCCTTATTTTTCTCCGCATCTTGTCAAACAAAATTTATTTTTATTTTCTATCCTCCTATTTTAAGAAATAAAAAATATTCCTTATTGCATCCTCAAGATACTAGAAAATGTGGGTAAACCTGGAACTTTTGTTCCTTATCTTTAGCTAGGCTATGAAACCTTCAGGATCATGATGATCACTTACTCTTGCTCTCCTCATGCTAAAAGTCTTGAGTACATCATTTATATTATCCCACCATTCTTTAGTCATAAAAAAAATCAAAGAATCATGTGTACGAAGGGAAGAATGTTCCTTTTCCCTAATCCTTCAAATGCTTGTTCTCCACACTTCCTAACTACCACATCACTTCAAGAAACCCAATTCTTTTTGGCACATATTTCGATAATAAGCGAGGTGACATAGTAGAACCATACACTCTCAAAATAGTATATGTGGGATAGGGGATAACATCTCCCCACTTATAATCAATTGCCAATTCAAGAATTCTATCATTGGGTCTCAAGAGATACACAAATCCTTAGGGATCCTTGGAATCTTCACTTCTAGATCTCTCCTCAAATTGGAGGCAAACAAATTCTCGAAGACCACATAATCAAATTTAATATTGTTCTTATCCAGGATAGTGGTCCAACATTGGATAGGAAATTTCATGTCCCCTTTCACTCTTTATAGTGTCATATCTTTCCCAAAGTAAGCTGCACCCTTGAACAAAAAAATGTGAATGAACAATGAATAACAATTGAATTTTATTCCCACTTCACCTTTCTTCAACTTTACCAGACCTTTATGAATTCTCTCTGCAAGAAACCCTCCATAATCATATATTGTGCAATAACTTGGGTGTTGGATATGGGCTGTCATATACATCCATGCCATGGGAATTCTAGTGACTGGGTCATAAAAAATAATTTGACAAATGGAGTAGATTGTTTTTTGAAAATAAGGGACAAAATAGTGAACTGGATAGGGCTCTTTATCAAATGGACCGAATGTAACCCTTCAGCCCTCAATAGTTGCTAGTTATTTTGGAAATATATGGGATTTTAATGAATGATTAGTCTTTTCATATTCTTCCCTAAGAAATTTTTCATTGAGGGGGACCATATCCTCACTCCATTCAGTGAGATTGAAAACATGAGCAATCTCCTCCCTAGTGACCTTCACCATATCAACTCTATCAAAGGCTCTCATAGTCCTTGTGACTGGATCATAATTGGTAGCTATTTCTTTCAACAAATCAAAATACAGGTAGACATTTGGCATTGTCAATTTTCCCAAATCAAGGTTCTAGGGGTTTCCAATTGGAACACCACAATTTCTATTTCCAAACCAATGACTGAACAATTCCCATATAGTGTACATAATTGTGGCATGTGCAATAGCATCTTGCTTGTCAATTAGGCCCTCTACTACTTGTGCACTGTAGAAGAGAAATTGACCCTTAGGTTTTTCACTAGTAGAGGGTGGCAACTGATCAATTAGGTCCTTAAATGTTTGATAGGAACATTGGAGCCATAGGCTTCCCATTTTGATTAAGATGCTTTCGCTTTAGGGGCAATGAATCAAGGGTTTTTGTAAAATAGGGTTTTGGTTTGACAAAATAAAACCTACGGCTCAAGCAAGGTTTTGACACAAACAATAGCAATGCAAGATCGTCTAATTGTTTGAAATGAATGTCAAACCTTAAAAGAAATGCATAAACCAAAGTACCCTAATGCTAGAAGGGTTGGAAGACCACAATTTAGCAAGTAATAAATAATTTTCAATGGTGGGGCAACAATTCAACTTACTTTTTGGCTCAACACCAAGGGTATAAGAAAGTCTAGGTGGAGGGTGATTCCCTAAATATTATTAATAATTTGAAATCGGTCTCTCCCCCATCATGGACTATTGAGGCCTTGATTAAAGATTCTATTGAAATCATAAATTATTTGGATAATGTCTATATATCCCATATTTTGAGGGAGGGAAATAAGTTAGCCGATTTATTTGCTAACTTTGGGGTTAAGGAACAAAAGGTATGGAATTTTAATGATTCCATTCCTTCTGAGGCGACGATGATTATCATTAATGAGATCTGATATCTAGTGGATCCTTGCTGGTGTGGTGGGATGTATGTCCTTTATCACGTGGATAAAATATTTGAATGAGGATGATAAAGTTTTGATTTCGAAGCACGAATTTCACTTGGTTCAGAGCTACACTTCATTATTGCCTTTTTGTCCTGTGGTGGGTCTCACATGGATTCTGGGTATCTTTAGCCAAAGCTTTTGGAAGTTTCTTTTTTTTTATTTCCAACCTAGGTGGTATGTGTATCATTTTCAGGTGGTTTTGGTCATGTGTGGAGCTGAATTTTGTGATGGGCGGGGACAAGAATCATTCCGAGTCCAAGTCTTGTGACACTGTCAAGAAGAAGACGAAGGTTTGGGAGATCCTTGAGAAGGGTGTTTTAATGGTCTACATGGAAAGATTGCATGGTTTCAATGTGCAAATTACTGAGATGGTTGCTAAAGGTTGGAATGACATAAACCTTAATTTGGGTGGCAAAGATTTCATGGTGGATGAAGAATTTATTTCTCAAATTACTAGTTTTCTCATGCAGGGGATGAAGGTTTTTAGGGACAAGAAAGAGTCGCAAGATGCGATGTCGATCTTTTTGAAAGGTAACGAGGCAGCTGATCTTAGGAAGGTTAAAAGTGGTGGCTGGTATAGGAGCTCTTTCAAAGTGCTCTGGTGTGATTTGGCGGAATAAGTCATGAGGTATGTTACCTTGGAGGGAAGGTACACGACCATCAATAAGTACCATTTTCTTTTGTTGAATCATTTTAGGCATAAGAAATGGGTCTCTTTCCTTATTATTTGTTGATATCGTTGGATATAGGGATCAAGGATCACATGAAAAACCCTAGGAATCTGGTTCTACATTTTGGGTTAATTCTTCCAATTTATGAGCATGTGAAAGCACACGAGGTGCACAAATATTTGGTGTCCCTGAAGGATAATGTTGGCAAAGCCCGGGAGGGTTATGAGATGGAGTCGGGTGAAGAAAGGGTTAGCAAACAAGACAAGAGGATAAGGCTTATTTTGAATAAGGATTCAAAGTCTAAAAAAGATGATGATGTTGACTACATCCCAGACTCCTATGCCTCTTTTGAGGAGGGTCCCTCTTCCCCTATTCTAGGAAAAATAGGGATTAGAAAGTCGGTTGACAAAGAAGGCTACACTACGTGTAGCAATGATGTGGTCATGACGGATTGGCCTAAAGATGATAAGGATAAGACTAACCTACATGGGGAAGCTTCCTCTCCTCCTCCTAAAATTAAACATGCCAAGGAAACTGAGGTGGGGAGACAAAAGAGCAGGGAGCCGAGATTTTCTAGTCAAATCTTGGAGAAGGGTTTTCCTCTCTCTCTTGTTGGTGGTATCTATGGTGAGGCCTCTCTAATTGCTGACATTGGGTTAATGTAGGGGAAGGATGATGTTGTGGGTGGTGGTCCTGCTGAGGGTTCTAACAAATTGAAGGGGGATAAGGAGTTGAAAAGGAAGACCATTGCGGAGGATCTCGCCTGCTCCATCCACAAGTTGAAGTCTCCTGCCCCTATTGATAAAGGTAGGGATATTGTGGATGATAAAATTCAAGTTAGTTCTACTAATGAGGATGATGTTGTGGAGGATAGGGTTGAAAAAATTGATAGGGAAGATTTGTCTGATGTGTTGGGCTTGGCCCTTGAGACTGCTAATCTATAGTTTAAACTTTTTAAATGGTTTTTTCATGAAATTAATAGGATTAATGTTAGGATAAGAGGTGTAGCTAGTAAGGCTGAGGACCCTTCTGTCCAAAGCCAAATTGAAAATTTGATGGAATCTCTGAATATTGTGGCTAATACTATGGTGGAGGAAACCATCAATCTAGAGAAAAATTTAGAAGGTAGAATTTTATCCCTTAAGGATCAAATTGATAAAATTGGGAAAATTTTGATGAAGAGTGGTGAGGCTACTAAACTTGTGGGTACTCTGGATTCTGCTATGAGGAAAGTGGTGTTGAAAAGTGGTGAGGCATCTAAACTTGTGGGCACTCGAGATTCTACCATGATGATTTCTCCTCTGATTACTACTAAAAAGAGAAAAGAGTCTGGGCCTATTGTTGTTTTTATTGAAAAGTGTTGGATGTGGGCGGTGCTGGTGTGAAGGATACTGCTAATGGTAAGGTTTTGATTGAAGAGGTAAAAACTGGTGGACCTAGGGTCAGAACTAGAAATAGAATGAAATCTAAGGTTGGGGCAACTGGGAAGGAGGTTTCTAATACTGTGGACTATTCGCAGAAGATGGTTGATACTGACATGGAAGCTATTGAAATTTTGAAGAATATGTAGTGTGTTTGGCTGGCTTCTTTTTAGCTATTTTTGGCTATTGGTATGCTATCAATGGGCTGATTGTTGCATAGTTTTATTTTATTTTCTTATTAGCTATGCTCTTTTGTAAAGGGTTATGGGCCCCTTCAAAACCCATTGTTTACCTTTAATCAAAACAATTCAACTTAATATTTTAGGATGAACTTAAAACCCTAACTCGGATGTTGAATAGGCTTGAAAAATGCAGCACGAGCTCCCTAGATGCATGGAATGCTTTTATCAATCTTCTATTGTGCTTTAAAACAAGTTTTAATATCCTTACAACTCTTAATTTGGTAGGTAGACATCCTTTCCAGCATTATGGATCTCTCATGCAAACCAGAATGGCTCACTTGCCCTCCATCTCAATTTTGAATGTCATCTATTGATCTTGCAGTGAAATGACAACACCACCGGTCCGTATTGAGTCAAATTAGTTTGAAAAAGTTGAATGTGAGAAGCTATTACTTTTATCCAATAAAAAATAGCCATGTGGAGCAACTTCCTAGTGATCCATGGGCTCCACCATCTCATTATCACTGAAGAAAAAGGCCATGTGTTAGCTTCCTCTCTCCCAGTGTATCTTAACCTACTTGCAACTTTTATCAACGAGAAGATGGGGAAGGGCTGAGATTAGATCTCACACCTAAAACATGTACATGTCTTAACACAAGATCACCTACCTATACACATAATCCTCTGGCACAACCAATGACCACGATTAAAAGATCCATTTGTTATTACAACATGTGCCTCTAAAATTCCCTTTAGTAGCCTAAACTTTAATCCCTCTGATCCGTGGAAAAATATTTCATTAATTTCCTTTAATTTTCTAATGTTTTATCTATTGCTCAAGTGAGACCATGTGGCATTCTCTCACTTCTTTTTTGAGAGATGGGAGGCAAAGGTGGGTCCCCAATGGGATGGTGAGGAGTGGTTAGGATTGACCCACATGATTCACTCTTGACCATTTATCTCTTCAAAGAAGAATGCTTGCTTCCTTCATAGCTCAATGGGTTCTTTAAACAACAGGACATGCGTCATTTTCCCACCACCCCATGGTAATATTTAAATGCAAAGAGAATCCATATGGGGAGGTGGGGAATGGTCTAGATGTAATCGCCTCATTTAATCTCCACCATTGATGTATTTCCTCTCGCCATACATTGGCCTTTCAAATCTGCAAGGCCCATTGTAAGACATGACACATGGCACCCGCCCAACAAATCGCATGATTATTTTAGTAGAAAATGAAACATGACATGGGTGCAGGGAGTGGCTATGATTTTATTGTGACGATTAAATGATCCTCATAAAATAGGAAATCTACATATGCCAATTGTTAGTTCTTAAAAAGGGGCCATTACTAGGTAAATGAGGGGCGAGGATATGAAACCTTGGACCCAATTTTTTTTTTTTATGACTTGTTACCTTCATAATGTAAAGGAATTTTTTTTTTAATAAAATGACAGGTAGCAATGGGATTTCTAGGACTGAGGGGCTAGTCAATAGAGCGAGTTAAAAGGCATAAGTCATAACTTGAATGACTGGGAATCAACGATAAGAGGTCAATGACGAATCATAAATTTATGCGAAGGATGCAGAATCAAGGTCTTTTGGAAAGGGTTTCAATAACTCATAAACCTTAAGGCATGATGACATGAGAAAAACTAATCCTAGAGACATGAGACTAGCCTGATTTTGTAGAATTTCAAGGGGAACACAAAGATTTTTTTAGGGGTTCCACCACATACTTGATAGGTGTCTTAGGGACTTTATCCTTTCCTTCCTCATTTTTTGTAACTTCTTCTTCTTCCTCTATGTAGGTAGATTCATCAGGCCAACAATCTTCTTTCTCATGTATGATTTGATGTGATTCTTCATCTCTTCTGATAAAGCATCTGCTACCAAAAATTCTAAAATATTTGGTAGTAGCTAGTTTCCCATATCAAAGATCATAGGGATTTTTGGTGCTATCCACCCTTAGAAAACCTCTATTAAGGATATAGACAATTTTATGAATTGCTTCCTTCCAATACACATCAAGCAATTTAGCTTCATTCAACATTTTTTCTTCCATTTCTTGAAAAATTCTATTCTTTCTTTCTACTACATTTTGTTGAGTTCTAGAATAAGAATAATGTCTCTTTATCCCATGCTCTTCATAGAATTCTTCAAATTAACTTGATTTAAACTCACCACCTCTATTAGATCTTAGACATTTGATTATAGGATTCATTTCATTTTCAACCATTGATTTAAAGATCTTAAATCTATTGAAAGCTTCTAATTTTTCTTTCAAGAAAGTAACCCATGTCATTCTAGAGAAATCATCAATGAATGAGATAAAATACGTTTCACCTTGAAGACTCTTTTTCCTAGTTGGTCTGCATGAATTTTCTTCCCAATGTGATATTATTTGCACATGGTACTGACAAGCTTGGCAATCCTTGGCACGTCGCTCATTACATGTATGGAGCTGATCTTCACAAGGTTATCAAAGTTGATGTGTCCCATCCTCTTATGCCACAACCAACATTCATTTGTTTGTCCTAGAAGGCAACTTATTCCATTCACACCCTTAATATTGTATAAGTTTCCTTTAGTCCTTGAACCTTCTGCCACCAATATTCTAGACTTTTATTTTCTAATTTCACATCCTTGCTCATTGAATAAGAGACAGTATCCTTTGATGCACATTTGAATTACATTAAGAAGATTGTTATTGAGACCTTCAACATATAAACAATATTTAGTCTTAGATTTTCCATCAATATTCACAATTCCTTTTCAACAAATCTTTAATGATGAATTGCCTCCAAACTTTACTGAACCACCATTCTACTTAACCAGCTTGATGAACTTGTTTTTATCAATAGTCATGTGACTTGAACACTCATTGTCTATTATCTAGAGATTTGATTGTCCCTAAGCATGAAATTATTTTTTCACAACCATTTAATTTTCTTTTCTTGTTTCCTTGACTTGCTCAACATCATCTACCTTTTGAATTTCTAATTTTGTAAAATCACTAAAAAATTTCTATACTCCCAACATTTTTGCAGATCTAACATGTCACATTGACATCCACTTGAGAAGAAAGAGAATTTCTACTCACAAAATTTCTTCTATCCATTTCAGATTTTCACTCTATAGCTTTATGTCCATACTTATTGCAAATGAAACACTAACCAAAGAATGCATGATTTAACCTATTTACGAAGGGTCTTCTTGCATAATGAGATCTTTCTTTAGGTTTGATATTAGATTCTTGACTTCTAGACATAGCTTTATCCAACTTATTTTTGAGTGATACAATCTCCTTCTCAAGATTTTTACATTTAGTTATTTTGGCTTCAATTAGGGCCCTTTTCCTTTTGTTCTTTTTGCTTGCGTAATTCCTAACTAATGTTTAGTAAACTTAGTAATATTCACACAATTCAAAGGGGATACCTAACTGAAAATTCCACTAGACCCTTGTAAAAAATACATTTAATTATCAACCAGGTTTAATGCAAGCTTGTGATGATTTTGGCATGATATGTGTATCCAAAGACTCTACACTACCTATATCATCCTAGTATAGGTGTTTACACATGTGGGCAAAACATAAACTGCATAATGGTACAAATAATTGAATCTGGAACTATTTCTATGGGTTCTTATAGCTAAAGACTATGACTAGTTCACTATCAAAACTAAACTCTATAACTAACTAATGTTGCTAACTTTGACTCACTCTAGAGGATAATGCATTAAGACAAACCAAACATGAAATACAAGACAATATCTTATTCATTATTTCATTCACATTCACAACATGAAGAATCTGATTAAGACAAACATAATAATGAAGGTAACTACTATAACAATAGAAATAAATGTGTGAAAATTAGAGTGGGGAACAGTTACCTTGAGTGCCCTTGCTCAAGTGACTATGTTGGAATAATGAAGAAGAAACCCTCTAGTGTGTTTTCATTGATGTCATTGGTTGGTAACATTTTGTCTAACCTGATAAACAATGTTTATGTTACCTTGATCTAGTAATTTGGTCTGAAGTTTCTCATAGTAAGATATCGATCTATGTGATTTTAGTATGTTATTCAGGACTATTGAATGCATCTATGGACAAGTTTTCAACAATTTTGGTTGAATGGGATAAAAGATATGTTTGACAAAAGATTGGCATACAATTTTTTTCTTAGTGTTGTACAAAGTGGTATTAGTCTTCCTCTGGATGACATGGATAAATGGTATATGAAGATTAATATGCTTAATGGATATTAAAGAAATCATTTTTAGTTTTGTGTCGACCTAATTTGTTCTTTGCAAATTTTGGTTTTGAGTGTGAAAGAATTTTTCTTGAGACGACAAGCTATTTTTTTGAATTAAGTATGTAAACATCTAATTAGGCCAACCTAATTGATGTGTAAGGATGTAATATCATATATATATGAAAAAAAATTATATTGAAGACATGATATATGTGTGACATGCGACAAGTGATGTATGATAGTATGTGAACTTATATGTATGAGATATGTATCAAGGTAGAATTTTTGTATATGTTGTGAACCTGCAAACCTATGCATGATTTTGTATTCCAAAGCTTAACTGGAACTGAACTCAACACATGAAATGTGTATTCTATTAGTTTAATTTTTGGTAGTGAGCCACACTCCCTTTTGTAATCATTTTAGGCTATGATCCTTTCAAGGAAATTTTGTCCTAGTAGTGTGCCCCTGTAATATCTTATGATCAGTTATAATATATTGTGATCTAATCCTCACCATGGTTTTTCCACGTAAAAATATTGGTTTTTATGTGTTATGTGGGTTATGATCTCTTTCATATATTTACTTACAATTTTAGTTAGATGTGCTCTAATATTTGGTTAATTAATAATTGAATTGTTTATTAGAATATTGGTTCACCCCCACTCCTAGTATTATAGGTGTTCAACAGTTGGTATCAGAGCTTGGTTCCTTTAGAAAATCTTAACAACTTGAGGAAGATCTTGAAGCTTGAACAAATGGCTAATAAAAAGTGTCATATTCCTCTGGAAGATATCTCTGCAATTGAATACATTGGAGATGACTACAAAATTGACAAAGATGAATTCAATATTGCTCTTGAGGATCTTGATAGAATTGAAAGTGAGAAATAAATTATGAAGGTAAACCTGAAAGAAGCAAATGAATGCATCAAAAATTTAAGAGAGAAAATCAAGAAGTTTAAAGAAAGGCACAGCAAAGTTAGTGATCATTTGAAGAAAGAAAATGAGGATATTTCTGGATTAAAATTATAGGTGGAAGAAAAGAGGAGAATTGAGGACTCTCAAAAAGTTGAAATTCATAGAAAAACTTATGAATGCATCAAGCTTGAACAAGAAGTGGTGACCTTGAGATCAGACTTGGAGAAAGCAAGAGCCCATGAGGAAAAATTCAAAACAAATACTGCAATGCTTGATGATTTGATTGGAATCCAGAAACCCTCTAAGGATAAAGGTGGTTTGGGAATTGAAGAAGGAAAAATTTCAAAGACAAACTAGACATTTAAGAAGGCTAACAATCAAAAGAAAACTCAAGGCAGTGGTCGACAAAAAAAGAACCAAAGAAGCAATACCAAAAGGACTTCTATCAAACAACCTAATGCTCAAAGGTACCCATCTTTCAATAGTATTTTTTTTTTCATGCAATAAATTTGGTGATAAGAAAAAAAAATGTAGACGCAAAATAAATCATAATGTTGGATTCTTTTATAGACAATGCTTTGCATGCAATAAATTTGGACATAGAGCTATTGAGTGTAGAAGTCAAATAATGATGATGAATAGATTCAATACTGGTAGAATGATTCAATATTTTAAAGGTTATTGCTACACATGTAATGCATTATTTCATAAGGCTAACCAATGCAAATCAAGGGTAAATTCAAATTAGTTTGTTCAAAAAAATGTTGTGTGCTACACCTATAACAAACTAGGACATATTTCAAGATTCTGCAAAAGAAAAAATGGAAGGAAATCTAATCTGAAAAAAAAGGAACAAACCTGAGAATAAAGTGGATTATACTCAAGTAAATAACAAAATGGAGAAGATTTAGAAGAAGGAAGAATCTAAGAACAATGATGAATCTAACACATATATACCTCCATCTGGTACAGATAATTCTTCTAAAAACTAAATTCAATAATGGGTTTAGGGGGAGTAGTTATAGAGAAAACTAACAAACCCCTAGTATATGACGTGTCAAGAAGTGACATAAAGATATGTGATGTACAATGTCATTCTAAAGGTGTTGAAAAAGGTTTTAGTAGAAAACATTTAAATTTAAAAATTTGTGGAGTATTTTAGGGTTTAGAGGGTATTCATAAGCTATTTATCAGCTTTTTGAAGATAAAATGTAATAAATGCAAAATTAGAGAAAATCTGTAAAGTATAATGTGAAATTCTAAGTCAAATTAAATAAATTTTACATAATTGGGGAGAGTAGAGTGAGTTGAAAGAGTGCTAAAGACAATTCATAGTATATGGCATTAAACCCTAGTTTTTGTCGAAGCATGAAAAAGGTATTTACAACTATCAATACTTTGTGGGTTTTCATGGAAGTTTTTTGACATTGACCCTGTCAGTGCGTTTTCACAAATTCTAAATCATGTCTTACCCATCGAAGACAATAGAACCTACATTCATGAAAAACTGGAAGAATTTAACCATGAAGTAATCAAGAATCAATGGCTAAAAGAGTTAATTGGATACAATTCCTTAGTGAATCCTAAGTATGAAAACCTTGTAGGAAAGAAGCTATATGTGTGGAACTGGTTTCCTAACTTTTGTAGTGAAATGGATGCGAAGTATGTGAGAATTAAGCTTAGTAGAGTGCACAATAAATTTGTATGGAAAAGTGTGCTTGGACTAATCACTAAAGAGGTGATCAAGGTTGTGACTAGAATCTATGATACTAGACACGTGCCAATGCTAAAATATATGAAAAATGATGTAGTTATAAAGTTAACTGGTGCCACATATGATGGAAGAGCATTGAATAACAAATCTATTACCAACCCTTTTTTAAGTTATGTGGTAATCATGATAGATCACAATATTTACTTCACCAACAGAGGAAATTCGATGTCTACAACTATAATCTATGTTACACATGACATGGTGATAAATGGAAAAGACTATGATTTATGTGAGTTGCTTCAAAAACAACTTATGGAGAACTTGAGCCAGACCAAGACAAATAAATATCCATTCAAGTTTGGAACACTGATAATATGTTTGCTATTTTACTTTCTAAGGAGCTACCTAGGAAGAAAAACATGATATGAGATACTAGCAAATCGGTAGCACATCAAGTCTTTAATTATTTGAGCAACATTGGAGATTTCAAGGCATAGGGTAATGCTTTGACTGTATTTTTTGTATTTTTCCAGAATGATATGCATGGAAGAGAGAGAATTCCAAAGAGTCTAGTAGCTAAATATGCAAATGATATAACCCTTTTGGTATCCATTGATGAGTGCATAATATAGGTAGTAGAACCTAGGACTCTATGGATAGAGCCTCTAGGATATGATATTGATGAGCAGATCACTGAGGGCCTCATTGAAATATTGCTAAATATCCCCAAGGATCCTACTTTGCCTCGACATGTACATATGAAGAGAATTCGGTTGAAGTGCATTTGGAGACTTTGGCACGTCAAAGAGCTAAGAGGGTAAATAAGAATGTTGAGGAATATTTCCAACTACATATACTTTCGAAGGATGATGTTGAAAGGTTAAGGGGAGTTGCAATAGAAAAGAAGGCCAAATAAATTGAAGTGGCCCCAAGACCTAGAAAATCGAGAAGATCATCTTCCACTACTACCTCTGCAACACTTGGTGTAGCTGCAGTAGTGAAAGAAAAGAAGGAAGAAAACAATTCTCTAGCAACATTTAATGTAACTTCTTCCACCGGACCCAACATCCGAGATTCTAAGAGGAAGAATATATCCCCTATTGTAACCTCTTTCACCCCCACAAAAAGGATAAAAAAAAAGGCTAGCTGAAAAAGGAACCTAAGTGATGCTATGCAAGAGGGGATTGACCTTGGCTTGCAAGAAGAAAGATAGTTGAAAAGGAATAGAGGAAGTAATGCATCCACCAACAATGAAGATATCTCATAGGCAACTAGAACAAAAAATGTTGTGGATTCATTTGATGAAGAAGAGACAAAGGAAGAAAAGAATGCTTTCACAATTCATGTGCATGAGAAGAAGGGTGAAGAAGCAACCTTAGAATCTATGGAGGTAAATTCCAACTCTCCTCTAGTAAGAGACCACTCACCTTTGAAATTGGAGCCTTTAGTAAATAATATGATAGAATCTAATGATTTTCTACCTACTGCTGAATTGTTTGATGAAGTTAATAAGGAGGATAAGGAAACAATTGTAAATTATTTTATTCAATACATGGTTATTTTTGTTAAGAATACAAAAGATATAAGAAATAAGGTGACTGATAATGTATGGGAAGCTCTTATACAAAGAAGGCATGAAGCTTTAAATATTGAAGACAAAATCAAGTCAGATGCCTTCAACACATACAGATCCTCCCTGTTTGAGGATGATATTGCTACCCTATTTGTAGAATATTCTAAAAGGTTCAAAGTTAAATAGAGAGTCACAATTTTCATGATAAAAGAAAAAGGCAGTGTAGAAAATTTGAAGCTAGAAACTTTTACTATAGTAAAATACATAGTAGAGAAAATTGGGATGAATTTTCTTTCTTCACCTCATATAGCTCAAGTACATGAGCCTGATAATGGAAAAATAATGGACACAAAAGTTGTGATCCCCGCTACTACCGGATTACCTATTTATGAAGAAGTAATGGATCATCCTATTGAGGAGACATATACTCCTCTAGAAGATATAGAGGATACAACTACAGAACAAACTAAAGATCAACATAACAATGATACCAATGAAAATTGACAAGAACATCTGAGAACACCAAAAATAATGGTGAAGAAGATAAAAATGATGGAGAAGAAAGAAAAGATGAAAAGAGTGATAATAGAAAGGATGATGAGGACAAGAAGGAGAAAGAAAATAAAGACAAACCATCAAAAAATCCCTCTGAAAAGGAAGAAGAGGAAAAGAAAGAAGAAATAGAGGTTGGAGAAGTGAAGAAGAATCTTCGAAGATGGTTGAGCCATTAAAGCCCCGAAGAATCATCCGAAAGTAATCTGAAGGGTCTTTTTTCAAGGCAATTTAGGATTCATCTCATGCTTCCACCTTAGCTAATTTAGCTCCCATCTCATCCAGGCTACGTGGATCTGATTAAGATCCCATTGGTTCAAAGGATAGAGCTTTGTATTACCTTTATCAACTTTGGTAAAAAGGAAATTATTGAATCTCATTAGAAAGGGACTTAACTAATAAATGATGCCATGAAGGCTTTGTAGGATATAGCTCTTGGTGCTATAATTGATGAATCCGTAGCTCCTATTGATAATTTAAAGCTCTTGGTTGATTCACTCAAAGAATATACATCTAGTCTAAACGAGAAAACTAAAAAAGAGGTTAAGACAAGGCTATTAGAGAAAAGATTACTCGTACTATAGGAAAAATGTGCAACCACACACAACATTGTGTTGTAGTGTTTAAAAGAGGTAAATGAATGTGAATATGAAGCTAAAATATTGTTTGTGTATTGCATGCGATGGCTAGATGCCACTCAAGGAATTAAAGCCTTAATGGAATCAATAGAGTCACAACTTGTCAATGCCTCGGGAAGCTACAACATTGTAGATGGCGGATATTATGCCTCCTGGACTTCTATTTCAGACCTACAAAATATTTTTTTCACAGTTCAAAGGAAAAAAGAGAAATCAATAAGGTGGTTTGGACAACTTGGAGATCTGGTGAAGTCCAAACACACTCTAGTTTCAAGTGCCTTGGAAGATGTAGAGAAACTTGACAAGATAAATCTTAATCGATCCACTCCTGAAGAAGGTGAAGAGAGCTTGCTAGAATTGGAATCTTTGCACAAAGCTCTTGTCAGAGTGAAGGGGATCTGGGATGATGGAAAACCTACTTGGGAAGCCATTCTCAAGGAATTAGATGGTGCCCCTAGTTTCATTTAAAAGTTTTTTTTTCTAGTTTACTTTTGACACACCCTTTGTCCTCTATGCCAAAGGGGGAGAAGTTTTGTGGGAGAAGTTTTGAGAAGCTTTTTGAAGTTTTGGATGTATATATGTATATTTGAAAGGGGGAGCTCGCACAATTTGGGTTTACAATTTTGAATATAGTTTTTCAAGATCCAGTTTTGGCACATGTTTCCATCAATGAAAAAGGGGGAAATTGTTGGAAGAATGAAGAAGAAACCCTCCGGTGTGTTGTCGTTGATGCCAACATTGTTAACATTTTTGTCTAATCTGGTAAACATTATTTATTTTACCTTTATCTGGTAATTTAGTCCAAAATTTCTCATAGTAAGATATCAGCCTATGTGATTTCAGTATGTTATTCAAGACTATTGAATGCATCTATGGACAAGTTTTCAACAATTTTGGTCAAATGGGCTGAAAGATATTTTTGACAGAAGATCGACATACAATTTTCTGCTTAGTGTTGTGCAAAGTGGTATGAGCCTTCCTCTAGCCGACATGGATAAATGGTATGTAGATTAATACACTTCATGGATATTAAAGAAATACTTTTTAGATTTGTTCTGACCTAATTTATGCTCTTTCACATTTTGGTTTTGAGTGTGAAAGAAGTTTTGTTGAGCCGATAAGCTATTTTTTGAATTAAGTATGTATATATCTAATTAGGTTGACCTAATTGATGTGTAAGGATGTAATAGCATATATATATGAAAAATTTCGGTACTAAAGACATGATATATGTGTGATGTGTGAAAAGTGATGTGTGATAGTGTGCAAAATTATATGTATGAGTTCTGTATCAAGGCAGAATTGTAGTTGTAAGATGGGTAAAAATCATATAGCCTAGATTCTAGTGACAACCACAACACTTCTAAGTTAAAAACCAAATCTAAACAAGAGAATACAATTAATTATGAGGAAAATAAAACATCCAAATGAAAGAACTCCCCATATTTGAAGTTGAATCACTTCCCTTGTCTCTCCTAAATCTTCTTTTCCAAATATGCCCTTAGATCAAAGCTAACTTGTGCAAATACCTACAAATAGTAAGCAAGAAAGTCAGATAAGTGGTTGTTAAATCAAAAATGGAGGAGGAAGGCTTCTTTTATAGATACCCATTCGAACAGATGATCACGATCGAGCTTCTAGAAAGATTCCTAGATCAACGAATGAGAAGACATGCAACACAAAAGAGTGGAGGTTACAAAATGGACAGTTAAGATTAGAAAGAGCCCAGAGTCAATCGATGGCTGAGATTCAAAAATGAGATAGTGGAGGAATTAAAAATTGAAAAATAATTAATTCATGAGAAGGAATCTCTAGACAAGTGGAGGCATAAATACTTTTTCCAAATTATTTATTTTGAGGAAAAGGCAAGTGGGTATTTAATTAAAATAATTTATATAATCATTTTAATTAAATAAGAGGAAATGAGAAAAACAATATTAAATAATTAATTCAAATTAATTATTTAATAAAAGAGAAGCCTTGGGAGATAATTAAATAATTTTGACAATTATTTAGCTATAGAGGAATTAAAAGATCAATGAATAGGTAAATAATTAATAATTATTATTTTAACTATAGACGAATTATGATAAGAAAATAATTAAATAAATGGTAATATATTTAATTATTGAAGAAAGGGGTATTAGTGATGCAATAAAAATTATTTAACTATAGACGAATTATGATAAGAAAATAATTAAATAAATGGTAATATATTTAATTATTGAAGAAAGGGGTATTAGTGATACAATTTATTTATTTAATTGATTGGGATAGCATAAAGGTTAAGAAATGAATTAATTAAAAAATTAAAAAATATTTAATTAATAGAGGAATGTGATAAAAGACAATAATGAAATGATTAAAATTATGTAATTATGTCAGGAAGAAGACCAAGACAATGGAAAAATGACGCTTGTAGACCAAGACATTTTTCAATGTCTACAATAGTATGTGTTGTGAACCTACAAACCTGTGCAGGAACTCTAGAGCTTAATTGGAACTAAAATCAACACATGAAAGGTGTATTCCATCAATTCATTTTTTGGCAGTGAGCCACACTCCATTTTGTAATCATTTTAGGTTGTGAGCCTTTAAAGGACAGTGTTTCCTTGTAGTGTGCCCATGTAATATCTTATGACCAGTTATAATATATTGTGAGCTAATCCTCACTTTGGTTTTTCCCATTTTGGGTTTTCCACATAAAAAATAATGGTGTTTTATGTGTTATGTGGTGTTATAATCACTTTCATATCTTTACTTACAATTTTAGTTAGATGTGCTCGAATATTTGGTTGGTTAATAGTTGAATTGTTTAGTAGAATATTGATTCACCCCCCTCTCAATATTCTGGGTGTTCAATAGACTATCTCCTAAGTATAAACTCAAATATAGCTTAAATAAATTAACCATAATAGTAATTGAATACATCTTTATTGCATAACTCAATATTTCAAAATCTAATAAGAATCTTTAGGGATATCTTATTCATAAAAATATAACTAGAAACAAAATAATTGTTTGTGTAATAGAAGAAAACTATTTAAACATACCTATCTATTATATCTGTTATGCTTATTATTCTCCTTGACCATCAAACCATATATATGCATAGGTACGAGGGAGTTATTGAGAAAAGGACTCAAAATAGAAATATAAATGAAAATGACCACTCTCCTATAAAATAGAGTGTGACAAAGTTTGCATAACTAAAAACATAACTAAAAAGGTAGAAGAATTCAATTAAGACTACAACTCTATTGCATCGATAAAATAGAAGTGTGGAATATGAAAATAGTCACATTGGATTCCCAATCATAGTAGGTTTCCTCTCCTTTAGTAGTCTTATTAAATGACATGGTGTCTCACAATAATCCTTATAAATAAATTCCTTCAATTTTGCAACTATTGCATTCTTCTTATTTTGGAACTTCTACCACATCACTATTTGGACCTCCTTTAGCTGTGAGTTGTGCTTCTTAGTTGTTGTAGGATATAGTTTTTTTTCTATGGATTCTTGGTTGCAAAGAGTTAGTTAACCTAAACATATCAAAAATACTAATAACCATAAATTAAGCATAGATTACACTATATTGCATACACATTCACACATTTTAACCATGCAATTACTAACTATGTGAGGGGGAAAACCATTAGATGAAAACAAGATTAAACGTGTTTGAAATGAGAATCTAAGCTAAGATCAAACACAAAAATCTATGATCTAATCCTCCACATACAAAATGAAACTAAGCTATTGAAAACACATTTGGGAAATCTATGATTACCAAATTAAATGCAAAAAATAAGCAAAGTGTTACCATCCCGTATCAGAGTGTATTCGAATGATGTTGGATTTCTTATCACCATGAAGCATCCATAGTTTGTGTGCAAAGATTTGATGGATGATGTGTGTTGGTTGATCGAAGAAAGTTTAAAGCTTTATCAATGGTGATCTCGATAGTACTTCATTGCATATTTCTACCAGAAGTTTATTAGAAGATTTAGTATCCTTTGTGCACCTATGACTAAGACAATGAGAGGAGATAAGAAGGAATTTAAGTGGACATTCAGAGGAAAAATAAGTTTTGAATTGTTGAAATAGAAAGTGATGGAACATCCAATGTTAGCATTACCAGGTTTTGACAAAGTATTTCAAGTTGATTGTGATGCAAGTGGGAGTGCAATAGCAGTAGTGTTGAGTCAAGAAAGAAGACCTATAACTTATTTCAATGAGAATTTGAATGATGCTAGAAGGAGATATTAAGTTTATGACCAAGAGCTATATACCATAATTAAAGCCTTGTAGAAGTGAAGGAATTACTTGTTACCTAAGGAGTTTGTGTTGTACACCGATCATCAAGCTTTATAGTTTTTGAACTTTCAAGGAAATTTGAATCAAATACATATGAGATGGGTTGAGCTCTTTTAGAGTTATACATTTATGTTGAATCATGGGAATAGTAAGTCAAACAAATTTTCAAACACATTGAGTAGAAGGAATTTGTTGATGAAGATGAGGATGGAAGTATTGGGATTTGAAGAACTAAAGCACCTGTATGAGGATGATCCATATTTTACTGAAGCATGAAGATCTTGTAAGGAACCAATAGTCATAGACCAAAGCCAATGATTGGATTATTTCATTCAAGAGGATATGTTGTTTAGAGGAAATTAGTTGTGTATTTTGAGGAGTTCCATGAGGGAGAATCTAATTAAGGAGAAACATAGTGGAGGACTAGTAGGGAATTTTGGAGTTGATAAGACAGTAGCTTTGGTAAGTGAACACTATTTTTTTCCACAAATATATAAGGATTTTAGGAAGTATGTTCAAAATTTAAAAAAAAAAATCAAGTTGCAAAAGGGAGTAGTCAGAAGACTGGATTGAATAAATTTTTGACAATACTAGAGATACCATGGGGAGATATTAGAATGGATTTTATATTGGGATTTACAAGAACACAAAGAGGATATGATTCAATAATGGTAGTACTAGATAGATTTTCTAAAATGGTACATTTAATTCCTTGTAAGAAGACTAATTATGTTGTCCATGTTGCTGACTTGTTTTTCAGGGAGCTTGTGAGATTGCATGGATTACCTAAGAGTATAGTTTTAGATAGGGAAACCAAGATTGAATTGGATATTTTTGGAGGAAATTAGAAAATGAAGATAGGCCTAAAATTTAGTTCAACATATCACCCAAAAATAGATGAACAAATAGAAGTGGTAAATAAAAGTTTGGGTAACTTGTTAAGATGTTTGGTTGGAGATAAGGAAATAAAATGGGACATATTTCTACTACAAGCATAATTTGTATACAATAATTTAGTGAACTGAAGCATAGGGAAGACACCATTTGAGATTCTACTTGGAGTATATCCTAGAGGAGTTTCAGAACTAAGAAATGTCAGTATAGTGAAAAGGAGTAGTACGGAAGTAGATGAGTTTGTAGACCACATGGAGACATTTCATAATCAAGTTTGAAAGCATTTGGATGACATGAATAGTAAGTATAAGGAGAAGGTAGATGAGAAGAGGAGACACAAAGAGTTTTTTGTTGGAGATGAAGTGATGGTATATCTAAGGAAGGAGAGATTTCTAGTTGGAGCATACAATAATTTGAAGATAAGGAAGTTTGGACTATGTAAGATTATAAGGAATTTTGATTCCAAAAATGCATATGAAGTGGAGCTACTGGAGACATTGGGTATATCACCGATTTTTAATATTGCAAACATCTATGAGTAGCATGAAGGAAAATCAAGTGGCAATAGTAGTGAATTGGATTTGAAAGATAAGTTACCACATCAAGAACTAGAGGAGATTGAGAAGATTTTGGATACTAAAACCGAAAGGAGCACAAGGAGAAAGAAGTACAAATAATACCTATTGAAGTGGAAAGGAAGACTAGTAGAGGATTCATCGTGGATATCTCAGGTTGAGGTGGATCATTTGGTTTTCCTCTTAGCGTTGGAAATTGAGGGACTCACTTTTCTTCCAACCTTAGGTATTTGATGCAAGAGTATCCTTGGTTGTAAATAAATCCTATGTCAACCAAAAATATTTATTTTCTTTTGAGTGTATAGCAGTTTCAACATTTCATTCTCTATTTCACTGGATTATCATTTCTCATCTCGTGGAGTAGGATATAGCATCTACACATCAACATATATCACATATCTATATTTAAATCCTTTGCATTCATCTACTAAAATTTATCACTCTCAAAATTTCACTATAATTACCAATCAGAGCATTTGGGGATGACTTGGTCTAGATTTCCTAGTGTGAACCTAATCTAGAATGTGTGAAGCTTGATGGGACATCATACAATCATTTTGGGTCCATTGGGATCTATCTTGGATATTTGCAAGTCATTTCATTTTGCGAAGGGATATATTTCATATTATGAGGTTGACCTTCACATTGATCATTCATCAAGTAGTGTAGACCCTTATGGTTGATGTGGATCTTTGTTGGAGCCGGAGTATCATATTTATAATCATTTGTAACTCATAAGAAGTTAGTATTTTTAGAAGTATATTTTAGGATTCAATATTTTTGCATTTTCCCATTGAGGGACTGTAATAAGGCCTTTGGCCAATTGTAATGTTGAATTCCCTTGTGATAAGCCTATGATCCCTAGCTATTTTCCCATGAGGCATATGTTGCATGTAATATTTCTAATTCAATAAAGATTCATGTTTTCCAATAATTTACTTGTGGTATTTTTTCTATGTTGACTCTAAGCTGCACAATTTTGACTGTTCTTTCTAAACCCTCCATCTATGATTGCACAATGGTACCAAGCACCACAAACATCATCTCAACACCCTCTCAACCACACAAGAGGTTTAACATCTACAAACATATGCTCATAAAAAGATACTAAACGTTGACATCAATGATACTACTAATGACAACATAATACAACCAATCAAAGCATCTCCATAGGTTGACATCAATGACAACACATAATTCCAACACCCACCACCCTTCAAAGGCTTCCTTGAAGGAATAAATTCATGCACATCACCTCAAGTTATTGTATGTTTCTTACTTGATTTGCTTGAATTCTTTGGATACCTAAAAAAGTGTTTAACATCTTCACAAAACAATGATAAAATTTACACACATAAACTCACATAAGATTTGACATGATGTTAGGTTATTGAATTGCTGCAATAAAGCTCTAAAAAATTTCTCTTGAATTTATTGATAGTACTCTTGGTCATAAGTTTACCAATATAATTTCACTTAATGCTAGATGGATTTCAAACTATGCAATAACTAGGTATTTATAGGAATTTCTCTAATTTCCCAAAAATTAAATCTCGATATCTCACATTTGAAATTTGAAATTTGAATGTTAAAATCTCAACACCGACATATCCAAAATTGATCCCTAAAAAAATAAGGGCTATGGAAAATGGGTCCTAGCCCTATTTTCTAGGACATTAAGTGTCGGGTGCAAAATATTAATTAGATGCATTTGTTCAATGCTTGCAATTTCTCATAAAGTGGTACAAATGGGCTATAAAATTCATAATTGAAGAAACTAGGGACCCAATTAGGATCAATAATTTAGGGGGGACAAAAAATAGTGTGAAATTGTCAAGGGTGAAAATTTTTTTAGCTACATTTAGCCCCCAATTTAGTGAGAGTATGAACTTATGCTTAGACTCACACTAAAGTAGAAAATCTATGTCAAGAGATATCCGATTGTCCAAATGTTGAAGAGATAGGATAAATAAGAATCAAGAGGGGTGATCAAGCTCGTAAGATCCAAGATCTCATTTAAAACCAACATAAGCATAAAGGAATAAACATATGTATGAAATGAAATAAGAAAACATGCACAAACATATATTGGCAATATGAAATGCAAAAAGGAGGGTATGAATAATCATGGGCTAGCAAGATATGTTATGCTAGGATCCATACAAAAGGCGTTCATGATTCACAAAATAGGAAAGTCTAGTATTTTCTAGGTGAATCATAAACAAGAAGGCGACATGGTCTAGTGAAGTCTAATATTCACTAGGCAATCCCCCAAGACAAGGTAGCAAAATGAGAAACACACTAGTTCTAGTGAAGTCCGCTATTCACTTGGTGTGCACCCATGTCAACCATACTAAGAGTTATACTCCCTAATAACTTTGATAAGGTGCTACAAAAATGATCATGCTGCTATGTCAATGCATCACTAAGTCCAACACCTATGAACAAAGTGAAGAAAATAATACCAATTTATTCCCCCACCTTAAAGAAATTACAAAACACCATGCTATGAGGAATTGCTTTAAGGTAGAGAAATGATAAATGTCATGCAATAAAATGTCACAAGAGCTTATTTAGAAAGCCATATGCCAATGATATATTTCCAAATAAAGATACATCATGATAAGAGGTTGCCCCCAAATGCAATACAACAATCAACATAGAATATGAACACATAAGGGATCCACGAATTTGGGGTCAGTATATGTCTTTTCTATAGTGATATAATAGAGCTCGAAACTGATATCATTCCCCAAATACTCATGGAAAATTGAACACAATGGAGGAATGACACATGAAGAGATAAGGGAAACAAAATTTTGGTTCAACATTGAAGAGACCTAAATATCTCAATGCCTTGCATCATCCATAAAAGGAAAATACAAGACAAAGGTAAAAGACCAAGTTTACAACATATAGAAGAATGAAGATACAAATGGAAGAATATCATGACATGTTCATTTTCTTTGTATCCTTGTGCCAATGGAGAAAAAGGGTCATCCAAAGTAAAATCACAAACATAAAGACATGCCAATTAGCGCAACATGGGAGATCACATCATATGCAAGAAAACACAAAGAATACATGAAAAAACATAAAGGAGCACCACACATGTGAGTTGACATAAAGTAGGTCATTTGCATCCCAATCGTACTCATCATATAAGGAGGGCGAATAACTAGATAAAGGTACTACAACAAGTGTCATACTAGGAGCATCTCCAAATTCAACACGTAGTGGGTCACAATTTTAATGAATACTATTTGGACATCTGCATTAGGTAGAAAAAGATTGATTTGTGAATAAAGAAACTAATATCAGCCTATGAAGTCTGTGACCTTTTCATTTTGTTTTTGTTTAAATTGCACTAGTTCAATTATTGTAATTTTAGGTCCAATGTTGACTTGGAAATTTTGGAGGAATGTATCAACAAGTTCATTGAATGAGTGAGTTGAGTTATTAGGAAATGAAAATACCATTCTAAGGCCATGTCTTTCAATGACCTAGGAAAGAGCTTAGCCAGGATTTTATCTTCAAAAATAAAATCACTACATAGGGTTGTATATGTTGATATATGATTGCTAGGGTCTCCTTTACCATTATACTTGTCAAATCGAGGTATCACTATATTTTGTGGAATTGAAATTTTCAAAATATCAAGTGAAAATAGACTCCTCTTAACATATTGCAATGGTTGTCCATTTTGGTTTTAGTTTAAAGTTGAGATTTTTTGTTGGAGTGAGATTACATTTTACAAAAGTTGGTTAATGACGAGATCACTGGTTGACATGTTTTGGGAATGTGGTGAATATGGTGGGATTGTGTATGTTCTTGGTGGACTATTATGTTTTAAATTTATGAGAGGGATGAAAATTGATATGTTACATGTGAAGATCCAAAACTATAAGAATTTCCAGTGGAAAGGCCTAATGTTGGAGTTATACCAATGCTTTGATGTATTGTTGAGGTGATAGTTAAATTTGTGTGTGTGGGGATAAAGGCTATAGTTGTAGGGAGGGAGACTTGATTTCCTCCTTGACTTTGAGTGTATCCCAAAACTTGAGTGCAACTAGCCATTGTAGGTACATTAGAATCAACTATATAGGATAGGCTAAGAAAGACCTCTAGTCCTTGATAATCATTAATCAATTTATTGATTTTATCTATTATAGGAACCATTGTACCAGCTAGGTATTTAGTACTCACATATTCTTGAAGTCTTCCTAGATCTTTGTTCAAATGTTCTAGTTTATCATCAAGAACATGGGAAACCATAGTCTCAAAATCTATATAGATGGGTGATTGTAAGGTTGTCATTGTTATGGTAGTGTTAGGGATAGAGTCCAAAATGGGTTGAGTATTGACAACACTATGCATGAAAGAGTTGGAAGACTTGGGATCCAAAGCAGATGTAACAACAGTGTGAGATGCCATAAGTCTACAACTACATCTCACTGAAGTATTGGAAACAAGACACAAGGTCGTGAAGCTCATGTTATTTTTAAAGAACTTAAGTGTACCCACTATGAACAATAAACTGGCAACCAAGCACAATAAAATATACACAAATAAGATTTAGAAAAAAAGAAAAGGAAAATAGATGTTATCATAATGAAGGTTTGTGCAAAAAAAATTCAATCAATAGTAGGAGGACAAAGGCACCCAATGACATCTATGTCCTATGCAATATTTCTAGAAATTAAAATTTTGATTGTGTGTGATTTTGTTTAAAGATTCTGGGTCTAGTTACAAACTGATTTGACAGTGAATTATTTTCCAGAATTTGGATAATTTATGCCAATGCAAGTGTGTAATAATATGTGAACAATAAATGATAATTTTGAGTACAATTTTCTAATCTAAAATGTAAATATTGACTACTTTTAAGATTCCTAAATCTGAGAATGATGATTTTGATGCAATTCTAAAATAGAACAATGTAATTGTTTTCACCTTTTTATCACTTTTTGAGCTAAATGAAAGATGTCTAATTTAATACAATCATGAATTCCAAAGCAGAGATTTGCAAGCACAAATAAACTAAGATCATAGAGATAGTGGAGTGTGCAAATTTTTTTATTGCAAGTGCACAAGGACAAAGGCACACAAGGGCGTCTAAGTCCTTGATAGGGATTTTGAAAATTCAAATTTTGAATTTTTATTATATTGTCTAAAGGTTTTTCTTATATGTGAAAATAGGTTTATAACTTAGTTTTTTTCTAGAATTTGTTCAAATTAAGACAATGTGATACAAATGCAAATGTGTAAGAATGAAAATGAGAATTATGAATACAATTTCCAATGTAGATCTAATCTAGGTGTTTGAAATAAATCATAATGTAACCTATGATGCAAAATGATATGATTTTTTTTGAATGTTTATGTCTTTTATGATGCAAAAGTGAAACCCTAAATGAGAAATGAAAAAAAAATGCAATGCAAAGCCTAGATCTTGGATGTAATTTTAGAAGGTATGTAATGTTAATAGGTTAGATTCACCAAAATGAAACAAAGAAAATATGAACCCTAGGTCTAATGTGTAAACCTAGGATTCAAGCTCTTTGGTTGTTGTAGGTTATTTTCTTATGTTTCATTAAGATTGAGATCAATAAGGTGTGTAGATTTAATTTCAACCATGAAGGTGAGCCAATCAGACTCGAATCTCCATGATAAGATGTAGGGAATCGATTGCAACAATGAACATTTTTTCTTCAAGCTTCCTTCAGTCCTCTTTAAACCTAAAATCTACACATTCACAAAGAGAAGAGATGTGCCATTTAGGGGCTTACCTTAGTCAAACCCCATGTTAGTGTCTCCACTTCCACAATGGAAATTTCAATGATAAAATGATAATAGATAGGAAGGAATGATGAAATCACAAAGTGATACAACTCACCACCCTTCAAAGGCTTTCTTGAAGGACTCAAGTCATGTACATCACCTCAAGGTATTTGATCTTGATTACTTGATTTTATTGAATGTTTTGGAGACCTAAAAAAGTGTTAGCCTTCACAAAACAATGATAACATGAACACACATAAACTCACATAGGATTTGACATGATGTTAGGATCATTAATTGTTGCAATAAAGCTCTAAAATTATTCTCTTAACCTTCTTGATAGTGCTCTTGGTCATAATTTAACCATTACAATTTCACTTAATGCTAGGTGGATTTCAAATGATGCACTAGGTATTTATAGGTATTTCTCTAATTTCCCAAAAATTAAATCTTGATAGCCAACATTTAAAATTTGAATTTTTAATGTTAAAATTTTGACATCAGCATATCCAAAACTGGTCCCCGACGAAATAGGGGGACCCATATGCCCTAGGGTGAATGGGTCCTAGCCCTATTTTCTAGGACATTAAGTGTCGGAGAAAAATATTAATTAGATTCATTTGTTCAATGCTTTCAATTTCTTGAAAAGTGGTACAAATGGGCTATTGAATGCATAATTTAGGAAAATAGGGGCCCAATTAGGCTCAATAATTTAGGGGGGACAAAACATAGTGTGAAATTTTCAAGGGTGAAATTTTTTGACTCTACAGAAACTTAACACCTGAAGAATTGGAAAAAGCACAACAAGATGCTAACACCTTGAAACTTGTAGATTTTGTTATCATAGAAAATCATGATCAATATTTCCTATTACTAGAAAAACAAGGGGATAATTTACCATCCACATTTACTACCACACTCATCCAATACATCACCAACAAAACCTATTCACAAACCTTGGGCGAAAAAATTCTAACACAATACCACAACAAGCTAATCCTTTTGTAGAAACACCTAACAACACTTTCATACCACATTAGACCAACACTTTCATACAATCTTCCAAAAACACATCCCAAAAAAAATCACCACCATTCCACAATTGATAATACCAAAAAACTCAAACCATGTATCTGTACCTCCTGTCAACACTCAACTTCCACCATAAACTTTACAAATCACTAATCCATTATACTAACAAAACACTTCACACAATAATACTATCACTTATATCCCAATGACTAGTTTTTAAACCCCCTAACATACATCATACATTTCACAACAGCCTACATCCAACATACACATGAATACTCACATGCCTCAAAATGAAAACATCATTCCTCAAAACCATACATTCATACCACAAAACACTTCATATAATAACTTTATCACTTCCATTTCAATGACTAATTCTCATGCACCTTCACATGCATCCTACACCTCCCAAGCACCTACATCCAACATGCACACAAATTCCTACTTTCCTCAAAATCAAAACATCATACCATCTAATCAAAATATCATCTCACACAATCCACATTAAAACTCCATAACACATCAACAACAAATAACTTCATCAAACCCCTTTGCTGCATCAAATGTATCCACCAACACTTTCACTCCAAAAAATAATACATATATTTTACAACACAACCAAAAAAAAATTCTGAAAGGACAATCATATAATCGTCAAATTTATACCTACCTTCACACATCCAAATAATTTGCCCCAAATAATTCAAGACTTGCAACAAAAAAACACAAAAAATAACAAAAAAAAAAATCTTTCAAGAATGGTTTTCTCATCTCCAATATGGAATTATAACCTTTCAAGAATTGAGTGAATTTCATTTCATATTTCTCATATAACATTGAACAAAAAATATCCATGATATACCTATCTAATCCAAGAAAAATAATGGATAATATTTCACCTCTTTCCTATAGGGGTGGAGAGACCTAGCCAAAAAATATGCTTTTCATGTTTCAAAAAAATAATTGGTCCAAATGTTCATACATAATATAAATTTTGAGATAGGATTCCACTTAAGGGTTCAATTTTCTAAATTTTTTAATGAAACCATAGAGAAAGGAATTACCATCGAGAAATCCATCATAAATAAAAAGACTTGTAAAAATATATAAAGAAAACAAACAACTTGAGTTCATCCAATGATAAATCTCATTTCTGGTCCAATAAAACATAGTCAATGAGAGAGTGGTTGATGCCAAAATGGCTCAAAATTATCATCCCACATTAAGTTTACAAGTGCCACCTAATGCTCAAACATTAGCAATTATTCAAAATAATTCAGATAGGGGTCTGTCTAGACTAAATAATACCACATGATAGAAATATAATCCTTCAAGTGAACCTATTGAGTCAACACTTGGAAATTTGGTCTAGTCAAACTTATTCACACTCCCAAAAATAAAATAATATGAACCTTACGTCAATCATACATGGTGGAAAGATACAAAATTTTGTATCATGGAGTAAAAGGATATACAACTCTTGATTTTTTTAAACTGGAGAATCTCATTCAAGACCTCATTGGTAAGGGATATAATTTTGTTGAGAGTTAGCCCAACATATCTAATAATGATCATGTGGTTTTCAATGATCTACATAACCATGATAATGTAAATGCCTCCAATCAAGGTAATACCTCTAATACTTACACGAGTTACAATACCATCAATTATGAGTATATCAAGAACTGGATTAAAAAACTAACAATCAAGTGTTCATAATCACCATAAAGAATAAAAATCATAATTGTGTTGTCACAACCTGTAGAGGTAAAGTCACCCTTCAAGGGATGACATCTAAATAATAACCTATAACATATTATAATCTCTTAGAACATTTGGTTAAAAAACCTACACAAATATCAATCTTAGAGCTCTTATGTATATATCCCATACACAAGGATAGCTTAGATAAGGCTCTCAAGGAGTCTTCAATAACAATTGATCTAAATATCAACCAATTTCAATCTATGGAAGGACATCTCACATTTATTAATAAATATGTCTCAATACATAGACCAATTCATAATGATGCTCTCCACCTTGATATTTTTGTCCATAAACATAAGATTAATAAATTCCTAATATATGGTGGAGTTGACTTGAACATTTGCACTTCAAAATTGGTAAAAAATTAGGGTACTCTAAAGGAGTCATCAATCTGAATAAGAAAATAGTCATTATAATATATGATAATGCAAATTTCCCTTCTAAAGGAACAATCACACTCCCCATATGAGTGGGTCCAACAATAAAAGATATAATATGTCAAGTTTTAGACCTTGATATTATGTATAACATGCTCCTTGGTGACCAATGGATGCACACCCTGCAAATCATTTTATCTACCTTTCATCAATACAAAAAAAATCCTCACAATGAAACTAAAATTACCATCTTAGAAGATCCTAATCCTTTTTATTATTATAGTAATTTGAAAGGAAAAATGAAAAACCATGTTCCAAAAAATAGTGAGGCCTCATTCTCTTCATCCTACATTGATTTGAATACATTATCCAAATAATCTTCCCAATCCACCATCATTCCTAGGGTCAAGGTCTAAGTACAAGACACATGTTATGGTATATACAAGATGAAACCATCCTTTTACATTGGAGGACTTCCATATCACAAAGGTATGATGGAAAACCACATACAATGTAAGAAATATCTAAAATTTTCATCAAAGGAAACCTAACCATATTTTCCAAATGGGGTGAACTCCATAAGAGGCCATCAAAGAGGATATATATCTAAATGGTTGTATAAATATGAAGAAGATATCATCATACTCCCTGTTGAGAAATACACTAAAGGCTTTCAAATAATGGAAAAAATGGGATATGATGGTCCTAGTGGTCTTGGTCTACAAAAATAAGGAATTGTGGAACCCATTTTGGTAACAATAAAACAACATTCTTAAGGGCTTGGGTTTACAAAATAAGAGACCATTTCCTCCAATATAGAGGATCTCCTTACAAAGGTACTTGAATCTTTTCCTATAGTTGAGAATTATAACAAGGATACTCATGATGACTCCTTTGAGTGTATCATTGATCTATTCAAGGAATATAATTTCAACACCTTATCATATGTATCCTTCAACCTCACATCATTTAACAACAATATTCCATTAGTCTATCCCCAAGTAATTTATTGGGATCAATGAGGACCTCTGAGTATAGATATGTTCTAAACTAACAAGGCTATTATTGAGTTCATGGGAAATTTATGAGATGGTTGTAATGTCCCCATTTGTATGAGCATCAGAGTTTGAAGGATTAGCCTATCAATTGACCCTCGTATGCTAGTGTGGTGGATTAGAGGGTCTAACTTGGGCGTTATGGAGCTCTTCAGGTGGCAATTTTAATTGTTTATCTCTCCAGACCCTTCACATGTTCTAAGGCATTGATTTTCATAGGTCTCTGGTTCGTTTTTGAGGGATTTACTATTTATAGAAGTTAGTGGATGTTAGAGAGGGACCCTTACTATTTTTAGTAAGTCAGTTGGATGCATAATGGATACAATGGTTAACTCCTAGGTTTAGAGGAAATTGAGAAAAAAAAATTATTTGTGGAGTTATGTTATTTAATTATTAATAAAGTGAAATTATAAAGTTTTAAATTCACTTTATGTCTAATGGGGCCATGACCCTCAAAAAGGTCACTTAAAGTACATTAAATATTATTATTTTTGAGTGCCCATTTATTAAAGTGAAAGGAAAATATTAAATATCATTTAAATGATTTAAAAGAGACTTCTAGAGGGGATCGACCTATTTGGAGAAGTATATAAAGGTCATAGAAAGTAAATGAAGGCATCATCATATCATTTTATACTTGTGTGTTTGGAGAGATCTTCTTGAAGAAGAAGAAACCAAGGGTTTCAGAGTTTGAGGATTTGGAGAATGAAGTATCTTCATTTTCATAGCTTCCTGAGGTGGTGAAATATCTTCTAAAGGTTTCTCTTTGAGTTGGTTGTATCCAACAGTCAAATCTATGCATATTGGAGGATATTGTACCAAGTTTTGAAGGGGTTTATACTCAAAAAATTTGAAGGTCACCATTGCTAATAGGAATTATTAGAATAGACAATTTTTGGGTTGTTTATTTGTTGGTAGTGGGTCGTACTGATTCTCAAGGTTGGGCATGTGAAGCTAGGGAAAAAAATTCCTTAGTTCTGGTATGATATTCTCCTTCATTGTGAGTGCTCTAGTCTTGGATTGAAGCAACAACATTTTCATGGTGGGAAAAATGGGCATTTAGGGACATCGTATGAGACAAGGGTTCCACCAAGGCATTGGGAGACATTCTTAGGTTTGTTGATACAAGAAATTATAGACATACAAATTTATACTGAGGACCACGAGTATGAATTATTGATTCATGTAATGAAGATTTAAGGTTGTAAGGAATATCTAATGTATATGAGAAGCAGATAGTTAATGAAATGTGAGTTGATATTGAATTAGCTTAGTATTATCCCCTTGTATTGGCTCAAAGTCTTTCATGTATTCAATAAAATCTTAATTACTTGTTGGGATTTTGGTTTATGTTTATGCGCTCTCTATTCTATCATTTACATGTATTTGTTTATGGGATTGGCATTTAAAATCAAGAAAATACATTAAGAAACTTAAAAAATTCTATCAGACTTCAAATGCCTTGCATACCAACAATTTGAAAAATTGTCAAGTGGTAAAAATTGAGTTTTTGAAGCAAAACAAATAAGGGTTCTTACAGTGGTATTAGAGTGGTTTCCTACCATGTTGTTCGGGTTTTTATCTAATAATTATTGAGCTCACATTGTTAAGTATTTGAATAAGGACTGGAAAAATAAGAACTAAAAAATGAAAGAGTGTTGATCACTTAAGTAATGATAAATGAATAGGGGAAAAACTTGGTAAATAATCACAATCTAGATATGATATATTGTGAATTTTGAGAAGGTTGGAAGAGAGTTTAAGTTTCGTAGAAAAATCATCTTCAGGATTGCTTCAGATAGCTATAGCTCCTGCAATGAAAGCATTGGATGAGCATAGGTACTTGAGACAAGTGACAGTGAGATTAGGCTCAGTCTTTCCCTATGCATCAGTCTATTCATGAGAATTAAAGCTCCTCGGGTGCCTTATGATGTTATCACCATGAGAGAGGTATTTCAGCTAATTTTTGATAGTTTGGTTGGGATTGATGATATTAGTAGTCCTTTATTTGGAAGAAAGTTCAAGTTCTTAGAACTAATGGCATGGGTAAGATCATGTGTTGCCATGATTTATTTTGATCAACATGATCTAGTGTTGCAGTTGTTCCAAATCTTCTTGGAGTCCACTAATATGAGACATGATGGATCTATCTAGGACTACATGGGAGTTATTATGACTTCCATCATTGATAATAGTGATGACCTATCTCAACCTATCATGTCATTACTTCTAGCAATTTGTAAGCGAGAAAAAATGATATCTCTTGTTGGTCGCATTTTGGTGTGTAGTATTTTTGAATAGTGTGAAGACAAGATGAGGCCCTATTTGGTTGAGGAGGAGCAGGTGTAGGAAAAGCAGGTGAGATTTGAAGAGACTATTGAAATTATTAGTGCTCAAGAAGTTAATATCAATCATGATAACAATTTTTATTTTGACGACAACAGTCCTTTGCTTGAACATAATGATGATTTAAAGGTCATGGTAAGTGAACAAAAAATTGTGGGAGGACCTTTGAGTGTTGGAACACATGTTAACATGAAGATTCATGCCAAAATGAGTCTATTTTTTCATATCAAACCTTAGAAAATAAAACAAATCAATAAATTGTTGGCAATGAATCCTGGGATCGTGCTTTGGATGGACATGTAGTTACTCTAGTAGTAGAAGTGTATGAAGATATTGTCAAAACAACAACTTATACCTTTCCAATTGAGCCATCCTATGAGGTACATAGCAGCAATACCTTAGTTGTTGATGTGTGCAAAGTTGATAGCACACATGATGTTGATTTTCATGAGGAGAGTGATGTTGATTCAACCTTCTATCATAGTGCAGATTTTGAATCAAAAAAATTGTATGGGAGTCATAAGCTACAGAGTCCTCATCATTTGATAGTGCAACTAAAGGTTAATGACAACATGATTTCCACAACCATAATGCATTTTGATGTTGCTCATCAAATGTTGGCTACTTATAGTTGGAGTACTCTTGAGGTAGATGAGCATTGTGATAGTGGCCTTTCCTTTGTAGAGATTCATGTACTTCAAGAAGCAATTGGAAAAATGAAACAAAATTAGCTACAACTACTCATTGATAGAGATTATCTTCTCGAGTGGGATTGCATCTATTATGATGAGTTGAAGGGAAAGGAAGAGGAGTTTGATGATCTCACTCATGAGCTTGAGGTGACTATAGACTCGTTGAAGATCACTCAGTTGTCCCTTCAAGAAACATAATCATAGATGGAGGAGCTTACCGTGGAGTTGATTTTAGCATAGTATTCACCACTAGCAGATATAATTTTGATATCTATAATAGCTATTGGTGATGAGCATACATCCATGGATTATGGTTGTGAGGAGGTTGAGGATATGGTTACATCCCTCATAGATACATGTGAAGTTGATTCAAATGGGATAAGAGCATCAGTTGAGAGTTGCAGAGAACCACTTGTTGCACTAGGTTCTCTTGAGGTTAGTCCCATGAAAGGTGATGCGAGGTCCATTATTGATAGCTCTTGTGATGTAGTAGTGGATTCTCCTAAGATTTGTGTGACAAAAAACAACACTACTCCAGCTTCTTCACATGATATATGTATAGTATCATCTAGTTGGGAGATTGGTTCTTATGTAAATTTGCTTCCCTCTCCTCGAAGCAAATCAGTCATTTTATCCCATGTAGCTAATTATGATCGACAGTTTATTGAGCCACAGAGTTGGAGGGATCAATTGAAGGTTACAGGAGAGAAGGCTGTTTTAACCTTATCTCACTTTGAATGCACCCATATATATGGATTACTTCCTTTTGTGCACAAAATTTTAGGGTATGGAATCTTAGTGGGTACTCACATTTGTGAACTGCAGTTCAGCAAGAGTCCTTGGGAGGAGATAAAATCATAATATCTCCACTTGTTCCAAGATATAGAGTATGAAATTGTGTATGTAGAGAGACTTGGCAAAGAATCTACCTAATTAGCTATATAGGATCAAAGACATGAACCATCTACTAATTCTAGTGATGAGAGTAGTAAGAATGATGAGGAGTGTGTTTCCCAGGACTATGATAGTCAACCATTGACATAGTTTGGTGCATTTTATCTTGATTGCATGTTGAGGAGTTCTCATAACTTCTCCTTTAGTCCACACATAGAGGATTTGATGATGCATCAGTGTGGAGTGGCTCAAGGTTTATACCATACATTGTGGGATGGAGGGTTACCATCTTCAGAAGATGGAACTAGAGGCTACAAGTACATTCATACTCAGTTGTTAGTGAGAGATTACTTGCAGGGACATCAGTCAGTTTTGAATCATGTTGATAAGTATCCGACAGGGTTTGCTACTTCTATTTCATAGAGATTTCACATGAATGCATGGTTACAGGATGATTATGATGTTAGTAGGCATGATGGCTTAGTTAGCTATCACATTCATGAGGATTTAGCAGAGGATAGATAGAGGTTTTTTGTAGCAGATGCTTCCACATGTTCTTATCTTTGTATGATAGATGGATGTGAGTTCAGATTGTATTGGGATCCAGGTGGTGATAGGGTTGGAACTACAGTTTGGATGGGGTCTAACGGGATGCTTCACCATTTTCAGCATGGTGAAGTTGAGATTAGATTTGAGCAGAGGAAGTCGAAGGATATCAGACCAAGCAGACTTCCATTCTAGATTTTGGATCCAATAATATGTTGTTGGAGACACTAAAATGTGCTATGGGATCCTTCTTGTGCATCAAGGTTCCAATTAGAGTTCACTAATGAGTATTGCTATGTGTACTTGGTGGGGATTGCTTATAGTTTCACTCTTGGTTCACATGTACATGAGTGGTTTCTGATGCACATTTCTTGTGCACATGAGTTGAAAAATTGGTATAACATATATCATGGCACAGTTGTGGTTGTTGGTGCTATAGGAGTTACTAGAGTTGTGTGGGACATTTCACAGTTCTTATTTTGAGCCTCTCGAGGAGTGGAGTTTCTTTGCAGTAGAGATTGCTTGGGGAAAATAAATTTTAGGGAGGGCATACTGTAATGTTCCCATTTGCATGAGCATCAGAGTTTGAAGGATTAGCCTATCATTTGACCCTCGTATGCTAGTGTGATGGATTAGAGGGTCTAGTTTGGGCATTATGGAGCTCTTTAGGTGGCAGTTGTAAGTGATTATCTCTTCAAACCCTTCATATGTTCTGAAGCATTGATATTCAGAGGTCTTTGGTTCAGTTTAGAGGGACTTACTATTTATAGTAATTCAGTGGATGTTAGAGAGGGATCCTTACTATTTTTAGTAAGGCAGTTGGATGCATAGTGGACACAATGGTTAACACCCAGGCTCAGATGGAATTGAGAAATAATTTTTATTTGTGGAGTTATGTTATTTAATTATTAATAAAGTGATTACTTTATTAATAATTAATTATAAAGTGCAATTATAAAGTTTTAAATTCACTTTATGTCCAATGGGGCCATGACCCTCAAAAAGGTCACTTAAAGTACATTAAATATTATTATTTTTGAGCGCTCATTTATTAAAGAATTTATTAAAGTGAAAGGAAAATATTGAATATCATTTAAATGATTTAAAAGAGATTTCTAGAGGGGATTGACCTATTTTGAAAATTATATAAAGGCCATTGAAAGTAAATGAAGGCATCATCGGATCATTTTATACTTGTGCATTTGGAGAGCTCTTCTCTTGGAGAAGATGAAACCTATGGTTTCAGAGTTTGAGACTTTGGAGAAGGAAGTATCATCATTGTGACAACTTCTTGAGGTGGTGAAATATCTTCAAAAGGTTTCTCTTTGAGTTGGCTATATCCAATAGTCAAAAATTCTTAAGGTCACCATTGTTGATAGGAATCATCATAATAAATAATTGTTGGGTTTTTTATTTGTTGGTATTTAGTTCGTATAGGTGCTAACAAGGTCGTACTAATTCTCAAGGTTAGGCATGTGAAGCTAGGGAAAAAAACACCTTAGTTCTAGTTTGATATTCTCCTTCAATGTGAGTACTCTAGTCTTGGATTCAAGCAACAACATGTTCATGGTGGGAAAATAGGAATTTAGGGATAGTGTATGAGACAAGGGTTCCACCAAGGCACTAGGAGACATTCTCAAGTTTGTTGATACAAGAAATTATAGACCTAGAAATTTGTACCGAGGACCATGAGTATGAGTTACTAATTCATGTAATGAAGAGTTAAGGTTGTAACAAATATCTAATGTATATGAGAAGCATTGATTGTTAATAAAATTTAAGTTGATATCAAATTAGCTTAGTATTATCCCCTTGTATTGGCTGGAAGTCTTTCATGTATTCAATAAAGGCTTGATTACTTGTTGGGTTTTTCGTTTATGCTTATGTGGTCTCTAGTCTATCATTTGTATGTATTTTTTTATGGGATTGGTATTGAAAATCAAGCAAATAAAAATCTAGAAACTTAGAAAATTCTATCAAACCAAGAAAATTAGACTTCAAATGCTTTACATACCAACTGTTTGACAAATTGTCAAGTGGGCAAAACTGAGTTTTCAGAGCAGAACGAGTAAGGGATTTTAGAATGGCATACCACTTGGGGATCATAAAGTCGAATTTTATATAGATCTTCACAAAATGACATACTTTGGTGAGAATTCTAAACCTTCTAGTCACAAAAATTAAAAATCACGAAAAGGTCCCTTGGGGAAAACCATAGTACAACACTCTCAAACCATAAAAAAGGTAAAAACAAAGGATGCATATAAAGTTGAAAACCTTTCTAAGTCACCTTAGGATGAAAGTCTTGAAATTTTCCCCATGTCTTCAAATTAGGAGAGATCATTAGTGCTTGTAGAGAAATTTGAAGAAGTCAACATTGTTAGAAACCAAGATCAGACATGCAAACCTAAACACCTTCCACAAAAGAGAAAATCAGATAAAAGCAAAGCTTTGCATGAAATGTGCAAATTGATAATATTCAGAATTGAGAAATTACAATAAGAGAATTCCTTTATAAAAGCAATGTATGTAACCCTAATGTTGACCTAAAAAATAGCTCAACTAAATAAAGCTTACTTATTAATTAAGTAAACTAATTATTACCTAAGCAAAACCTAAGTAAAGTTATGCAAGTGTAATTAAATATTAATTACACTAACACCCCCCCATAAGTGCAACTTAGGGAGACTAAAAGGGCATGCACCTAAAACTAAGATGAATGCAAGAAAGCATGAATGGGTCCTATCAAAAAGGCCTGATCAGGTACCCATGTACAAATGCAATAATGAGGTAGAGAAGGAAAACCTAGTGAGACAACCCCCTACAATGAGATAATTGTTGCAAAGAAGCACTGGAAGAACACTGTAGAGTAACACTGGAACTGCAATCTAGCAAACAAGGAAAGATACTTTTGTCTACTACTAAAACTGGATGAGAGTCACTGATTGACTCAAGGAATCATGATAAAAGCAACAATAGACCCAATGCCACGGAACGCTCGAAAACTCCAAACTAGAACAACCCTGGAATCCATAAAGCAACAGTAGATGATATGATGATGACAAAATCTAGAAGCCATGAATCTCGATGCCGATGCCAAATTGAGACTAAAATTTTTCCATGGGAAGAAGTACCATTAAGACTTTGGAACATTAACCACAAATTTAGTGGCCCTCAAACTGAGATGGATCCGATGCGGATCATTAACTATAGGCTCTCAATCTAAAGTGTGAACCGATATGAATCTGATATGTGTCAAGCTAAGACAAAAATGTGGCCAAAAGAAACTAAGAAACCAGATTACAACCCAGCGAGTTGTCATCAAAACAAGATGAAGATCAAAGTGCATGTACACTCTAATTAGATTATTATGCAAGAAACCCCCCCGATGGAACTTTATATCAGTTCATTTATTACAGTACCCAATGATTGCAAAAGGAGAGAATGCCTAAATATGCATAAATATAAAATTAAAAAAGACCTTAGATATGTGTAGAGGATTGAACCAGCTTTCCAATGCCACAAGAATGGCAAAAAAAGGATCACCGAGTCAAAAGATATGCCCTCTGGAGTGAAAAAAACAACATCTGAGTTCAAGGACCTAAAAAAGTAAACTAGAGAATAATCAGATAAAATAACTTGTACCAACAAAATGGGCTCAGAACTAGATTTCCAATGATATCTTGTTTATGAAAAACTAACTCTGTATGCAAAAGTTATGCCCGATTTCGTGAAAGTGCTCCAGAATGACCAATAAGGTCTGCAGGCAGCCCAAGGGGCTAAAAAAAATTCGACCCCTGGTCCTGTGCGTGACCAGGGGCTGGAGGATAGGGGTCTGGGGTGGAGCCCTTGGTCACCCATGTGACTGAGGCTGGGGCTAAGGGGTTGGTCGAGGTCTGGGTGCATAGTGCCTGATCCCCCATATGACCTCGGTCTGTCCAAAGGGGGCTCGACGGGGGCGGAACACAGGCCAGCGGCCGGTTGGTGGCGTCGTCGGGCTGAGCGGCTAGTGGGTGGCCGCCTGGTGGCCATCTGGTGGTGGTAACCTTTTGAACTGGTGGCATGAAAATTGATGGCGGTTTTTTATTTTATTTTGGCATTTTTTTTAATTTTTGTGTCATTTTTGCCTCGTGAAGCGTATTGGGGAGGCCGTGGCAATTTTTTTTGCCTTCCAGATCAACTTCACCAATATTGATGAAAAAAAGGGTGATCTTAGGGTTTTGGGATGCTGCAAACGCGATGGAAATGTCCATTTTGCTTCAAGATGCTTTGAAAAATAGGCTTCCCCCAGAGCTTCTGAAAAATCAGGAAACATGAAACCCTCACAAATCTGGCAAATCATGACCAAAATCTGCAAAATGAAAGCCAAACCTGACTTTTTCCAGTGCTCTGAATCCAATGATGAAGCCCAATCTGATCCAAGATGCTACATAAATAAACTCAAGGCATGATACACTCGAGGAACCCCGAACAAACTCTGCAATGAATTTCTCCAGAATGTGAGAAGGGGTTGCATGTTAAGGCTCTGATACCATGTTAGAAACCAAGATCAGACATGCAAACCTAAAAACCTTCCACAAAAGAGAAAATCAAATAAAATCAAAGCTTTGCATGAAATGTGCAAATTGATAATATTCAGAATTGAGAAATTACAATAAGAGAATTGCTTTATAAAAGCAATGTATGTAACCCTAATGTTGACCTAAAAATAGCTCAACTAAATAAAGCTTACTTATTAATTAAATAAACTAATTATTACCTAAGCAAAACTTAAGTAAAGTTATGCAAGTGTAATTAAATATTAATTACACTAACAAATATTGGTACAATAAATAATCTTTAGATCACTTATTTTGTAGCATCACTTTCAGAACATGAGAAGACTAAATTCAAGATATTATTCCAAGAAAGACGAGTGAAATTTTTATGGTACTACATAGATATGCTAGGATTAAATTATGATCTCGTTCTTCATCATCTAACAATATCCCTCGGGGAAAGCTACAAAATGCATCCCTAGATCACACTATTTGTTAAATAAAATCTGCATAAACTATTAGATGTAGGATTCATCTGACCAATTTAATATGTTGATTGGGATATCTAATCTTCTACCTATTACCAAACCAATTGGGGGCATTCGTATATGTATAGAATTTAAAGACCTTAATGAAGCATACTTGAAAGATAATTTTCCTTTTCCAAAAATAGATATGATTGTAGATCTAACAAAGAGGCATGAGATGATATCTATAATATATGGATTTATGGGGTATAACCAAATTCATATAGCCATAGAGGATCAACATAAAATATTTCCCATATGTCTTTGGGGAATTTTCTATTGGAATTTCATGTCCTTTGGTCATAAAAATATTGGGGCTACTTATCAATGGGAAATGAGCACAATATTTCATGATATGATGCATAGCCTCATGGGAGATTGTGTTGATGGTTTATTAGTAAAGACAAATACAAGATAAGGTCATCTAAATTTCCTTGCACAACTATTTTCTAGGTGATCATAGTTTTTGTTTCATCTCAAAAAACTTATTGACCTATTCTAAATTTGATTAAGTCTAAAAGTTGTTAGTATTTTAGTCAATTCTCGTAACTTTTTTGGCCTCTTCCTTGGTTATTATAACCTTAATTTTCATCGATACATCATCTAAAGTCCAGTCTCACATAGGTGTCAGTGTTCAATATTGGAATCATAATTTCATAAGTCATATTTTGGGTATAAGTTCAATTCATTTCAGAGTTTCTCTCAAGTTATGAAACTTCCACCGATCTCCAATGAAGTTATATGAACTTAATTTTTTATACCTAAAGACAATGAAGAATTTGAAAGCAATATAAGAAATGAATTAAAAATATTCCAATATTTCACTATGGTTATAGAAATTATGTTGGTTTCTGACAAGGTTATATGAACCTCTCTTCATGTTGATCAACAAGTCATTCTCTTTTAAATTTTAAAAAGTGGTTAGAATGAAGTGATGATGTGAAAGGCTACACGTGTCAATTATATGAGAGGAAATTTAATTTCCTATCTACTCACACATTAGTTGTGAAGGGTTTAAAAAGGAGACGAGCTAGTGAGTAGCATATTTTCAACTAAGGGAATGGAAAATAAGGAGGGAAGGAGAAAACTAGTGTGGTTATCAATTCTTGGAGACCAAAATCATCGAGGTATTTCTTTCTCTGCTTATTTTAGTAGTTGTTGTTGATTGTATTTCCAATTGAATGGTTTTTCCATCAATGCTAACCTCACACATAAATCACATATAAACCCTAGATTTCTAGCCACCATGATATAAATATTAGGGTTTCAAATACATCTCAAGCTTAACCAGTGTAATGCCAAAAATTGGGGATACTAAGCTAGGGCAGGAAAACTTAGATGAAATATGGGAGAAAGACAACAAACAAAATTTTGTGCTCATCATAGAAAAGGTAATTGCAAGTGGGTTAATAGAAGTAGTTGCCTTTCCCATTCCAATTCAAAGCCTAAACCTAGTTATGGAATGCATTAGACATTATGATTCTCACACCCATGAAGTTAGAACCCATGCCTATATTTTGGTGGTTAAAATTCAAAGAACCACCTTTGCCTTGTGCCTAAAACTTCCATAAAGGGAACAATTTTTGGGTTTAGACTTCACTAACTCACAAATTGAGTTCTCAACAAAGAAGGGGTTTTATCAAAATATAATTACCAAAAATTGGTTGATTGCACCCAAGAAAGGTAAATCCAAATTACCTAAAGGATTTCACAAGAATCATTTTGTTGATGAGATATTAGACATAGTTGTGTTGCTACACAAGTTGAGAGGGAATGAAATAGCACATGAATTTGAAGAGTGGATGCATTTCTTTATCCAAATTGTGCTTGCAGGGAAATAGTTTTTAGATTGGGCATAACTCATTAGTGACCAAATGCATGAGTTGTTGGAAAAAACAAGAATAGACAATTGAGAGGGGGGGGCTGAATTAGTTGTCACAAAATTTAACACGTATTTAACCTTGTTAACCTTTAATCTCATATCTGATAAATAATAGTAAAAGAATGAATCAACAACACATTAGAAGCACATATAACACCAAGACTTTTGTGTGGAAACTCTATTAAGGGAAAAACCACGGTGGAGGTTAATCCACAAGTTATATCCTGTTTAAAGTATAATGGAAAAATGAATAAAGAATGCACATGCATTCAAGCACACTACCTAGAGCTCACTGCCCAAAGAAGACTCACTATCTTACATATAACTTTCAGATTAAATCCATCTAAAGAGGTTGAACTGAGAAATTAGCTTCTTCAAAAGCATGATGACAGTTTTGGTTAGGCATAGAAACACTTCTTCACACTTCGCTCAATATTCTTCACACTCTGCTCAAGAATCAAATGATCTGATATTTATTCACACATTTCACATACACACTTCATTCACACATATCTCAAATGAAGAAATCAATCACTATTATATATCCACTTCATGGAATTACATCAACAACTTTGTCGGCCAAAAATAAAAGAATAAATTACAAATTGTCGGCCCAATTCTTGAACAAATCTCAATGCATACCAACCAAAGTCAGTCACAACATAATGAAGACCTAAAACAACTTCCTCGAACATTCCAAACATTAAAATATTAATCCACGAGGATCCGCAACACGCTACAACCATCATGAAAACCTGAACATACAAAGGAAAAATCTTCAATCACGATCACTCCAATCAATGCGGACGTGAAACAAGGATATAGCATGATCTAGAAACATCAATGAACATCACAGAAGCATACACAACAACTAAAATTACCAAAATTACATTCTCTTCTTCTAGAAACATCAACTATAGTAGCAGAATAACTACAAGAACATAGAAACTCACAACTTGCACAAATCTTGATGCACACCTCTAAAACTTTTGAAGTATAAACTAGATAGGCTTAGCAACAAACCCTTTAAATAAAAACTCCTGAATAGAAACACACTGAATTTTCCACCATACTGAACTTCACAGCTTCATAGATAGCCTTCAACATATTTATTATAATTTTCTCAATATCCTTGACATATGTAGCCTTCAAGACATCAATGCTAGTAGTGTTGACATCAATGACAACCACATATCAGCAACACAACCACAACATCCAACAATATCCCCCTTTGGAATTGATGGAAACACATGATGTGAAAAATACCATCAACACAACTAACTCTTCTTTCAACACTCTTCCCTACTTCTCATATTGTTCTTCTCCCCCTTACATTACTCTTCTCCCCTTTTTGTTTTTCTATTCTCCCCCAAGGTTTTTCACATTTCTCTTCTCAACCTTTGACATCAATGGAAAAGGTACACAAGCTTTGAACCACATATCTGAATCATCTTACTACTCCACCTAAGTAGCAGCCACCACAACATGAATTTGAAACAAGATATGACTATGAATGCATGGATTGATGCAAAGACTTGCATCTTAGTTCTGATTAGGAGGGGAAATCACCCCTAACTTCCCTCTGAGATACTCAAAATTATCCTTAGGCAACGACTTAGTAAAGATGTCTGCAATCTTTTCCTTAGTAGGCACATACTCCAGTCTTACTTCTTTATCACTCACTTTGTCTCTCAAAAAGTGATATTTGATAGATATATGTTTTTTCTTTGAATGCAACACTAGATTCTTAGAAATGTTTATGGCACTTGAATTATCAAAAAATATAGCAATAGGCTCATCATACTCAATTTTGATATCTCTCAACATCTACTTCAATCATATTACTTGAGTACAATTATTTGTAACAACAATATATTCTGCCTCAATAGTAGATAAGGAAATGAAATTCTGCATTTTACTTAACCAAGACACCAACTTATTCCCCAAGAAGAAGACACCACCATTAGTACTTTTTCTTTCATCCACATCTCCTGCCCAGTTTGCACTAGTAAAGGTGCTCAAGGTAAGATCATCATCTTTAGGATACCAAAGACCAAAGTCAACTATCCCTTTCAAGTATCTGGAAATTCTCTTCACAGAAGTCACATGAGATTCCTTTGGATCAAATTGATATCTAGCAAGGTCATACATACAACATTCATGATGTTTGGTCTGGTATGAGTCAAATAGACTAATCCATCGATCATTGACATGTATCTTGTTTTATTTGCTTCAGGAGAATCATCATTCTATGTTAATTTTCATCTGGTTACCATGGGTGTACCAACTAGCTTTGAGTCTTCCATGCCAAAACATTTCAGTAAATCTCTTACATATTTGGACAAAGATATAAAGATTCCATTATCTAACTGAGTAATTTGCAATGCTAAAAATAATTTCAGCTCTCCGATCATTGACATCTCAAACTCACTTTTCATTTCATTAGAAAACTTCATACATAAGTCATCATCACCTTCAAAAATTATTTCATCAACAAAGACTTCAATAATCAACTCTTTATCCTGACCCATCTTGAAATACAGATTACTATCGGTAGTACTTTTATTTAATCCAAGCTTCAACAAGTATTTATCCAGTCTAGCATACCAGGCTCTAGGGGCTTGTTTGATTCCATACAGTGCTTTCTTCAATCAACAAACCATATCTTCTTTGTTAGCCAGTTGAAATCCATCTGGTTGCTCAACATATACTTCTTCTTCTAGCTCACCATTCAAAAATGTTGACTTTACATCCATTTGATATACTTTGTAGTTCTTAAAAGTATCATAAGAAAGAAATAATCTTACAACTTCAATTCTAGCAACAGGGGCAAAGGTTTCTTCAAAATCAATACCTTCCAACATCATAGTTCTAGTAGCATCTATAATTGTTAGGTTCTTTCTCTCAACAACTCTATTTTGTTGAGGGGTTCGGGGAGCAGATAATTGTCTTTTGATTCTATGCTCTTCATAGAAATAATTGAACTCCCAAGAAGTGAATTCACCACCTCTATCTGACCTTAAGCATTTAATATTCAAACCTGTCTCATTCTCAGCCATAGCTTTGAAAATTTTGAACTTATCTAATGCTTCATGTTTTTCTCTCAAGAAGGCAACCCATATCATCCTAGAGTAATCATCAATAAGAAACATAAAGTACCTTTCTCCTTGTATACTTCTGATTCTGGAGGGACCACATAGATCAATATGCACCAACTCCAGTACTCCATTAGAATGATGTTATTTACTCTAAAAATAAATTCTAGTCTACTTTCCCATCTGACATTCCTTGTATATGGTGTTAGTAGGCTTCACTAGCTTAGGAAGATCTCTAAATTATTGAGTGGAGCTTGCTTTGAAAATGTTATCAAAATTCACATGACACAACCTCCTATGCCATAACCAACTTACATCAACTTGAGAAATTAAACAACTTTCACTAGAAGCACTCAAGTGAAAAATATTACCTGTTGTCTTTGTAAAGCAATTATATTTTCGGAACTTCCCAGTATCCTACACTTACCATCTTTGAACTAAAGATTGTATCCCTTGTCTACAATTTGTCCAACACTCAATAGGTTATGCTTCAATCCTTCAACATAAAGGACATCATCAGTATTATATTTACCACCAAGAGAAATAGTGCCTCTAAAACAAATCACACTAGCATTATTATCTCTAAATCTTACAACACCACCATCATATTTCTCCAAGCTTATAAACTTGATTTTGTCACAAGTCATATGATGTGAGAATCTATTGTCCATCACCCATTCATCCTTTTCTTCAATTTTGGTTGCAAGAGCTTTCTCAATATTCTTATCACTAGCAGATTCAGTGGATACCAATACCATTTTCATTGATAGCAATGAATACCCATCCATCTTCATTTCCATTTTCTTTATCAGATTCATCATTAGTAACACCTTCTTTAGCATAATAAAATTTCTTTTAAAATCTAGGCTTATCAGGTTTGAACCTAGGAACTCTTTCAGGACTCCTTGATGCAAAATGATCTATCTTATTGCAAGAGAAACATTTAATAGGAAAATTTCCTTTATACTTACCTTGTCCTCTAGCTTCTCTTTTCACAATCAATGCTTCTAGCTCTTCTAACTCTCTTTCTTCATCTTCAATCTGTTTCATCTCATCTTCATACTTAAATTTCTTTCTAGAACTTTCTCCCAAATCATATCTCTATTGGTTTCTTCTAGATATAGTATCCTTAAATGCAGATTATGTCTTAGGAGTAGATTCACCAAATTCACTTAATTCAAAGGTAGCAAGCTTACCAATCAACATGTCTCTTGTCACATTTGTTACTGTACTAAGCTCTTCAATACCATGAGCTTTTGTTTTGTAATAAGTAGGCAATGATCTGAGTAATTTAGTCACAATCTCTTCTTCATCCAAGATTCCACTGGCACATCTAATAACCATCACTAGTTCTTTCACTTTTTTCATGAAAGAAATAATGTTTTTATCTTCGCTTATTTTCAAGTTTTCCGCTTGCCTTTCAAAATTTGTAGCTTAGCAACTTTCACTTGTGCATCTCCTTCATACAATGTCTCCAACTTCTTCCAGATCTCATATGTTGTTTTGAGACCCATTACATTTGTCATCTCTAAATCAATCAGAGCACTCAATAATGCTTCTATAGCCCTGATATTTGTATCAACTTCTTTGATCTCATCAGGAGTAGAGGGACCATTCTGAGGAATAATATATCTATTCTTTGTAATCTTCCAGAAGGGATCACCAACGCACTTCAAATGACACTCCATTCTAGCCTTCCACATAGAGTAGTTTGTTCCATCGAATATAGGACTATCCTTCTTGTATGATGCCATCTTAGATCACCTCAAGCTATTAAACTTCTTTAGAAGAAACTGCTTTGATACCAATTGTTGGAAAAAAAAGAATAGACAATAGAGAGGTGGGGGTGAATCAGTTGTCACAAAATTTAACACTTACTTAACCTTGTTAACCTTTAATCTCAGATCTGATAAATAATAGTAAAAGAATGAATCAACGACACATCAGAAGCACACATAACACCTAGATTTTTGTGTGCAAACCCTATTAGGGGAAAAACCACGATGGAGGTTAATCCACAAGTTATACCTTGTTAAAAGTATAATTGAAAAATGAATAAAGAATGCACATGTATTCAAACACACTTCTTAGAGCTCACTGCTAAAAGAAGACTCGCTATCTTACATATAAATTTCAGATTAAATCCATTTGAAGAGGTTGAACTAAGAAATTAGCTTCTTCAAAAGCCTTATGACAGTTCTGGTAAGGCACATAAACACTTCTTCACACTTTTCTCTACAATTGAATGATCTGATCTTTATTCGCATATTTTTCATACACACTTCATGCTCACATATCTCAAATGAAGAAAACAATCGCTCTTATATATCCACTTCATGGAATTATATCAACAACTTTGTCAGCCAAAAATAAAAGAATAAATTACAAACTGTCAACCCAATTCTTGAACAAATCTCAATGCACACCAACTAAAGTTGTTCACAACATAATGAAGACCTAAAACAACTTCCTCAAACATGAAAACATTAAAATATTAATCCACAAGGATCCACAACATTCTACAACCATCATGTTAGCCAAGAACATGAAAACCCGAACATAAAGAGGAAAAATCTTCGATCACGATCAATGCGAACATGCAACAAGGATAGAGCACAATCTAGAAAGATCAATGAAAATATGCAAGAACTAGAATTACCAGAATTACATTCTCTTCTTCTAGAAACATCAGCTACAGTAACAAAATAACTATAGGAACATAGAAACTCACAACTTTCACAAATCTTGATGTGCACCTTTGAAACTTCTGAAGTATAAACTAGATAGGCTTAGCAACAAACCCTTTAAAGTGAAACTCTTGAATAGCAACAATATGAATTTTCCACCATATTGAACTTCACAGCTTCACAGACAACCTTCAACATAGTTATTATAATTTTCTCAATATCCTCAACATATACAACCTTCAAGACATCAATGCTAGTAGTGTTGACATCAATGACAACCACAACATCCAACATGAATTGTTTGTATTCTTTGTACTCAATTGGTCTTTTCATATGTCCTCATACTTGGTCTATGCCATTGCCAATACTAAGCCTTGGAAAAGTTTAATAGTGAGCCTTCTCCCATGAGATGAAGTCTCGATTTTAAATTATTATGACAAGTTGTAGTTGAGTAAGAGCTACCTTCATCACATGAGAATTACTAATACTTTAACCATGAGGGTGACTCGATAAATACAATGGAGAATTAACCCGAGGCTCATTCCTGATTATATGAACCTAATTAGCACCTATGGAAGTCACTTCATCCAAATCAAAATATTTTCATACATTTGAGTTTGTGGTTTTAGTGGTTATCCTTTAAAGCTTCCCAGATATGAAAAATAAAAATTTGTGCTTAAAGAAAGTTTGCAAACAGCTGGCTAATGTGAATAAAAGATGTCAAGAGAAACATAAACTAGTTGTACAATTTCTTGTAGGTTTCGATTACTTCACTTGAAATTTGATGTTAGATGCTCTTAACATCAAAAGGGACCTAGCTAAATATACTTTGCAATTTTACAATGAATGTTTTCATTTTGGGAGTAAATATTATGTGAGGAATAACCTACAACTTAGACCAAGTTTCTATCACACACCTTAGCTAGAAGACTACTCAGAATATTTCCTTGATGAGTTTGAGGTGACGAGGAGAAGTTGGATGAGACTATCCTTTCAAAAAATTAGAATATTTGATTTGGGATTGGATGTTCAAGGCATAGAAGATTATGAATTGAATTTGATTGATCATATTTTTATTGATCATATATTCACTCAGCCCATTCAAATCATAGATTAGAGTTTCAACGAACTTGAAACTATTGAAGCAAAAATTAAACCTATTTTGAAGAGAACAGAGGAGTGGGTTGCCAAGAAGAAAACAAAACATCAATGTCCTCAAACTACGTCATAGAGTACGCAACCTACAAGTGGGAGTAATCAGCCTCCTATAATCTCAGGAACTTCAGGTTCAACTTCAAATTAGGTATCATTAGGGGCTTAGGGTGATGGTGATGATGAGCCCCCTAAAAGGAATTTTTTTAAAAAGACATGCAGAGAAGATGTGTTGTATTTTCCTCAACTGAGAAAGGATAAAGATACAGTTGAGGATTAAGAAGAAACATGTAACATTTCTAATAATACCTCTTCCTCATCTCATAGCTCATCTCCTATTAAGGGAATAAATGAGCCTCTTAGGGTTGGACCTTCTCCATCCTCTTCACTAGAACATGTTGATATTATCACCCCTCTAATAAAGAAGACTTTGTTTGATTATTCTAGTTCTAAGGTAGTTGTTCTACCTCCCACATTGAGTGGGTTAGAAAATACATTATCAAAGAAAAGGAAGATAATTTAGTTAGATCTCCTAGAGAAAGATATTGTGAGTCAGTTACTCTAGAGGACTCCTAAGCCTAATAGGTTGAAAACCACATCTAGATTGGTAGAGGATGACAACACATGAAATGTTTGTGTTGAAGTTGCTCGCCCCACTGCATAAAAAGAAGTTAACTAGGAAACTACAAGTGATTTTGATTTTCCAAGATGAACTTAGGACCTTCCATAAGAGATGGGGATGTACATAATTTCTAGGTGATAGGAACAAGGATAATTGAAAGAAAAACTAAAGATAAGAAAAGTAAAGATGAATTGAAAAATTAGGTCAAGGTTTTTCCTGAATGCCTAAGATCAGTTTTTTATTTTAATCCTTAGCCAATATCTCAATTTGAAGCTTCCTTTGACCCAACATCAGTAATGGGAAAATAAATAGTAAGAAAAATTCAAAGTTAAAAGTTTGTGGGAAAGCTATAGAGGAATGGAGTAGAAATATAATAGATAATGGTAATCAATTCGTTTCAGAAATGTTAAGAACCCATCAGAAGGCATGTGTTTTGAAAACAGAGATAGAAAAAGATATTGCCTCAGCTAGGAATGAAGAAACAGTATGGGTTACATACCTAAATGAGATTAAAGGGATGTTGAGCATGGATATGGAGAAACTAGCCAATGAAAAAATTATTCCTAATTTTGTGGATGGTCAGTGTGTGATTTGGGATAAAAGTGTGGAGTGGAAACTACAAGTTGTAAGGGAAATTTTACAAGAATTTAACAAAGTGTTGATTGAGAGCAACACAATTATAGAAGTTCACAAAAGTATCTCTATGCTTGGTTTAGAGCCTATGTTGGAAGTAAGTGGTAATGAAGATAATATTGGAGCCCTAAAGGAGAATCTCAAGAATATGATTGATGAGTTTATCAACTCTCAACCTTTCAATGTTGGTAGTTTGAGGAAATTCAACAGAGTAGACTTTGTCCTGTTTCAGACAGTTGGATTGGTGGGAATGTATGATAATAGAATTGAAGCAAGGCATGGAAATTAAATGGCTTGGAATTTGTGAGTAGGGAATATTACTATTCCATAGCACAAAGAGATGCCACATATTGTCAAGGCTTTACAAGCTCTATAGAAAAGGCTCGCGACATCAGCAAGTCAGTTAAACAAAAACCATCTAATGAAGCATCACTGCCATGATGTTTTAGTTGTTGTCTATTTTGTATTATTTTAAAAGACTTTATTTATTTTTGGGTAGTTACTTGAGAAAGGAGCAGTTACTCATCTGCTCATATATATTTGTATTTGGAATCAAAAGACCCTCTCTAGTTAGTTTCTAAAAGACCTGTTATTCTATAATTTTAAATATAATACTCTGCAATTGGAACCTCTATGTGTCTGTGTGCCTATGGTTTATGGAGACAATATAGAAATCTTGAAATTGTGTATTTGACCTTTCTCTTACACTTCTATTATTCTTACGTGAATTGTATGACAGTTTATCTATGTAATTGGTTTCATTTTTAGATGATATTGGATTAGTAATTGAGATTTATAAATATATCCATTCACGTTAGTCTTTGTATTGGAACTAATAGTGTTTATTCCATTACATATGATATTGGAAAAAAAATTGGTATTGGGTTTTTTGCCTTTACTTCTTTCAAGTAAAAAGCAAATATAGATTTTGTTTCTTTAGTTTCTTTGAATTCATTAAATATTATAAGAGGGAGTTTAACCTCCAAAATTCAAAAAGTATTTTTTTCTTTAGGAAAACAATTATCCAAAGCTATTGGAAGAAATTTGCACCTCTTAGATGGAGAATTAAGAATATTGGAATAAAATGCTCAAGGTTCCCAATCTGTTAACCAACACTAGGCTCAAAAAATATAGTGTCAGATTGAATCCAAATAAATTTATCTTTGGGATTACTTTGGGGAAACTATTGGTCTATATTTTTTCTCACACATGCATAGAGGTTGGTCCTACAAAGTTAAATTCCATAATTGATGTGCCTCCACTAACAACTCTCAAGTAGTTACATAGTTTGCAAGAGAAATTGTAGTCCATCCACTAATTTATTGCATAGTTAGTTGACACATTTCATCCTTTTACATACCTATTGCACAAAGGTGTCACCTTAAATGGGATGATAATTATCAACAATATTTTCAATAGTTAAAATATCACTTTGCTTCTCCTCTAGTACGTATTCCACTTGTTCAAGGATAATTGTTGCTATTATATAGTTCTACTACTACATTCATGACATTGGGAGCTCTTGTTGCACAACATGACTCTTTAAGAAAATAAAGGGATATATATTACATTAGTCACACCTTATTAGGCTATGATCTCAACTATACTCCTACTAAACATGCATTTTTTAAATTTTTTTTACTTCTCAAAAGCTAAGACACTATATGCTAAAAAACCAAACCAACATCATTGCTCAGATTGATCCATTCAAGTACTTATTAAATAAAGTGACACTAACTTGTAGATTATAAAAATGGGTCATGATCCTAAGTGAATTTGATATTGAATACATAGACATACAAGTTATCAAAGGATAAGTAATTGTTGACCAGTTAGTGGATGTGCCCACAATTGGAAATCATACATTGATATCCATTTTTTTGGATGAAAGAATATTCACTGTAACCTCATCTCACTTGTGGAAATTATACTTTGATGGTTCATATACTCACTATGGTTTAGGAAAAAAGGTGCTATTTATAACCCTACAAGGTGACTATATCCTAAAATCCTATCAACTAGCATTCCCTTGCACAAATAATATTGTTGAGTATGAAGCATTAATCACTAGACTACAAATGTAAATATAGTGGTGAATTAAGAAGCTACAATTTTATGGTGATTATGAGTTAGTTTTCAAAATAGGTAAATGATGACTATCAAACTAAGGATGAAAAAATCCAATCATAAAAATAATGTTGGATAGTTTCAAGTACTAATTCACTTAGATATCATTTGAGCAGATCCCTAGGATAAATAACAAAACCACAAATAAAATGGAAAATATCTGGTCTCTTTTGGGCATGCCACATAATACTAAACATTGTGAGTTATTAGTGGAACAATTCTTGATCCCCACATTTGATGTCCTATATTTTGAACTTATGTGAAAAATGTTTGGTCCTAACTCTCCATGGTATCAAGAAATTTCCACATACCTCCAACAGAATATCCTTCAACCTGATTTATCCTCTATCAAACAATTGACATTCATTAGACACTCATCCTTCTTTGTAATACTTGGAAATACATTTTATTGAAGGATTCTTGATGGTACTCTCCTTATTTGGGTCAACTCAAATGAATCCTTAACTACCTTACATGAGTTACACAATGGTATATTTAGGGCACACATTGGTGGTCCTAGTTTGGCTAAGAAACTTGTGAGAACTATTTAGTTTTTTCCTATAATGGAACAAGAAGCTCATAAGTTTGATAGAAACTATTAGAAATTCCAACAACATGGATATCTCATTCATGCACCAACATAAGAGCTACAAATAATTACTACAGTGGTTTTTTTCAAAATGGGGACTTAACCTTGTAGGTAAAATCCACCATTCATCATCCAATGGCCATAAATTTATTATCATTTCCATGGATTATTTTACAAATTTGATTGAATTTACTCCCCTCAAGTTCATCACTGTAAATAAAATAATAAAGTTCATACTCAATTATATTATTTGTCGATATAATGTCCCTTCAACCATTGTCACTGACAATGGTAAACCTTTCAAAAATTAAGATGTTTATGATATTTCCCATAAGTTTCATATCCAACACCAATTCTCTGCCCCATTCCACCCTCAAAGTAATGTTCAAGGTGATACATCAAATTAAACAATATTAATGATCCTCAAAAATATAGTCAACAAAGTTGGCTATGGCTATAATATTCATCTCAATCCTATTGTATGGGCTTACCAAACTAGTATTCACACACCAAAAAAATCCACTCATTATTTTTTGGAGCCAAATCCATCTTACCTATCAAGTTCAAGCTTCCATCCCTAAGAGTCTCACTAAAACATATCATTGATTATGAGGTGTACAAAGTTTCTTGATTGCATGACCTAGAATTGCTAGATGAAAGGGACTTTTAGGAACTCAATCTTTTTTAGGTTTATCAAAACCACCTTCATCATAGCTATAATAAGAAGGCTATATCACACAAGTTTGAGATAGGAGGTATATTACTCAAAGAGGACCAAAAGAATTAGCAATATTAAGAAAATAAAGAGAATTTTGAACCAAATTGGTTGGTACCTTTTATGATTATAGTAGCTTAGGTATATAAAGTATATGAACTTGATACAACTAAGGGTGGAACACTAGATAATCCCATCAATAGAGTATCCTAATTCAAAATACAAAAAAATATAAAATAAAATAAAGACAAAATAAAGAGGAACAATTCTCCCTATGGTGACAACCACTTTGGTGGCGCCTTGAGTAATTACCATGGTGAAAACCTATTTAGAGGCACCATGTGTAGAGGCCACCATTCACCATCTATTAGCGTCTAATCCACTCTATCTATAATAAAATCCTTTCATGCACCTACCACACCTATCATGGATTTCTAATTATCTATAATTAGTAATGTTCCATTCCACTTTAGGCCATAATAAACTTTACAACAACCATCCCATAATAAACAAATCATATACCTAATATTGGGAATTTCCTTGACCTAGTGTTCACATTGGATCATTGGAGTCAATATTAGAGGGAAAAAATTCATGACCACCATGACACCATTGAACATCATCTATAATAAGAGAGCTCACTTACCATATCCAATAATAAAAATATATCATACTCATCCACCATTTCTATAATAAATTGGCATTTTTTTGACATAACATTGAAATAAGAACATGCATGCACTACCTATAAATATCAAGCATTCATAAAAAAATCACAAACAAAGAAAACTCTTGCTAGGATATTTTATTTCCTACCAATAAATTTCCAAACTAAATTTAGCCACTCTTATCCAACTTATCATTCCTCAATGGATGCATGCTTTCACTAATAGGCATTATCTAATCTTGAGCATATATCTTTTACCAATAAAATTTAATGGTTGTTGATTTGTTTGACCAGTGAGTCTTTTTATTTATCATATTGTTTCATTCCTATTCTACTCAAGGATACCTTCAAATGACTAGAGGAGAAGAATGAGGTAGGGTTATGATTTTTGTATGATGTGTTTTTAGAATTTTCTTATTGCATTACTAGCGCATGTACATTCCTTTGTGTGTCAGAATCGATTCAAGCATTAATAGACATAATTTGAATATAAGGTCATTTAAATACATTTTTATAGTAGGACTATAATACTTTAATATCGTTTCCCCAACACACTCCAACAAGGTTCTATTATATCTAGTATGAATTAGGATATTCCTTGTTTGTAGAGTCAAGGTCCATGCAAAGGATACCAAATTCACCATGGTTTATCATAACTTGGTGTATATATCCATTTCTATAGTAAAATTCTTTATGATGATAAAAAACATAGTATCTATCAATCTCATATCCATCTATATCAATCTATTTCATATATATTTATTCTATCTCATTCATTACACATTTCATTACTTGATATCGATCAATAACCATCATCTTCTTGCACCATCATCCTATAGTGTCTTCTACCATGCTAGCTCATAATTATATATGTATCATGACATAAATAAAAATAAAACATAGTTCATCCATATTATTTACAAATATCCTACATACATAAACATGTTAAAATCTACAAACTCATATCATAGAATAATTCATCAGTAGGTCATAGGTACCACATCTATAGATAACATCACATGTATAAAAATGATGCATACTTAAGCATACATTATAATTATATAAACCAAAACCATCACAAAAAAATCATAGCATCATCACATAAACATCATAGCAGTATCATATAGAAATTATATCGTCATCACATATCATGCACAAATGTTACCACCAAAAATGAATCTCATATCATCTATCTCAAAAAATAATTGTGTCATGATACATTGATATAACAAGTTTATACATGGACTCTTGAGATATAAATATACAATACAATTATCCCACATGAAAAAATGATAGTTTGGCTAAAAAATAGCATCATTTATACAAATATATTTATAGTGAACTCCCTCCCTCATAATGGGATGGGGGATGTTGTGTCTCTAATGGTCATGCCCCTTTAAATATCTAGGACCCTGTCTATCCCTAGTCATCATCCCACCCCAATGTAGATCTAGGATGTGGTGTCCCCATAAACCACACTCACTGATCGCCAAGACCTAGATATCTCTAATCTATTGTGTGTGAAACTCATAGCTTGATTCTCTAAAGGTACCAAAACTCAAAGATCTATAGTATAGGGCCTCCTAATTTGACCGCATGATATTAGATATCATCTTTATGGTCATGCTAGTCAGTTGAGCCTACAAGCTTTGCACCTAGGCATGTGGTGTGGCTATCTATCCACCATCTCCCCCACCATCCCCTCCCACTAGATATACAACTAGTTTTTAAACCACTAGTTGTACCAATAGTTGTATAAATGGTTGCACTATTTCTCCTTCCATAGCCCCTCCACCATATCCTCCTTCATCTTCATCCCCTCCACCATCTCTCAATCCATTTCTACCCCTTCTACCATCTCCTCCTCCTTTTCCTCCACCCCTCCACCATCTCCTTCTTCTCCTCCTCCATCTATACCATTGCCATCATCCCCCCACCTCCATCTCCACCTCCATCTCCACCTCCTCCTCCTCCTCCTATTCCACCCCCTATTCAACTGATCGAAAAAATATCCTACCAACTCGCCTCTCCTCATCTCTACCTCATCTACCCTCCCCCTTGTAATATTTTTCAATCAATTTGGTCTATAATCAACCCACCAAGTATCATACTCTAGTGTCATCCTTACATCTAGTCACAAGTCCCACTACTTATGCATTGTCCCCTAAAAATCATCAATATCAGTATCAAGACTAATCATGGGGCCCCAATATGGGAACTCTTGTTGCAACCTAGCATAAAGGGCCTCCCCAAATAGGAAATCCTATCTCCATCCAATTTTCTTGAGTACTTGATCAGGTATGCATCATGGAACCAATCAAATATTAGGTATGCCAACAATACAGTAAGTGATACCCATAATCTAACAAGGCCTTACACTATCTCCATGATCTCCAAGTGAATGTCACCAAATCATATAAGAGTCGTCTCCAATATGAAATATTACCTAGCATATATTGGGACATAAGACCATCATAACACCATGAATATGGTAAATCAAGTGCTCATGCTCTATCAACCACTAGTCTTGTTATTTTTATGTGCTCTAATGCTCAAATATGCAGTAGAGTCACCCCAAAGCCTATGTTGGCTCCAAAATTATAAGCCACTTGATGTAACTAATGATATAATGTTTCCAACACATAAGGATCCCATGCATATGTAACCACCTCATCTAAAATCCTCTCAATCACTCTACCATAGCCATTAGAAACCCATGACCTCTCCTATATGGCACTAACACCTTGTTGATCACCACGAATATCACCACTTCATCATATAGCTCAAACTAATCTTCTAATCTTCAATCCAAATATCATCTTTCAGAAAAACTCAACTCAATGTGCTATCCATAGTATTTGTGCCATACATAACTTGAGCACTATGTATTGGGATCCTCAATATCCTCCACACATCCTTGAGAGTGACTATCACCTCCCTAATTGGCATTAAGAATGCACTCTACTCACTACACCATCTATCAAATAATGTGTTGGCATAACAATTAGCACCTCTGGAGTGCGAGTTGGTACAAAAAACTATGCACAATGCATAATGACTACTCTTTAAATTAGGAGGGGAAGCTCCCTCTTTTGCTGATATGCATGAAAAAGTAAATGATTCTAAATCCTATCTTTTTGACTTAGCTATAAGAGGCACAAGGTTAAGGAAACCAAGAACATTGCAACTAGGGATTTTATTTGATTTGGATATCTTAACTACAACTAACTAAAATATTTAAACTATCCCATTCCATCAAGAAAAATAGAGCATGAGGAATTAGGATCAGGAATGTGACTATACGATAAAATCTACAAGAAGATTTCCAAGGAGGAGGGACCCCTATTTGAGGCATAGGCTGATATGAAGTTTATTAGGCATGACATCAAATGACAAGCTCAATTACTAAATTTCCAAGGAGGAGGAACCCTTATTTGAGGCATAGATATGCAACAAGCTTATTGGAAATGACACTTAAATGATAATTATTCTTCCCAAATTTCCAAGGAGGAGGGACCCCTATCCGAGGTGTAGATTGAAAGATAAAATATTAAACATAACATAAGATAGAAAACAAGGACAAAAAATTTCATTGGCGAGACACGCATACAATAAATGATCAAACTAGCAACTCCATTTAACTAAGTTTGAAAAAACGCCATAATAATAACATTCAAGCAAGGTGGTGCAGATATTTATTATCACAATAAAAGCTCATGAACAGATACAAAACAACAATATTCCAGGCAAGGTGGTGCAACATATATTACTATCTCATGCAAAATTTAATTACAAATGAGCAAAGAGCTCTTATTTATACACATCAAAGGTGTAGGGAGCCCTAAAATCATCTTGAGTCAACTACAGTCTCGCAAGCATGCAAAATTTTATTCTCTAAATCTAAATAATGAAACTATATAGCTAACTAGAAAGCTACAATCAGTTAACCAATACAAACAAGAATAAATGGATATGTGCAACATGAACATCCTTATTGAAAAGATAGCTAACTGATAACTAACATTAGTCAACTGGTCCTAACTGAAATTCCATCCTCCTGTGAATATATCTCCAAGAATGAGATAGGCATGCATGAGATCAGCAATGAGAACTCAAGAAATGGCATTGAGTTAATTGTTTCTTCTGACTCATCCTCATAAATAACTGCACGACCTAACTGGTTGTCTTATACAAGCCTTCTCTATCTATCACCTCATCTAGGAACTTATCGATCATATCATCATCCAACACTCTGATGCTATCCACGATGATGAACTACCTATTCACCTCTTTCTCTCCATCTCTGATCACCCTCTGACTTTCTCTGACCTCTACAGTCAACTTGTTGAAATTGGTAGTCATCACTAAGAAGTCATCCAACTTGAACGCCTCGAGATCTCCACCTATGTTATCATGAACCAATCTCTCGAACTCAACTTGAACTACCTCTAACTCAGTGCATGTACCATCCTCACATCAATAGTGGCATGGGATATGGGTGATGAACTCGCTGATAAGTCTAAGAGCTGCGACAAGATTGTCCTAGAGTATGAAAATCTTTGTAGATACCCTATCATACATTTCCACTTTGAATAAATGCTGTTCTCTCCAAGCGAAAACCTTCTTCTTATCTTCTTCTGCCTCAATGGCATCATGGGAAACTTCCAGCTAAGATATTTGTATCAAGTCTTTCAACTTGTGTTCTACTATGAATATCTCAAGCTGTTGAATCTTCTGACAAAGCAATTGTGAATCATACCTCAACTGATATATCTTAGTGAGGAGGTATCAACCTGAAACAATGAATTCTTCAATCCAATTATCCAGGAGCTTCCCTCGATTGACCAATTGACCAAGTCTCTACTGATCTGCAATTGTCTCTTGAAGCTATGGGGGAATAGGAACCTGTCCTATGTTTCCATGAAGTAAATCCAAGATGTACTATCAGAGCTTCCCGATTTCAGCCTTGAGGATTTTCTTATATTTTTCATCCTTCATGACACGCTCCTACAGATTACTCACGACAACCTTGAAAAGGCTCATGTTCATGTGTCGAGTGCTCCTGCCTAGATTTTCTTTGATGAAGGTGAAATCACCTTCAATTTCATCCAGGTTCTTGCCTTCTAGTGGTGTAGCAACTTCAATGATGATCTTTGCTTTAGGAGTCTTCTCAATGTTCACCTACTTCTTAACTCTCTTGCTCGACCTATCATGATATGGATTATAAAACTTAGACAAATCAAGCTGATATGAAGGCCTACACCTTTCTCTTCCCAATGACCTCTCAAGCTAAGTCAAATGATCAACATTGTCCTCTCGAGGAGAAGCTTATCCTACTATGTGAACCACTAGCAGATCAACTAGAATGAAAGTCTCATGAACTAGAGACTCAGGCTTTGAACCAATATCAATAGGAGATGATCGCAGAGAAAAAGGTAGACTTGGAGATGAATCGGTCTCAGCCTATACCACTGGTTCCATTGGGATTTCAGACATTTTCTCAACCTGCTTCTACTTTATGATGCTTTTCCCCTTCGAGTTTCCACTAACTCTGACTCCTTCAGGTGGCTTCAAGACAACTTTAACTCAAGGCCTCGAACTAGAAGTTGAAGGTAGTGAAGAAAACCCTGCTAGCGGCTCTATAGCTAGAAGTGCCCTCTACTTCATTTTTCTCTCCAAGAAGTACATGCTTGTCTTAATAACAGATTTTGATAGGTCCTTAATTGAAGTATTCTCCTTGACATACCAATTAGGTTGGCGAAGTGGCTGGTGAGCAACTTGGTCTTTAACAAATGAATTGAGTAGTACCTCTCTATCATCATCAGACAAACCCTCAACATCTTCTGACAACAAATTAGCAAGTTGTGGGAGAGTAAGTCAACAATAATGACATCGGTGCACCTCAAACTCATCCTCACAATTGACCCAAAATTCCTCAAGCGTTGCCCTATGTGAATTGCTTCGATCCAACCATGTTGAATAATGACCCAAAGGATCATAAGTACACCTTTAAGGAAGACACTTGAGATGGAGCTTTTCTAACTCATTCGTCATTCACTTGCAATCAACAATAGCCTTGCACTTGTAAATACCCAATCTGAACGGAAAGGTGAAAGCTGGCTTTTGTTGATTATGAAGAAAAGAGTGAACCTCTTGTGCTTTCTCATACACTCCATGAAAAGGAATTTTTATGATGAGTACCTCAGTAGCATCAGAGGCTCTCTAGTGTAACCATACACTTAGATATATGTGAAAGTATGGAATTGAATAAACCAATCCGCCCAAATCTCCATCATTGATTTCGCCTCTAGTGAAATCCTGATATGCATCTCATTATCGAGATCCCTGGCTATCTTCATGAGAAAGTGATCATTCACCACCTTAAAGTCATGTTCAATCTTTGAAAACTCCAACTGTGAGTGGTATTCATGAACACGTTGAATGCCAAGAGCTCCATTGGTCTTCAAAGGTTTAAATTTTCCTTGAAATGCAACCAAGTAGACCAAAAAAGAAACCATATGAAATTCATGAATTTTGAGGAAATATGTAATTTGTTGGTGAAGACACTCACTGATAAACATTTTCTAGTCAAAGTTATTTGTTTTGTCAATAATCTGAGAGATGATATAGAACATCCACGGTCAGAAAATATGTGCTTCTTCCTGACCTGAAACCCGGTTGAGCAAAGTTATTAAGATTGCAATCTCGTCCTTGAACTCACCACGCCCAACTTTCTTTGGCATGTTGGTCTTCTAAATTTTTTAACCATCGCTAAGTAAATTTATTTTGTGATCTATCTTTGTCCTCCTCCCATATCTTATCACGATCTAGAATGGATGCAACAAAATTGTCTAAGCGAGGAAGAATAGCAAAACACTTCTAAACATCCCTCAACTTGAGGCTACAAATGACTCTCCCATTGGTTGACCTGATTTGTCTTGTAGATGAGTCATAATGCTTAATGCAAGCAATCAAAAACTCAAGATCAAAGACCATGATAGGAATAGACGTTGTTGCTAGCAACCTGAAACACTCAAGATTTCTAATTGCAGTGCTACTAGTACCCTCCAATGTGCTCAGATTGACCACAAGATATACATGACCAAGTCTGTACCGACAGTTTTCAAAAAGTCGTGAGCAAAGACCGATTTGGCCTTGTAATCTATGGGGTGGAATTACATTCTGAAAAAGTGGATTTTTGACTATAAAGTTGGGTATGATTGGACAAATTTCAGAAAAAAGTTGAAAAATCTCTAGGATAGGCTAAAAATAGTCGGTTGAAGTAAAAAAAATTTGGAAATTTTTTGAGACATGGGATTTGTAGAGAATTGAATTCTAAGCAAACCCAGATTGAAAGAAATTCGAAAAAGTGAGTTTTAGCAAGGCATGCAAAAGGTTTTCAGTTCAGAACTACAGGGGTTGTAGGTGCTCTAGGGGCAATTTTTCTCAAGAAAATCTGAAACTTGGGTTTTGTGGGAAATGGAATTTGATGACAACCGAGATGATTCAATTTTGAAAAAAATAAGTTTTAGGCCCACATGCAAAGAGATCTTCGGAAAAAAGAACAATGCTCTAGAATGGAGGCAGTGGGGAATTTTCTCGAAAAAAATTTAAGACATGGGTATTGTTGTTGTTGCTAAAATATATGAACCCAGATGATCTATTTCTGAAAATTTCACCATTTACTTTGACATGCGAAGAATACCTAAGACGAGAATAGAAGAATTTAAGACAAAAGATACAAGTTTTTTGTGTTTTTGCTTCTGTAAAAATCACCTATGCTTGAATTGAATTTGATGTAGCCTACATGCAAACAAAAAATGAAATCTGTAATATTCTTCCTCTGAACATTCTGGACCTAACACTATGAAGAACACTGAATTCTGACACCTGCAACACCTTCAGATCATTATTTTCTCAAGAAAGGCGTGTTTTATCTGAGTTGCAGTGAAGAATAATGGACAGCTATGCCTTAATAAAGGCATCTTAAATGCATGCATAATCTTGAAAATGGTGCTAGCCTTTTGATTAGATCTCCAACAACAATGCCTAGCTTGTAACTAGTCCTCAAAATAGTTAACTAATTGAAAAATACACCCTAATAAGGGTGTTGTGCAATTTTTGCACACATGCCCCACCAGAGGCGGGGACCCTCTTTTGGTTGTTTGGTTCACTTTTTTTCCTTAGGGTTCTGAAATTTTCCCCTTAAGGGATAGGTTTCTCGATCTTGGTCTTGTTTCACCCAGATACTTATGGTCATATCTACACTTAAGTTGTTTTACTACAATATTGTGATCACGTGCTTGTTGTTTAAAAGATTATCCCAATCCAAAATTCTAACTCTGGGACAAATTTGGCTAAGTATGGGGGAATTTCGGCTAATCGAGGTAGCTAGGATTACTCGAACCTCATTCCGGCTGGAAAATATGAGCTACCTCAGATTTTTTGAGTCCGAGGTGGCGTCGAATCCTTGAGCTTCGAAGATTCTTTTTGTGCATTTATGACTATCATTTATGAGGAAAAATGGGGTATATATATTTATCATATGTCATTCATTTTGGTCACTCTGCCTTGCGAAAGTTTGAAGCTCGAGAATGTGCATTGTTTATTGATTCACCGAGATTAGGGAGTGAGGGTCGAGTGCTAGAGTGGTTGTTGTAGGGTTCTTCAAACATTCATCTGGTTTTCAATTTTTGTGCTCCATCTCAAGGTTAGTTATTTCCCTCATATCTCTGGTTGATTTATCTTTCATGATTGTTTGATGTGCCTCAAGCTTAGTAAAGATCTCTTACAGGGTATATGTTCTTATGATTAAGAGTTCGATTCAATGGGTTGGTTGTTTTATAGTCAGCTAGGGTTTTATTTTACATTTGAAAGATTGAGAGATTATGGAATAAATTTTAACTTGAATTGAAGATTGGTTTTATTCGACATGAATAACGATACTAGGGATTGTTAACATATTTAGGATTCCCTTATTTCATTCTGATGATTTCATTTAGATTTGAGGAGTCACCTTGTTAAACTTGAAACCCTACTGAAACCCTAGTTGGAGATCAAACGTAATCAATGAAATGAATAAAATCTCTAGATTCTCATACAAGATAGGTAATATGAAGTATCGAAAGGAATAATCATGAAATCGACCCTCATAGTAATCATTATCTATCTTTCAAAATGAAATGGGTCGAACACTTAGAATTTTTTTAGGCTCAAGCTAAAACTTGAAAATTCTGAGGTAGCTCGGATTTGTCGAGCCTTAATCCGCTCGCGAAATCTGAGCCCCCTCGGATTTTCTGAACCCCCTTGCACGAACAAAACTCGAAGTCAAAGGATCAAGCCTAGAAAATTGGTAAGTTTTGAATGTGACTTGAAAATGGAAATTCTAAGATAGCTTTGATTCACCGAATGTCAATCTAACCAAAAAATCCAAGACCCCTAGGAATACCTAAAGTTCATGAACTTTCAACTATCAGGTGCATGTGATGAATCAAGTCTCAATGAAGATGATTGAAATGTTATCTTGAAGTGATTAATTCTTGCATATACTTGATTATGTTAAAAAAATTCCATCTCACAAAGTTATTTTATGATTCTAAGTCAAAATGGACATAGTGTGCAAATCTCAAGGAATTTGAGATTTGCTTGGATTAGCCAAGTTCGAGTCTGGTCGAAAATTACAAGCTCCCTCAGATTTTCTTACCTTTCTCAATTGGTTTCAAATTTCAAAAATTAATGACAAATATGCTTGCACATGGGATTACAGGGTCATTATCATGGGATATTGATTGATTTGAATGGGATCTACTTGCATGTATTTACATAATTTACTAATGAGATCTTGTGAAATGAATTGTATGCCTTACATTGCCATTAGGATTTGCATTGTCATTTTCATTGAATGGAATTGTTTTAGCATACTGGTACTTCACGTAGTTAGTGCAATGTGTTATATTGTTACTTCCATTTTGGTGATTATAGTCTTTTCTAACAAATGCAGGCAGGATTAAGTCCGAACAAGACATCCAAATCAAAGGTTGCTTTAGTACAAGAGGAGGTGAGAAGAAGAGTGAAGAGGATGAAGTATGATTTCAAGGGCATATGGCCAGAGTCCAAGATTGCTTCTGCTTGGTCAAGGATTGTAGACACAAATATGGGGCATGTAGATTACGATGACTTTCAATAGAGGATGTATGGCAATGCACCAACTCAACTGGCTTAGATCATCACTCATACTGGTTTGGCTCAAGCAACAAGGTTCCCTCCAACACAACTTTTCCCATAACTGGTTTTAGAATGTGCAAAACACTATGACTCCAACACAAGGATTATAATAGGACCAAAGGGAAGAGTCATGGAAAATGTCACTAAAGAATCCATTGCAAAGGTGTTTAACATTGCCTCCCATCACAAGCTCATTGAAGAGATAAACATTGGGGAAACAATAAATTTTTTTGATCAAGATTCTAATAGAGCCTTGGAAATCATGAACAACTCTTGGATATTCAAGCCTAAGCCCCACTATTCTAAGCTTCCCAAAAAACTACATAGAATTGATTTCAAGATGGAGTATCATGATGTTATCAATCTCTTGGGAAAGGTAATGGGAGTAGAAGAAGCTTACATTTTCCACAATTGGATGTTCTACCCCATCACACAAATCATGGCTGGAAAGCATTATCACTGGGCCAAAATCATAACAAACAACTTACATTCCCAATTAAGAAGTGTACAAGAGACCAATAGATTTACAATAATCTCATATCTTATATACATGTTGGCAATAAAAACTAAGTATAAAGGTCTCAGTTGCAAAGGGACTCTGGGAAAAGATAAAATATAGGACATATATCCATAATTATAGTATAAGACCAACAATTATAGGAGAGAAAATGATGCATTTTTCATGCACATTCCCAGGTTGTTATAGGATGCTATCCATATCACAATCTCTATTGATGCAATGGATTTGATTAAGCAATATGGGAAATGGTTTATTCAATTCCAAAGATTCACATACATCTGGATACAAGAATCTCCTGATGTTCCACTCAGACTGTTCAGATATCTAGCTAAAAAACTTATATTATTGGAGATGACAAGGAAAATGATGGCATTTGAGGAAATTCTACAAAAGGATATGCATAAGAAGGGGCTAGGAGTAGAATTTCCATCAAGAATTGGAGCCCTAGAGGCATGCCCATCTATCCAAAGTGCATAATATTCCAAGAAAGAGATGGTATAGTTTGAGTTGTACTCCCATACTAATAGGGGTAATTTTGATCCCTATGGAAAAGCTCAGAAGCAAGCCAATAGAGAATTCAAATATAAGGATCATATTGAGGACTATTGGGAAAATTTCCAAGATGATTTTGAGGTTATCAAGAGGAGATTAAGGCTCTATAAAATAATTGAAGTTACAGACCAAGTCCAGGATGATGATGTAGATCTAATTCAACACCATGAATATGAGCCTTACAGAGTTGCACCTCTACCTCCAAAAAACTGGATAGAAGAAGAAGTCACACACCTAGATCAACTAATTGCAGCAGTAAAGAAATATTCAAGGCTATGGGTAAAGCATAAGGTGTTGGAGTTGGAAGCTGATGGTACCAAATTCACATATCACTTGATGGGAGATTTGGAGTCAAATCTGAGGAAGAGGCTAAAGATGATAAAGGTGATGATACTGTTGAGCCTCATGATGAGAATGTTCAAGAGGAAGAAATGCCTCTAACTTTGAGAAAGACAAGAAGCTAGAATCAATTCAAATAGACTAAGAAACAATCTACGAAGACTAAGAGGGCTCACAAAGTTAGTGCTACCGCAAAAGGAAGATAGTCATCACAACTAGTCAGAAAGAGAAAGTTGGTCACTAAGGGCCAAAATTTGGCCAAGGCTAGGAAGGGCATCTCTTCTACTACACTTCCTCATCGGTTAAGGTTGTTGATGTTGAAAGATCAAGGGAAAAGCCCCAAGTATATGTTAGGATAAATTCTCCTAAGCATAAAACATCCCCTGTAGTTGAGACAAAGACTGTAGAAAAGGAAGCACATATTGAAGAGGCACCTACAGATGATAGTGCTATAAAAGTAGTTATAGGAAATAATTCTCCCCTTCCTTCTCCTTCTAACAAGGTTCATATTTCAGAAGAAGCAGTACAAGAGGAGGAAAACATATCAAATGATCCTGAAGGGCATGAATACCTCTAGGGCACAAAGAAAGAACATGGAGTCTGAGGTAACTTAGGAGAGACCATCTAAATCCCTAGAAAAAGAGGTAATTGATGAACTAGAAGATTAGCCCAAGACAATAAAAAATGTGGAGGAGGTAGTTGATAGCCCACATCAAGAAAAGGATGAACAAGAGGCGCCTTCTACAGAGCTGGAAGTAGAGCAACCCATTGTACTAGAGTGGTTAGAGAAAAGGCTTAGAAAAAAGCCAGTAATTGTTCAAGAAGAAGCTCCAAGCTGGGATAAGTTGCTAGAACAATGGGAACAACCCAAGCAAAGGAAGAGAGCTAAAATCTTGTCAAAGTTTTCAAGGGATGAGTTTAATAATAGGGTTGTTCACATAGCTATCCCTACAGAAAATAAGTTTAAAGATGAGGTGAGGCCAACTAATTATAAAGTACAAACTATCAATTTGGGCCCATCCACCAAAGATTAGGAAAAGGAAGAGTTTCAAGAGTCCTCCCAAGCCATTATAAGAAGGTTTGACAAGGAAACAAATGAAAAGGAGAAGTTACAGAAGTAGCTAAGTGATGTCTACAAATTTGTTCAACACCTAATAAAGCCTCTGCAAGCTTGTACTGATGGTAGTTCTTCAATCCCAGAAGGGTTGTTACCAATAGAAGCTATATCAGAAATAGAGAAGTTGAAATCCTCAGTACATAACACTCATGAATGGATTCAAGAGGTTAGCAAAAGGGTTGATGAATCAATATAGCATATCTTTGGCATTCATTCTAAGGCTACTGAATTTCTTGAGGACACCTCCTAGTTTGTTGTAGATTGTAATAAGGTGGATGAATCAAATATGGAATAACTGAAGAAGATCTTGCAGGTGCATAAGAAATATCTAGCTAAGATGAACATTTTCACCTCAAATGATATTTCCAAGGTGATGGAGTGGATCAAAGTATGGAATTGTAGGAAAGAAATCCTCACCAAAGCCTTAAAGAAGTTAATGAAGTTACAGAGGAAGATGAAAGAGATATATGACAGTTGTATCACTTCCCTTGAAATTATGACTAGAAGAAGAAAGTTCAGCTGGATCAATATGAACATTGGCAGGTTGTAGGCATGGTGGTATCAGATTTATGCCCCTTTTGATAGTGCACCATTTGCTAAAGATAATTTGGAGGATGTAGCTATCTACATTTCAAATCTAGAAAAGTATCATGAGTTACAAGTGGAATGGGATAAATCTATGCCTAAATATGTTTATGAATTAAAAACTCATAAGTTGAGAATTAAATTTATTCCTACTCCAGATCCAACAGATGTAAAGGAAATACTAGAAAAGTTTAAAGAGTTATCCAACATGATAGAGTCTAATAAAAAAGGAGAAAATAGCCAGCTGGCGGCCACCTAGGACAATGTGCCAGTCATGTGATCTTTCCAACCAAGGAGGATGACCTAGGAGTTTATGCCAACCAGATAATGATTCTAGAAGGGTCTTGGTCAACCTAGACATTGTTTTATGAAATTAATTGTAATTTTTTTTATAAAAACACTCTAGGCCGACCTATTTGGCCGACCTAATGCAATTTCTCTATAAATTAATGCCTCATTTTCATTTGTAGAGGTTAGACATAGTTGGAATAGTTGAAATTGGGCTAGGAGTTAGTATTTTTTAAGAGAAAGCACTGGAATATTGTGGATACATGAATTGTTACAAATTTGGGGTGATTCAATATAAGTAAAGACATTGTTCTTTGGTGCTCTTTCTTATGTTATTCACTTTACATGGTTCTTGTTTTCCATATTTGTGAGAAATTGCTTTGAAGTTGTGGTTGCATGTTATATTTTATATTTAGATGTGATTCCATTGTGTTAATGGTTTAATATTTGAAGTGTTAGAGCAATCCTTGGTTCATACTTTTAGCATCTTGTTGATTATGAGTTGTTGTGTGAAGTTAGCCCGGGCCTAAAATTTGTGTGTTGAGTTCAATTGTGGGTATTTATTCATTTCAATTATAAAATAAGGTTGATTTGTGTGAATACTCCATGATCTGAAAATCTTTGTTTCCTTAGAAGATTGCAGATTTAATCTGGCCCAAGCAAAAGTTGGTTTTGAAGGATTGGTCCACTTTGAATATTCTATTGTTTACACAATTGGTCATAGGTTTAGTTTTAGAAATCTCTTAAACCTTTTATCTTTTTTTGTTTCTTTTGAAATTTGGGTTATTTTTAGGATTGAAAGCATCAACATATTTCAAAATATGATGAGTTTGAAGTTTCCAGTATTTGTTTTGTAAGGTCCCTTGTGATTACCAACATTTTCACATTTATCACTGAGTTGTTTTTGCATTGTCAAGACCTAACATTAGAGACCTTGGTGTTATCTCTTGAGGCTTGCTGATAGAGATTTACCTTTCAAGAGAGATAGGATATCATATTCTGTTTGATTTTTTGTTGTGTAGAAAACATCATCAATAGATTGCTGCTAGAAGGAGGGCCTGGATAAGCAAGCTAGAGAATTTCTTATCTACAATTTCTTCTCATAGGTTTTGAAGAAGAACTAAATCCACAGTAGGGGAGGTAGTTTTCTAAGAGTTACAATCCCCTACTAGGTCAAGGAGGACCAGAAGAAGGGGAGAATCATAATCTTCTCTACCTTTTCCATCCTCTCCATCATCTTCACCTTCATCCAGTTCATCATCATCTGATTCTGAAGGAATCCCCATTCAAAAGCCCCAACTAGCTATTAATCAACCACTACCACCCCCACCACCACTAATGGCTTTCTTGGAAGATAACCTCTCACCCTTGTCCTTTAGTAATTACAATGTCATTCCAATGAATCCTAAGCATTTCTGCTCTAAGTTTCATTCCAATGACCCAAACAAGAAAACTGAAGATCACATTAGGATTTTCCAAACTTACCTTAGGGATAGGGAAATTAATCATGAAGATGTTGCATGCAGACTCTTTTCATATTCCCTAGGAGAAGATGCTTTCTATTGGTACAACCAGCTTCTTGCTAGGTCAATACACAATTGTACTGAACTTGAAACTCCTTTTCTACAGAAGTTTAAAATTCCTATCAGTGCTAATGAGCTATATTTTCAATTCACTAAGGTTAAGAGGGAGGTCAATGAGCCCATAGGGTAATTTAACAATATATTCCACCATGCATACACTAGGTTGCAGGCTCCTTATGTTTTGGATGATGCTACTGCCCTAGAGGTTTACTATGAATCCCTTGACAGCCTTACCACTACCCTCCTTAAATGGAGACCGAACCCTCCTAATACTCTTCTTATTGCTTATACATAGGTGGTTAAGGTCAGTACAGATTTGAGGCAGCACTTGTCAGGACCTGCTACCCATCTAGGGAAAATCCAAGCCATTAATCAGGCTTTGACTAGTCATGCACTTATCATGAATCATGTACCACAACTTCCTTTGGTTCCACACCCAGGTCATCCAATGAATAAGGCCCCACCGATTCCTATTTATCCTCAAAGTTTCAATTGGCCCCTCAATCCACAATAGCAAGCTTGTTTCCCAGCTTACTTGCAAAATTCTGAAGTGTTGAACCAATCCATAGGCTCAGGGGAGCCACCGAGATATCCTTAGAATAATATGGGTTCTGCCTCTTATAGTAATTATGACAAGGAGAGGTTGGATGAGCTGATAGAGAAAGTCAAGAAGCTAACCACTAAAGTTACGTATCTGAAGAATCAAAACAACCAACTTCAAGTTGCCTAGAGGAGTATACAATCCAGTTATAATAGAGAGAATAGAGATTCTACACAAGGACATGGATAGAACTTTGATAGAGGGAATTCATCTAGACAGGGATTTGATAGAAGGAAACCCCCAAGAAAATCAGATTGTGGAATACCAGGCTGAATAATGGAGTTGTCACTACTCCATTAGATCAACCTCCTAATTAGGATAAGCCTTCAAGTGGTATGTACTTAGCTGAGGCTGCCTTGTCTGGATGGTGTAGGCTTCACAAGACAAATAACACTTTGAGTTGGATTGTCCTGAATTCTAGACTGTTGCATCCATATTCCAATATGAAGTTCAACAAGCTGAAAATAATTCTAGCAACCAGCAATTGGTGTCATCCAACCCTTATGATTCTTTATTTTTTGTGTTGAAACATGCTCCTTTCCCACGAAGTGAAGAGAATGGAACAAAACAAGATTCAAGTGAACAAGATGATAAAATGGAGCAGGTATGCAATGAAGATGAGATTTCACAATTATTCTAGGAGGGTACTAAGAATGATAATGGTCCTTTGGATGAGGAAGAAACTGATGTTGAAGAATTTCAAATGTTCCAACAACACACAAGGAAATATGACTTGAGGAGCAAGAAAGATGGTGGTCCATTCACTACTTCAATTCCTCCAAATAACTTTACCACACTGCCTAATCCACATGCCAGTAACAACCCATCCTATCCTGATGTGCCAACACAATATCTGTCAAATGGAGGGAAACCTAGTTTCTCAAAGGGGAAGGGCACTGATGTAGGAAAGGACAAGGTGGTGGACCATCCCAAAGATACCCATGTTTATACGAGCATAGAGCAATTAGGTGAGTATGTAGCTGAGGAACTCAATAAATTGAAGGTAAGTCTTTATGATTTTGAGTTGTTAAGGGTTCCTACTATTAGAAATGTCATCCTAGGAGCTTTCAAAGCTAATGCAGTCTCTCAAGATAAGATGGCTAATGAGGTGGTTGGGAAAACTTTTAGTTCACAAATACCAAAAGATCAAGGTTGACTACAGTCTAAGGATAAAGGGAAAGAAAGGGATAGGAATCAAGTTATCCAAGTTGATACTCAGATGAGTCTATTTCAAGGCAAGAATAAAACCCCTCCTTTTATGATTTCTATTTGAATCTTTGGGAAAAAATTGCATAATTATCGCTTAGATTCAGGAGCCTCCATAAATTTTATGCCCTTCGCTGTCTGCTGAGCTTTAGGTATCACTCCTGCAACCTCTCAATGAAAATTTACTCAGTTGGATAAGATAGAGGTGAATGTAGTGGGAGAACTGAATATTATTCCCATGCAAGTTGTGTCAGACCCTATGATCCAACAGATTATCAACATTCAAGTAGTAGACATTCCCAATGCCTATGGTCTAATACTGGGTAGGGATTTCACCAAGGTACTAAATGGATATGTGTCAACTGACCATTCTCACATGTGGCTTCCCTGGAAAGGAGTGCCAAACCAAATTAGAATTGAGAGAGAACCAAGGATGAAGTATGTGATCACTGAATATGAAAACACTTCAAATGAAGTATTGGTCTCTGAGTCTATCTTGGGAAATTAGCTGCTAGCAACCTCTGCCCAGGAATTAGACATAGGTGAAATATTCATGTTGTAAGATGTACCCAAAGAGCTCACTCAAGAGTCTAGCAACACTGTAGAATTGGTAGAATCAATAGAAGAGGTGGATGATCAAGAAGATGGTCAGCTCAACCTGTTGGATAGTTTTCAAGAGTTTATTCAAAAGTGCATAGAAGACCAAATCCAACTAGGTAGAGATATGAACTTTGAGGAATTACTTCTTCTGAACTGGTGTAGGGTCCACAATTCCTCTCACTCAAAATTAGAATGTTGCCTTTGCCAAACAAAAATGGAGCAAATACAAAACTACATCAGTCCATCTCATGTTGTCAAGATAAGAGTATGAAGTATCTAGGATGATCCTAAAGGTAAAAGGCCAATGCCCCAGAAAGAACCTCCAAGAAGCAACAAGGTTAACAAAGAAATATCAAAAATATCAGGTGTTTTCGGTTGATGGACACTCAAGTTCAATGGATCCAAGTCTAAGCAAGGTGTTGGAGCTCAGTTTGAGTTGATCAGTCCTAGAGGTAAAACCTTTTTTTCTGCTCAAAGACTTTAGTTCCATTGTACTAATAACCTAGTTGAATATGGGGCCTTAATTCATGGACTACTAATGGCATTAAGAGAGAAAATTAAAATTCTACAAGTTTTTAGAGATTTTCAGCTAATAGTTAGGCAAGTTAGAAAGTAGCATTCATGTCATAATAGAAGGATGACCAAATATAGACATAGATTTTGGGATCTCATTGAGGGGTTTGATGCTTTAAACATTCAACTGATACCCCACAACAAGAATCAAATAGAAGATTCCCTAGCATAGGAAATAGGCACTCTGTAGCCCTTATCACTCTCTAGATTGAAGAAGTTCACTATGGAGCTCACTCCAGTACCCTCAGTGCCTGATAATGTAACCAATTTTTAGGTGTTTGAAGATGACAATCATATTCTTGATTTCATTAGGAGCTCATATGTGTTCACCTCTGAGATAATCAATGAGGTGGAGCCTCAAGAGGCTGAAATGGACTTGAAAGGAGTTATCAACCTGAAGACAAATACCATTGCAAGAGGGATGGTTCAACTAGAGAGAATTTTTGATTTGGGTAGAATAAAGGAGTAGGAGTAGAAGACTAAGAAGGATTCCCTTAGTAGTCAATGTGACTCCTATAATATGGGAACTCCAGATAATATTAAGAATGTTTTCATTGGGAATGTGTGTACTCTAGAGGAGAAGAGGGGAATAATAGGTGCACTTCATGCATATCAAGATGTTATAGCTTGGAGTTATGAAGATCTAAAAATGTATGGTACTTCAATCATCACACACACTATTACTCTCAAGCCAGGTGTGAAGCCATTCAGATAAAGGAAGAGACCAATTAATGCCTTGTTGGAACCAATTATCTAGAAAGAAGTACAAAAGTTATTGTCTTCTTGAATTATATTTCCAGTCAGGCATTCCACTTGGGTTGTTAACTTGGTTCCAATAAGGAAGAAAAATGGAGAAATCAGACTTTGTGTTGACTTCAGGAATCTTGATAGGGCTTCATAAAAGGACAACTACCCTATCCCATCACTGGATGAAGTGTTAAAAATTATTAATGGATCCCAGATGATGTATTTTCTAGATGGATACTCTGGATATAATCAGGTCATGGTACAATATGAGGATAGACACAAAACTACCTTCACCATGAAATGGGGTACCTTTTCTTATAAAAGAGTGCCTTTTGGACTGATCAATGTAGGGGCCACCTTTCAGAGAGCCATGGACATTTCCTTCAAGGATATTATTGGTAAGTTCATCATCATCTACATGGATGATTTAATAGTATTCTCTAAGAAACGAGATGATCATATTTCAGACCTATGCAAAGTATTCTAAAGATGCAGAGAATTGGTATTTCACTCAACCCTAAGAAGTGCATCTTTGGGGTCACTAAGGGGAAGTTGTTGGGACATGTTATCTTAGAGGAAGGCATATCAATTGACCCAGAATGAATAGAAGCTATACTGAAGATCCAACCTCTAGCAATAAAAAGGAGAAGAAATCCTTCTTTGGGAAAATCAACTTTGTGAGAAAGTTTATTACTGGATTTCCAGAGATAGTTAAACCTTTCAATGCCATGTTGAAGCAAGATGCAAAGGTTGAATGGAGTGCTGAAGCAAAAGAGGATTTTGCAGAAATCAAGAGGGCAATAGTTGATGCCCCAGTATTGGTAAGTCCATATTATTCTAAGCCTTTCTATATATACTCATTTGCATCCGATCATTCTTGTGTTGGTATGTTAACTAAGAAATCTGATCAAGGGAGTGAGAACCCTATAGTGTTCATGAGTGCTCCACTTAAATATGTTGAATTGAAGTACCCCAATGTAGAAAAACAAGGTTATTCTTTGGTCAAAGGTGTGAAGAAATTTTGACACTACATCTTGAGAAATAAGGTTTTTGCAATAGTGCTAGATCTTGCAGTTAAGCTCCTCTTGATGCAAATTGAATTGGGGGAATGAAGAGAAAAATGGCTTACCATGCTACAGGAGTGTGGAATCGAAATAAAGCCCATGAAGCTTGTGAGAGGGCAAGGATTGACTAAGACTATGGCTGAAATTGGTCTTGATCTCACAACCCAACAATACCACCTTCAAGATGTCTCTCTGGATGAATGGTATGATGATATTGTCTACTATCTGCTGAATCAAAAATGTCCTGATCATCTCAATACAATACAGAGGAGAGTCTTTCATTTGAAGAGTGATAACTATATGTTGAAAGGGGCTATTCTATATAAGAAGAATCATGAAGGCATTTACCTCCGCTATCTTGGAAAAGAAGAGTATGCATAGGTGGTGACAAAATTTCATGATAATTATGGCACAGGCCATGGTTTTGCACTAGCTATTACAAATCAGATCTTAATGCTAGGATATTATTGGCCCACTTTATTCAAGGATGCACACAACCATGTAAGAACTTTCCATGTATGTCAAACTACAGCAAATAAGGAGAAGTATTCAACTCTTCCACTTCATTCGGTAATTGATGTAAAACCATTTGCGCAGTAAGGATTGGACTTTATTGGTTCAATCAACCCACCCTCCTCTACAGCCCACAGGTACATTCTTACTATAACTGATTATTTTAGTAGGTAGATTGAAGCTCTTGCTTATAAGCAGTGTACTTCTAAAGTAGTGATTTTTTTTTGGAATCAGGTATTATCAATTGTTTCGGTTGCCCAAATGCTTTAGTTTGTGATAATGGTCCTGCATTTGCTTCATTGAATTTTTCTAGATGGTCTTTCGATCATGTTATAATTATTAAGTTTTCTTCTAACTATTAACCACAAGGAAATTATTTGGCTGAGTCCACAAACAAGAATATTTTGACAGTCATCCACAAATTTTTAGAGAGGAATCCCAAAGATTGGCATACCCAACTCAAATTTTCTCTTTGGGTAGATTGCACTAGACATAAAGCCTCTCTGAGAACCTCTCCTTATCATATTGTGTATGGTCTTGAACCAGTGTTCCCAATCTAGCTGAAAATCCCCACCTTGTAATTCTTTAATGATTATTATGATGAAGGGGATAGACATGAGGCTCATTTGGCTGAGCTTTTGCAACTTGAAGAGAAGAGAGATGAAGCATTAGAGAACTTTACTAAGCACCAAGGCATCGTTAAGATATGGTTTGATAAAAAATCAAAGGTGAAAGAATTCAGAATCTCTGATCTGATATTATATTGGGACAAAGCACATGACAAAAGGGGAGAACACAGAAAATTTGATAAGCTTTGGCTTCGTCCCTTCCAAATTTCAGAGATATTGAGAGATAATGCTTTTAGTTTGAAGGCTCTCACTAGGGAGAATGTCCAATTTCCTATCAATGAGAAGTATCCGAAGCATTACTTCTTGGCCTAAGTTGTTCACAACTCTTCCTTGTACATAGTTAGTTTAGGGGTTTCTTTCCTTTGGTTTTCTCTTTGCTTTGTTTTTTGTTGTCTACTTTGGTTTCTTTTGTTTTTTTGGTTTTGGTTAGTGTAGGTTTGCTTGGGTTTTGGTTTGGTCTTTCTTTGATTTTTGGTCTTGGGTCCTCCTGTCCTCTTTTGAGAGTGTTTCACTCACACAACAATCATTATGCTATCAGAGATTGTTTTAGGTATTTCTTTTACAAACTTTAATCATCTTTCCAAAATAAGTTGGTGAAAATCCTTTATTTGGTGTCACATGTGCTAAATGCTTGAAGTGAATGAGTCACTAGATTAGGTTAGTTCTGGAATGTGCTTGATTCTTACACTTACATATACATCTTAAGAATTACAAGGTTGTTGAAGGTTCCTTGCGATGTCTAGATAAGTAAAAAATCCTATTTATGCTTTAGCACCACTGTGGTTCTTAGCCCTAAGTGTGAGCTTCATGGATTAGAAGGTGAAAAGAAAAGTTTAAATGCTCTTAAAATACTGTCAAAAAGTAAAAGAAAAGAAAATATCAAAAATCAAAAGTGAATGTTCACCTTATTAGGAGTACCCAAATATCTCTATCGGGGCTATGGATGCCTAGCTAGCCATAGAGCTATGCTCGGGAGAGCCACAATGATAACCTCGTTGGGGCTATGGATGCCTGACTAGCAATGAGGCTCTATCCAGGTTTCTTTTGGAGTTAGAATATTTATGTAGCTTGATTAGACTAAACTTGGTTAACATGCAGCAATTGAGGGAGGGAAATGAACACATTTGCACACACTTTGACTCTGACACAAGACAGACTTGCCTATCCATAGACTTTGAAACTTTGTTTATGGTTGACCTGATGCGAGGATTGAAACAAGAGTTTTGGGTTCTTTATTCCGATTTGTCATTGAAATTCTCAAGAGTATTTCCCCAAGAGGAGTCGCCAATTTTTGTGCAATTTTCATGCACATGCCCCACCAGAGGCGGGGACCCTCTTTTTCTTGTTTGGTTCATTTATTTGCCTTAGGGTTTTGACCTTTTCCCCTTAAGGGATAGGTCTATCATTCTCAGTCTTGTTTCACCCAAATATTTATGGTCATATCTGCACTTAAGGTATCTTACTACAATATTGTGATGACGTGCTTGCTCTTTGAAAGATGATCCCAATCCAAAATAATAACTCTAGGACAAATTTAGCCAAGTATGGGGAAATTTCAGCTAATATGAGGTAGCTCAAATTACCCGAACCTCATTCCGGCCAGAAAATCTGAGCTACCACATATTTTCAAAGTTTAGGGTGGCATCGAATCCCCGAGCTTCAAAGGTTCTTTTCATGCATTTATGACTATCATTTATGAGGCAAAATGGGGTATATATTTGTCATATGTCATTCATTTTGGTCATTCTTCCTTGCAAAAATTTAAAGCTCGAGAACATGCATTATTTTCTGATTTTCCAAGATTAGGGGGTGAGGGTCGAGTGCTAGAGTGGTCATTGTAGGGTTCTTCGAGCATTCATCTTCTTTTCCATTTTTGTGTTCCATCTCAAGGTCAGTTATTTCCCTCATGATTGTTTGATGTTCCTCAAGCTTACTAAAGATCTCTTACAGGGTATGTGTTCTTACGATTAAGGGTTCGATTCGATGGGTTGGTTGTTTTATAGTCGGCTAGGGTTTTCTTTTACATTCTAAAGATTGAGAAATTATGGCATAAATTTTAACCTAAATTGAAGATTGGTTTTATTCGACATGAATAAGGATACTAGGGATTGTTAACATCTTTAGAATTCCCTTATTGCATTATGATGATTTCAATTAGATTTGAGGAGTCACCTTGTTCAACTCGAAACCCCAGTGAAACCCTAGTTGGAGATCAACTGTAATCAATGAAATGAATAAGATCACTGGATTCGCATACAAGATAGGTAATCTGAAGTATCAAAAGGAATAATTATGAAATTGACCCTCATAGTAATCATTATCTATCTTTTAAAATGAAATGGTTCAAACACTTAGAAATTTTTTAGGCCTGAGAGAAAACTCAAAAATTCCAATGTAGCTCAAATTTTTTGAGCCTTAATCCACTTGGGAAATCTGAGCCCGCTCGTATTTTTTGAACCCCCTTGCACTAACGAAACCTAAAGTCAAAGGATCAATCCTAGACACTTGGTAAGTTTTGAATGTGACTTGCATCTAGAAATTAAAAGCTAGCTCGGATTCACTGAATTCCAGTCTAACTGGAAAATACAAGACCCCTAGGAATACCCAAACTTCATGAAATTTCAACTGTTTGGTGTGTTGGAATCTAGGAACACTGGGAGGGGGGGTGAATCAGTGTTCTGCAAATTTTAACTTTATTAATCTAAGAATTAAACCACTCACAAAATTGAACTAAAAGAAAGATGCAATCATCCACAACACCATAACACAAGGATTTTTACGTGGAAACCATGTTAGTGGAAAAACCACGGTGGAGGTCAATCCTCAATTTGAGTACTCAAATATATTTTTTATAAAATGATAATGCACTTGAATTCAGGCACAGTGCCTAGAGCCCATTACTCAATAATAGAAAGGCTCACTGCCTTACACTGAGTGTCAAAAGACAACATAAATGGTGAACTATGAATTAGCATCTACAAATGCCTGAGAATAGTTACGGTTAAGCACATTAGTCATTTTCATGACCTTCTATCTGATTTTTCTCTTCTTCTCTGCTCTACTAAAATTCGCATCACAAATCTTATATGCACAAGTGAAACCGGTCAACTATCCTTCTAAATTTTACATCACACACTTTGCATCTATCTCAAAATGATATAATCGATCACTTATATATATTTGCAGCTAAATCTTTGATCGCTACCTATCGACTTCAATAAGATATAAATTATTTTCCAATAGTTGGCTAAATCCACAAATGATTTTCAAAACGCATCATCCAAAGTTGGCCATAGTATAGTGATGACCCAAATCAACATAATAGAAGACAAAAATACTTAAACAAATTATCCTCAAATATCTACAACATATTATACTCACCAAGTCGGCTCTCTACACTACGAAACAAAAAATTAATCAACCGGATCTCCTTGTTGGAATGATGGATGCACAGGTGTCCTTGATGAAGCTGCAGTCTTCAATGGAGGACCTTTGCCAGGAAGAAATATTCAACCACATAGAAAGTATGATAATGGCATTCAAATAGAGATTCTATTATGATCTAGATGTTTTACAAAGAGTACATATGCCTGATTATATAGGCAAGTGCTAAACCTAGAATGCAAAGGATGTTGCCAAGTGATCAAATCACACTTCATGTGATAACAAGAAACCCTAACCAACTACCTAGGGAATAATAACAAGATGGAGATAAGTTCTAGAAAAGACAACTTATCTTCTAGAAGGGAATCTTATCTCAACAACTTTATTAAATGATTAAATGCAACCTAGGACTGATATGATTAATTAAGACCTAAGTTAACTTATGCTAGTGTAATAAATAATTACACTAACACCCCCCCCCTATAAGTGCAACTTAGGGAGGAAATGAAAAATGAAATGATTATGCATGATGATGATGGGTCCCAGCTGAGAGCCATTTTAGGTACCCATGTACAAAAGATGAAAATGCAACTATCTCCCACAAACAGAGAAAAGGGGAAAACCCAGTGGGAAGAAAACCCTTCTCAAAAAAAGGAGAGAAAAAGAAGAAAGGTGATGATTGGAGGACTCAACATTATCCCCCCAAGGACAACAATCATCACATGGATACAATATAATCAAAAGCCCCCCCATAGGAGGGAAATAGAGAGACAATATAGCCCCCCCAGAAAATGTGATCACCTACAAAAAAGGTAAGTGTATGTAGACAAAACATGATCCAATGTTGACAAACAATTTGTCTCCCTTTCAGAAGAAACAAAACCAGGTGAAAGTGCAGAGATGCTTCCCATTCCAGATAGGAATCGAAAGAAGGAAGGATGATTATGGATGTTGATAATGTCTCTAAAAGCTGCTCATGTGTCTCCTTTCCTGATGAAGATGAATATGCCACAATCAAGTCAAGTACATGTTGAATAAGATCCAAAGACTATGATGGTTTAACAACAGGAGTGTAATGGTTGTCATCGAACATGAGAGATATCCCCTCAAATATGTCCTCCAAATCTGAAATGTGAGACTCCACAAACAAGGATGCAATGTTTAATAGATAGGAATCCCAATCAGGAAGACAGTGTGATACTGATTGTAATGAATCACTGGACATGCTCAATGAATCACTACCATGAGAATGTTGCTGTTGAGATAACTATCATTTAATAACTCTACACATGGAATCATTGAAGGTGAAGGTAGATCAATTGTCTCTGATGGAGAAGCAGGAGCATCAAAAGAAACCTCTTCATCCTCATCCAAAGATTCAAAGTATTCCAAATATTCAAACTCCTGAAGTGTATCTGCATCATAGGGTATCCTGTTTGAAAGATGAAGAGGTACAAGACAATCTAAAATAGGATCATCTAGGAATGGTTGAATGTCATGATCTCCATGTATCTCCCAAATTTTTGTCCAAAGAGTGAGAGGAAAATCACAATGATCAACACTTTTCAAGGTGGAAACATCAATATGCATTGCAATGAATCCTAAGACATGATCCCTTTTGCAATTCCAAGCAAATTTCTTACTGTCGGTACCAGGAGGGGGAACAAGATTATAAAAATGCGGCAACAAAAGAAGCCATCGAAGATGTGTGATGATACCATTTCTCCATTGTTTGTAGTTTCCCCATTTCAACATGATCAAAGTAGGATGAAATGAAAACCCCATAATAAACTATGAATGATCTCCAAGATTACAAAGACAATGATAGTGATATGCAACTGAAGTGATGTCACCCAAAACAAAAATCCTTTTCCCAAGCTTTAGGATATCCAAGTTATTAAACAAATGCACCAAATTGAACAAAACCAATGCAAGAGTAACTAGAGCTAAAACTGATCAAAGTGAATAGACGGATGAAAATATCTCTGAATTACCTTCCTGATGCCGTTGGGATTACTGAATTTCGATCAACGGTTGCAAAGATATGAGCCTTAATGTCCAAACTATGGTTTTAACTTTAGTTGAATGTAGAATATTCTAATCAAGAAAGTCTAAAAAATTGATGGAACTACTGGATAGTGCTCTGAATTCTCTTTCTAATGATATATCGTTTGTCGAATTTTGACAACGTGGCGCGAAGATATGGCGATTTGAAAAAATCTGCCCTATTAGGGTCTACAGTCTAAACAGGTGCAAAAAGTAAGCACCTGGGGGCAAAAAAAATGGAGCCCTTGGTCATTGATGTGACCGTGGGCTTAATAGCTGCAATAAAAAAGGCACCTCCGAATCGGGCGACGTCGAAGCGACGCTAAACTGGTGGAGCGGGGGCGCGGTCGGGTAGGAGGGAGGTGCCGCGGAGAAGGTGGAGCCCTCGGTGCTGTGGATGATTGGGTGCACAGACAGTGGGGCCAGTCAGAGACTGAGAGCAAACATCGACAATGGAAGGATGGCTGGCTGGCAGATGTGACCCAGGATCAGGGTACGGGATCGGTCGGCAGGAGGCTGGACGGATGACGGAAGCTGGTGTTGGGGGATGTGACACTAGTGTCTACAAACCAGTCGGTGGGCTGGCCAAAAATAATAATTTTGAATATTGTTAATTTAGCAATTCAAAATTAAAAATAAATATTTAAATCTGCAAAAAAGGATTAATCTAGATGCTGACCAGATAAAATCAAACTCGAACTATATGAGCCGAAAAAATATTTGATGCCGACTGGTAAATAAAATACCAGGTCGCCCGTAGATTAATTTTTGCAAGAACTATAGAAAAAATAGCTTGTTTTTTGAAATAAAAAATGCCCAATGACTTAAAAAAAAAATTCCATGATGGAGGATTGAAAGGGGAAATTTTATTTCTACAAAAACTGTACAGATCGTACAAAATGCAAAAAACCCTAGATACCTCAAATGGCTCCTGGATGAAATATGTCCAAATTGGACAAATGGGTAGGAGATCCTAGGGTTTTGAGGCCTTCTAAAGACAATGGCGAGCTCAGATCTGACTCAATTTGCTCCAGAAATAAGCTTGGTCCCCAGGTGGAGCCAACTAGCCTGCAAAGAAAACCTTTATGCCTACAAAGAATCTCACTAGCCAAACTTTCTTGATCGTGGGATGAACCTTCACTGGAATAGCTCTGATACCATGTTGGAATGATGGATGCACAGGTGTCCTTGATGAAGCTGCAGTCTTCAATGGAGGACCTTTTCCAGGAAGAAATATTCAACCACACAGAAAGTATGATAATGGCATTCAAATAGAGATTCTATTATGATCTAGATGTTTTACAAAGAGTACATATCCCTGATTATATAGGCAAGTGCTAAACCTAGAACGCAAAGGATGTTTCCAAGTGTTCAAATCACACTTCATGTGACAACAAGAAACCCTAACAAACTACCTAGGGAATGATAACAAGATGGAGATAAGTTCTAGAAAAGACAACTCATCTTCTAGAAGGGAATCTTATCTCAACAACTTTATTAAATGATTAAATGCAACCTAGGACTAATATGATTAACTAAGACCTAAGTTAACTTATGATAGTGTAATAAATAATTAATTAAACTAACACTCCTAACTTGTACACCACTTGATGTGACAACACAAAACTCAAGGGTAAGATATTCTAGATGCTCAACGACCTTCCATGAAATCCACAACATGAACTACTAAAATGTTAATGCAAATACATTCAACTTTAGTCGGATGCCCTATTCTTCATTTTGTCTTTTGGTATGAACAAATATAGAGATGTGCACTAGATCGCTGACTTAGGTTGCCATCAATGACAACACCAGAAGCCATATGCCAACAATCTCCCCCTTTGGAATTGATGGCAACACTTAGTGAAAAATGACTAAGCGTCGGAACCAACATACTACAAACCTTCAATACTTCAAAAAGACACAACTCCAACTAAGTTTGATAAGGATTTTTTCACTGCTCTCTCTCCCCCTTTGACATCAATGACAAACCAAAAAAAAAAATCTTACAGTAATCTCTTTTTGGAGTAAAACCAACAAATTAATCAAAAATTGGTTCAAAATTTGAAGACATACATCCGCTACTTTAGTTAGAAGATTATTTTGTATTTTCCTTCATCTCTGGAAGAAAATTCTTCCATGCTTCTACTATAATCCTAGTGATTATAATCATGTTTTTGTTTTCAGATTTTCAGTTGATAATATTGATGAGGGATTCTGGAATGGTGATGGCTTCTTCCAATATCTCTCCTTTCCTTAGTATCTCAATCAACTCTTCCAGTCTGCATTATGTTATATCCTTGACTTTCCAAAAGGTCTCAATAATCATGTTTCTAGTGTTTTGAACATTTGTATGCTCTATCTGTAATTCTTGAATCCTTTTCTTGATTGCACCATCTTGATCCTGAAACATGTCAAAGTTTTGTCCAATACAATTTAGTTCAGTTTCAATTTGTTTTGAATTTTCTTTGTACTTTTCAATTGCATGAGGCAAACGAAGATAGTAGTTGTAGATGTTATTTTTTGTGTTTATGCATTGCCTTAGCTAATTCATGTGCCTTTTTAGCTTGGTGAAGGATAATCTGTACTGCTTCTTCAGATGTAAAATTACTTCTTCTTCTTTGTTCTGAAACTTAGAGTCCATGATTTCCTTGATACATTCAATCATCTCTTCTGGAAATGTATTCTGCAAACTCTCTAATTTAATATGGTTGTGCACAAGATGAGCACTTAGTTCATTTAAAATCATATCCTGCTCATATGAAGGTCTAATAGATCACATGTTTGTAATTTTATGTATTCCATCTTTCTCATGAATAAGCTACAATAGTTATTTTCGAGTTAAGTTACCTTCTTCTTCACTTTCTTCTTTCATAGCCTTTTCTTGTTTTGGTTTGGCTATTTCTAGTTCCTTTCCATGGGTGTCCTTAGTTTCCTTATCGGATTCCTCATCTGGTATATCTATAATTACTTGGTCTTTTCCTTTCCCTTCAATTCTTGGAGTCTTGCATGTTGGAGGAGTACAGACAACAATTTCTTTTTCTTTTTTCTTCTTCCTCTCCATCTCACTGGAGGAGGAACCAGCTTCAAGTTCCCTTACTGGAAGGGAAACACAAATTGAGCCAAAATTTCCTAGCAAACCTTTAAAGAAACTTTCATATGCTTGATCACAGTTTTCCAAACTGTTAGAGTGTATGTAAATTTGTTTGCAGACTGGTTCATTCTCTTTCCATATTACATTGTTGTTCATTGGTAAGCAATTCAAAAACTTAATCACAAGAAATATAACCAAAGTACCAAACCTGAAAGGGTAATCTATCATCTTTTTCAATTAAACATTCTTCATCAGTTGATCTTTCAATAAATTGCAAAGGTCAAAATCTCGATCTTCCATTATCATCTTGTGTGAAATGTACACAACTCCTGCCGAAGTTGCACCTTATTTGTTTCTAAAAATTATTTTGTAGGATACACCATGCGCAATGTCCCTTGTCACCAAATCTCTAATTGTCGAGATTATTAATGCCCTTTGATCTCCAATTACTCCAATTAGGGTTTTGACTTCTTTATTCCAGATTGACTTCTTTCTCGATACATCCCCAACTTTGCATAATCCAATTACAGTTTCAATCACTTCTTTTGAGATATGGTAGGGTTTATCCAAAATTAGAATATCATCATCCAATCTACTCAAAATAAACTTAAAGATTTCTACATTCTCGAAATAAGGAAATTCACTCCAAATATCCAAGCTTTTGTGTTTAGCTTCTTTCAACCATTTCAATTCATTGGGCGACAACAAGTTTCTTACAACTCTAATTTTCTCACTGTTGTACTCCTCTAGATTGATTATCCCTTTGATTTGTTCCATTTTACCTTTCGTACTTATGTCTTGTTCCTATTTAAGAAGTTCTTCAATCACACACCAAATTAAATGAATTTTTTTGAAGTACCTGATGGATTAGGGTTTCGCCGCTGAATTATCTTCATGCTTTTGGAATTCTATTTGTAGAGCGCTCTCCTTCTTTTTCTTTGATGTGAAGTAGCAAATGAGGGTTTAAACTTGCCTTTTATTACTCGCACACCTAACCTTTTATTGTAATGAATTATTTTTCCCTAGGTGATTTCCAATGCATCTATAAATTATTAATACAACTAGTGACAATTTTTTGCATTCCGGTACCAACTATGGATAGGGGAAAAAGGATTTTCTTGAAAAATTCCCCCTAGGCCAATGGCCTGAAATCAATTTCTGGAAGAATTACCAGAAGTAGGTTTTGATATAGAACCATTTCCTGCATCAGACTCATTCTTTCTTTCCCATGTCTTCTTCATCTGATCTCTTATTTCATCCTCACTCACCTTCCCTTTTTCTTTATCATCTTTCTGCATATTTCTGCCTTTGTATGCCAAACCTTTTCTATCCATATTTCTATTTCTACATAATCTTGCAATGTGACCATATTTGTTGTAGTTGTAGCACACAACATTTCCTTTTCTAGACCATTCATTCCATTGATTTCTTCTTGATCTGCATTGGTTAGCAGTATGCCCAAATCTTCCACAGGTATGACATTTAACATTCCTTCTACTGATAGAGTTGTTTGATATATTTCTACATTCGATTGACTTATGAACAAACTTGTTGCAATTGAAACATTGACTAGAGAATGATGGATCACTCAATTTCATTTTATTTCTACATTGAGCAGCTATATGACGAAATTTATTGCAAGAAAAATAGTATCCATTAAAATTTTGAGCATTAGGTTGTCTTACTGGATGCCTTTTTGCTTTGTTCATTTGATATCCGAAACTTTCTCCTTTCTCATATCCAAGACCTCGCTTGTCATTTTCATTCTTCTGGCCTTGAGTTAGCTCATCAAGCTTAATTGAGCTAATCTTGAACTTCTCCTTATATTCATTTATAGTAGAAATTTCATCCCTGAGAATAACAATCTATTTTTCAAGCTCCTCTTCATTGTTTCTAGATTATTGTAGGTCAATCTCCAATTGAATGAATTCTCCATTAATTCTTTTGCATTCATTAGATCTTTCTTTTAAGGGTTGAGAAAGATTCTCCTCATTCTTCTTTCTTTCTTCAATCTCCTTAGTCAGCTTCATCACCATAGATTCCATCTCATGCTTTAGGGTAGCATTGTTTCTGGCAAGCTTTTCACATTTTTTAGTTATTTCCTTCAAGGTTTGATTCAGGTGAACATCATCCATGCTTTTGTTCTATTTTTGCTTAATCTGATCACATAGATCCTTTCTCTTTTCCTTGGACTTAACAATCTAATCCTTCAATGTTTGAATGAATTTCTCAGAATCCTTAAGATTCACTTTCAATTCCTAGACTTCTAGTTTCGATTGATCTTTATCATCAAGTGCCACCACTAGCTACTGTTTAAGACTACCAGAGTTGATTACAGTCCAAGATCCACCTCAAGCTTTAAAACTTCTTTAGAGGAACTAGGCTCTGATACCAATTGTTGGAATCTGGGAACACTGAGAGGGGGGGGTCACTAGTAGAAATTGGCAAATAAATGACTACGTGACTAAAAATTTTAGTCATGTGACTAACACTAGTAGAATTTGGAAAATAAATGACTAATTTGATCATCATAAGTGACTAATTTGGTCATCGGGTAAAATCACAACTAAATGACTAAATAAATGACTATTACTCCTCTATTCTTTTTTCTTTTGAATATGATCATAATCAATAGAGCTTAAGCCCCCCTCATGGGACACCTACCTAAGTAGGCCATTTGGATGCCTAAGTTGCTTGGTGAACCAAAAATACCTATTGTGTGGAAGGCATTGCCTCTCGGTGCAATCTTAAGGCCTTCACATATTTCATAAAAAATTTAACATTTACATTATTTAACTTTTATTAAACATTATGTTAATGAATCATTAATGTTTTTAACTACGATTTGAACCCAGTTTGATTTTCTTGTTGTGTTAGCATGCAAAATATATCAAAGAGAAATTATGGTCAATTTCACTAATAAAATATGTTTTAAACAATCAAATTGCATTTTGAGGGCTATCTTGCAGACACTTTCATTTAAATAATACATATATATTATCAATTCTTTCAATCCATTTGAATGGATCATTTAAGGAATCAAGAATCAATAGTGCTATTTCCATAGTCCAACATGATGGGGTCAAAGAGGAAGCATTTTAGGGATCCCTAACTTCACCACATCTAAGCCCAAGAGCACAAAGTATGTTAGGAAGCCCTAATCTAGATTTGTCTAAATTTATTTCATTCCATTATTTAGCACTTATTATTAATTTTTTAAGCTAGCCACATGCAACTAGAATTTGTAGCACATCCATGCACAAACACATACTCTCTAACATATTAAAATACATATTTTTTTCTACCAACGCAATCCTTGAACCTCCTTTAGGTGCAAGTGCTAGTATATATTCCTCTCTCTATATAGAATTGTCTCCCCCTCGATCTCTCTTTCTTTTTCCTAATTTCTCCAAAGATCAATGAAACTATCAATTTTTTATATATTAATTTAATTTGTTCTATATAAGAATATATTAATTATTAATTATAATAATTTAATATTTATATTTAATATTTTTTATTATAGAATACAATATATAATAATAATATAACCTATATATACTATTAAATATAATTACGCCGAGAGGCGTTATATAGTGAAAGCAAACTACATGTGTCAATAAAAACTCGGAAAATAAAATTTGACTTCTTGTTATGCCGAGAGGCGTTATACAGTGAAAGCAAATTACTCGTGTCAATAAAAACTCCACAAATAAAATTTGACATCTTGGGTGAAGGATGTTGTGTCCTCTATGATGACAATCCCCACCGTTGAAAATTAAATAGGGGCTTAGGTGTATAGATAAAAATTTGGGAGAAAATCTCGGATGAAATGAAAATCCCCACCGTTGAAAATCAAATAGGAGCTCAGGTGTAATGCATGTAGTTATTAGTAACACAAATATAGAATGCAAATCATGGAAAATGGTTTCATGATAGTTCATTGTATACTTTTGAGATAATTTTCACATATTCTATGCACTGTATCATGCAATCCATGATGAACTGTTGGAAGCTGGTAGAAGTAACCACAACCTTGGAATTTTGTGTGGCAATAGTGCACATAAATTTCTACCCGTTGGGTCTCTGAACAGGATGGAGAGAATGCCTAAGACAGTTTTTAGGTGCCCTTCATATTGCCCATTGCCACTTCTTTTTCCCGAAGTTTTATGTAACATCTAAAAAGTCAAGAATCGCCTTTAATTATCGATTCTTTGCTTGAGAATTAAAACAATCTTTAATTTTGTGAAGATTCACTTCAATTTGAAGGAAATTCGTATAATTGTTTTCTAGGTTATGGCCTCAATTTGAGGGAATTTCTAAAAATGTTTCTATACCATGGAGGGTGAGGTATATGAATTTATGACAGAACCTTGTAAATAATATTATCAAGTTTCCTACCCGAGCTTTCATGATTTTCAAAGGCAAAATTCAAAAAAATTAAAAATCCTTTGGAATACACTTCAAGCTAAAATTTATGTGCTTACTTGCTGGATAGAAACAAAAAATGTCAAGGTATTTCTTATCTCAACCTCAGAAGTATCCACAAGAACTTTCATAGTGAGTGAATGAGCAAGTACAAGAGGACCATTCGGCTCTAGCAGCACAACATTAAAGACAAAGGAAAAGTTGTGGAACAAACTAGACAAGATTTCCCTTCGACGTTGATTAGCCTAAGTTGGTACTTAAGTTTTCTCAAGAATGTGATTTTTCAATGTATTGTTCGGCAAAAAATTTAGTAATATGATAAACTCTTGTTTCAATGTTTCATGGAATTCCTCCAAATACTCAGTTTGGTTTTAGATATGTTGTAGACTGTAGAGTTCTTGAATCTTTCAAGTTAAAGTCTTCAAAAGAAAATATAATAGATTTGAGATATATGTTGCAAGTTTCACAATTTTTTGTATTTTTATTATTATTTCTTTATTATAAGATTTTAGATTTCAATTCATAACAATTATATTAGAACCACATTCTTGGCCTTGCAAGAAACACACAAGCAATGCTGGATATTTTTTTCTAGTTGGAGTCTAACCATTTTGCACAATTAGCACAACCACCAAGGAGTAAAGGAAAAGGTAAAGTTGTTGAACAAATTAGACAAAACATTCCTTGGACGTTGCTCAACCTAATTTGGTGCTCGTACTATCTTAAGAAAGTTGTTTTTTCAATGTACAATTTGGCAATAGTTTTAACAATGTAATAAATCCTTGGCTCATTGTTTCTACAATAGTTCAGTTTACTTTCAAATGTATTATAGGTTTCTTTATCTTTTGGGCTATAAGTCTTCAAAAGAGAAAAGAAAAAATTTGAGGTAAGTGTTTTAGATTTTTTAAATATTTTCATTAATTTTTTTCCCTATTAAATATCAAGTTCTAGATTAGAATTCATAAGTAGAAATGCTACATTCTTGGCCTTCTCGGAGAAGTCCTAGAAATGACAAATAGTTTCAAAATTTAAAGAGTATATTAGCCTCCATATGTCATTATTTGGGTCTATAGGAATCTTCTAATTAAGAATCTCTTGGAACTTGAAGGATTCAAAATGTGTGATGTCCCGTTTTAACTCATAGCACTAGTGAATGCTTTGTCTACAATTAGAATAAGTAGGACTGGGTCTTTCATTCAGGATAAAGCAATTCAATTTTTAAAAGTTTCACTAAAGATAGTTAAGAGGTTACCCATAAAATAAGCTAATTGTTTGGGTATTGGTCTCCTACTTGTCAATTAACAATTACAATAAGAGGAAGTTGTTCAATTAGCTGCCCACAAAAAAATATTGTTAGTAGCTTGCTTAGTGCTTGAGGACAAAACCCTTTAAGCATGAACTTGGTCCTCTTCGGGATGAAAACCCTCAAGAGAAATTTGTGCTGCAAAAAATAGCAACCAAGAGTGACATTTGATGTAGAACAATATAGGATCCCAAGCAAAATCTAACAATAGTTGGGAAATTAGTTCGCATACTACAATGTGATAGGGACGTTTCAGAGTTCAGGCCTATATGTAGGTGTTTTCCAATGAGTTGTGATCAATTAGTTGCTCTCTTGTGTATGTATGTATGTATGTTATAAGACATTAAAAACAACTCTATTGTTAGAGAATTTTCTTATGTGATTTATGTATATATTTAATTTAGGACATCTTAGTGATATCAAAGTTGTAATCTTGATAGCCTGTGAAAATCAAATTATTCAAAAACAAACCAAAAAAATTCAGATGTTTGTACAACATGTTAGTGAGTGATAGAGAAGTTGGACACCAACTTAGGGAACCGACAAAGCATAAAATGAAAATGGAAAATATGGATAAAGAGAGACAAATGATGAAAAATGAAAGAGTGAATATTTTTCAAGATACTCTGATGGGAATTCAGAGTAGACAAGATAGAACGACTAAGCTATTAGAAAAAAATATTGTAGCTTCAAACAAACATGCAAAATTCAAATCCTATTAGAATATTATAGAGATAGGGAAGCTCAACTTCACATATATAGCTAACAATTAGTCAAACAAGTCTCATTCAAAAACCCATTAGGCCCCATGTTTTACAAAAGAGTGAAAAATTAGACTAAGAGATGTTTACCGTAGAGGAGCTATACAAACTCCTTATTAAGTATATAGGGAAATCAGAAGCCTTTAGAGCTACAATAACTTAGAAAATTTGTTGGAGACACTTGGTAAGAAGTACTAGGGTAGAGGAGCCCATGGTAGCACTTGAAAGGATGACATGAGAGAATTGCCACAAAAAGTGAGGAACTTAATGCTCCTAATTTTTTTATGGTAGTAGCAATGTCAAGAGTCATCATAGCAGGGAGGTGTTTTTCTCAATGAACACAATGAGATATCAACATTATATGTTGAATACAAGGATCAAATATTTGATAGAGATACTCTGGTGGTGTCTAGCAGTGTCCAAGAAAAATTTGGCAAGATTACGAACTTTGAAAAGATGGATCCACTTCCATGTGGAGAAGTACAAATTTGTGAACAATGCTTCAATTAGTTCTTGTTCCATCAATAATCCTCATTCTAAGAATTATGTTTACGAGAATGGAAGTGTTGCTATGAATTCCTAAGTCAACAATGGAATGTAAACACTTTGAATATCCTTTTGATCACAATTCCAGAAAAAAGGGAAGATAGTAGTGACCAAAATTTGTTACACAAGTCTGCCACCTTGTCATTACAAAGAAAGTATTCAATTCAAGTTACGACATGCATAAGGTAAAAATAAAAACAAGGAAAATCTTGAAAATAAGAAAGAGGTAAACTCAGATGTGGGACCTGGAAACAACCACTATCATCAAGAGCAGAAACATACAAGATGCAGTCTGTGAATAATGAACTATGACAAGAGGCAGAGGAAGATGGTAGCAAAAAGATTGTTAATGGAAGCTCTGAATACAGTTGGTGAGAGTTTTCAATGTGGTATAGGTAACAACTGTTGAATGTAGGCTTGCCAGATTTGTTGTTGACTTCATTATCTTATTGATGCAGGTAAAGAAGCTAATGAACCTCATTCGTGAGTACCATACACCATTGCAGAAATACATGGCTATGATGGACCTTTAGGTATTTCATTTTTTTGCTCTAACATATTTTTGAGTGCTATCAAAATCAATTGATTTGAGAAATTTGTTATTCCAAATGATAATTTGTACAATTGCAAAGTTGTATTTTATTAAATTTATTTTGATATTGAATAGATTGTGGGTTTGTGGAATTAGACATATGAAATCTATACTTTATTTTAGCGTTATTATTTCTGATATTGCCATGATCTTGGTGCTCGATTTTTAAGTGAATTTATTTCCCTTTATTTCAATAGAATTGTTTTGTTGTATTATGTTAGTTTGTCTGGGGCTCCTTGAACAACTCTCCTTGTTGAAAATGCTAACAATAATAACTTATGTTCAAAAGCATTTGTGTAATTAATTTAAACTTACCTGCAAATTGACATGGATATATATGGGCAGGAGAGGAATGAAAGATTGTTTTACAAGCTCTTAGTTGACCATGTTGAAGAATTGCTTCTTATGGTCTACACACCCATTATTGGTGAAGCTTGCCAAAAATTTGGAATAATTTTCAGGCATCCACAGGGTCTTTACATAAGCTTGAAAGAAAAGTATGCACATCTATGTCATCCTCAATTTCATTTCTTACTATTAGGATCATGTAGTTTCTATTATTGCTAACTAGGATCATGTAGTTGTATGGTATGTGCATTACATATCTGAAATTTTCTTTCCTATTTGTTGTCAACTCTTGTTTTTACAACTCTTCCTAGGGCACCCTTTTTTGTTTGAGGAACACTTGTAAGGATTGTTTGAGTTGGAGCGCCTAATTTGTCATCATCTATCATTTTGTGGGTAGTAAATAATAGATTGCCTTATAACCTGCTATATGAAACTCTATAGGAACTGACATGTTCCTCATTGAATCATATGCTATCTTTTGATAATAAATGTATCATATGCCTCTGTTATAAAATTGGATAATATTGTCTAGTCTCTTGTATGCATACGAAAGAACTATCACTTCTTTCTAGGATATAATTTAGAGGTAATTGAAATTGGTAGGGGAAAGGTCCTTGACGTTTTGAAGAACTAGCCTGAAAAGAAAATCAAGGTCATTGTTGTCACCTAAGTCACAGGATTCACTGAATATCAAGCATGAAATTTTAATTTTGGCGAACTTCAAACTTTTCTATTAAATTTTTTAAAATTCACCTGGGGATTCATACAAAAAAATTCAGATATGTTTTTTGTTGAAATATATTTGACTGTTGAGCCGCAGTTTTCTATTTCTCGACATTTTTGTCTCATGGGTTTCTATTATTCAATCAAACGCACCAATCCTCACTACCAATTCTATCGGCCTTCACCAAACAAGACACCCCCATCATGGACACCCCTTCAAAGCTGCCCTACACTTTATTCAACAAGAAATTTGGGGAAGGCGCAATGCAGGAGACAAAAGCATCCTCCTCTCCACACAGGGTCAATGAATCTTGACACGTGCTTGAAAAAATCAGTTGTTAAAACTTTTCCTCCATCAATGTCTATCGAGTCAAGTCATTCTCAGATCACCAAGAATTTTTTGATTTGTTTTAGTTTATTTATAATTTATAATTTTTTAATATTAACATTTAATAAATTAAACCGTTATATTTTAGAATATTCCTATGCTCCATGGGGATGCATCCCCTAGATTTTTACCCTCATTCTCGTACAAGGGACAGTATGGGGATGAACAAGAAACGTTCCCTACCCATCCCCTTTTGCAATAAAAAAATGAAACATTTTTGGAACGGTTCAGAAACTTGTAGGGGACTTAAGGGACAACCGACAGTCCCCGAGATGGTTAGGGGACTTCTAAACTGTTTTGGGGACTACTAGCCATCCCTTATGGCCCAACAACATCTTGATTTATTTATTTTATAAAAAACACATTTTTAAATTAAGAAAAGGGGGATGGATGGGCCCACAAGGACAGCCCCACCCCTTTAAACAAAACCCAAACCTACCTGACTTATCAAAACAACTAAAAGAAAAAAACATTCTCATTTTGACATTTGCAAACTTGAGGTGAAGAACAAAAAATGACAGGAGAGAACATCAGTTGAAAGGGGAGACTAGGGCATCAAATCTACTTCATTAGAGGTAAGTTCTTCATTTTACATTTGTTTTTTGATTTTTCAATTTGTTTTCTATTTTTTCAAGTTTTTTTCAAAAAATTTACCATGTAGGAAGGGCATTGTGACTTTTTTTTTCCTTTATTTGAACTTGCAACTCTCTTTTCAATTCTTAACCAAAAAAAATCATGAGCAGTAGTGACATTACTAGTAATGCTAGTGAGGAGGTTGAGGTTCAAATGCATGAAAAAGGTAGACCTAGAAGTAGAACTCATAGAACTATGGAAACCATTAGGGGTTCTTCAGGAAGTGGGAGTGTAGTAGGGCCAACAACTTCAAACCCATTTGAATTTCCTGAAGTCCTCAAAACCTATGCAAAAGGCCCATTTAACTTGGAGTCATATATTTTCTCTTTTTTGTCATTTTATAGTTGAAACTTGGAGCCTTTGGGCATTTTTTTATAATTCTTATATAATATGTATGTGCATTCACAATGAAAGCATTTGAATTTCTTTAATTTGTTTGTCAATTCTCCTATGAAATATCAATTCAAGTCTAATGTTATACATTAATCTTCTACAATGTCTATGATGAATGCTTATCAATGTTATGATATGAATATTTGAAATTTCTCTATATTTTTAAAAAATTCCTTATTTTTTATCAACCATCCCCTGCCATCCCCTAAAAAATGCCCCAAAAGTTTCCCTGTACCAAAAACTCGTTCCGTCATACCCTACTGTCCCCGAAACCCTAGGAATATTCAATTTAGATTTTAAACTATTTACATATAAAATTTAAAAAATTTAAAGTATTTTAATTAAATTTAACATATTTAGATTAAATTCAACATATTTAAAGTATTTAAATTAGATTTAGCAAATATATCAAAATTTAACATATTTAAATTAAGCTTAACATATTCTATTTAATATTATATTATTTTATTTTAAATTAACACATTTATATAAGGTGAATTTAACGTTGATCTTTTTTTTGAATTTTTACCCTTGTCGAATTTCATCCAAATTTTATTGTTGTTGAACTCAAATTCGAACCTTGTGACTTAGGTTGTCACTAATGGTGAATGTATTATGGGACTTGGAGATCTTGGATGCCAGGTAAATCTCACACAAAGAACTTGACTTCTCATGTGTTAATATTTCTACCATTTGGAATATAAAGGATGCATCTTGTAATTTCTTTATTCCCATTTTTATTTTCTTTCCAACATGTTACATTTTTTTTCTCTATGTTATGACTACTCGAATTTGAAATTTTTCATCTCACATGTCTATTATGAATAATTATTCCAAGGAATGGGAATTCCTGTTGGAAAACTTGCTTTGTATACAACACTTGGGGGAGTTCATCCTTTAGAGGTATTCAGTACTAGTAATAATAGATCTTGTTTTGAAATAGATTTATGATTTTAGGATGTTACCCATTTATTTCACTGGTCAGTGATTAATATATCAAATGACTGTGGCTATTAGTGGTAATTTATTTTTGGTTGATTTTGGAAAATTGGTACAACATAAAACTTGACTTAGAACATTATTAAGTTGCATAGACCACCTTGTTTCTATTAATTATCATAGTACTACCTATATTGCTTCTCATGCACAAACTTGCATAATCTTAGTTTGTTAAATGGATTTTAGCTAGTTACGCCAAGAGGCATTATACAGTGAAAGAAAACTACTTGTGTCAATAAAAACTCAACAAATAAAATTTGACATCTTGGGTGAAGGTTGGTGTGTCCTCTGTGACGACAATCCCCACCGTTGAAAATTAAATAGGGGCTCAGGTGTATAGATAAAAATTTGGGAGAAAATCTCAGATGAAATGAAAATTTTGTCCATTGAAAATCAATTAGCAACTCAGGTGTAATGCATGTAGTGATTAGTAATATGAATATAAAATGCAAATCATGGAAAATGATTTCATTATAGTTCATTGTATACTTTTGAGATAATTTTCACATATTCTATGCACTGTATCATGCAATCCATGGTAAATTGTTGGAAGCTAGAAGAAGTAACCACAATCCTATCATTTTGTGTGGAAATAGTGCATAGAAATTTCTTCCCGTTGGGTTGTTGAATAGGACAGAGAGAACACCTACGACAGTTTTCAGGTACCCTTCATATTACCCATTGCCACTTCCTTTTCCCGAAGTTTTATGTACAATCTAAAAATTCAAGAATCACCTTTAATTATCAATTCTTTGCTTGAGAATTAAAATGATCTTTAATTTTGTGGAGATTCACTTCAATTTGAAGGAATTTGTATAATTTTTTTCTAGGTTATGGCCTCAATTTGATGGAATTTCTAAAAATGTTTCTATACCATGGAGGGCAAGGTATATGAATTTATGAAAAAACCTGCTAAATAATATCATCAAGTTTCCTACCTGGGATTTCATGATTTTCAAAGGCAGAATTCAAAAAAATTAAAAAGACTTTGGAATACACTTCAAGCTAAAAATTTATGTGCTTACTTGCTAGATAGAAATGAAAATGTCAAGGTATTTCTTATCTCAACCTCAGAAGTATCCACAAACACTTTCATAGATGGAGTGAGTGAGCAAGTACAAGAGGACCATTTGACTCTATCAACACAACATCAAAGACAAAAGGAAAATTTGTGGAACAAACTATACAATATTTCCCATCGAGGTTGATTACCCTAAGTTGGTACTTATGTTTTCTCAAGAATGTGATTTTTAAATGTACTGTTTGGCAACAGTTTTAGTAATATGATAAACTCTTGTTTCAATGCTTTTTGAACTTCCTCCAAATACTCATTTATTTTTAGATATTGTGTAGATTGTAGAGTTCTTGAATATTTCAAGTTAAAGTATTCAAAAGAAAATATAATAGATTTGAGATATATGTTGCAGGTTTCACAATTTTTTTTGTAGTTTTTTAATTATTTCTTTATTATAAGATTTCAGATTTTAATTCATAACGATTATATTAGAGCCACATTCTTAGCCTTGTAAGAAACGCACAAGAAATGTTGGATATTTTTTTATAGTTGGAGTCTAACCATTCTGCACAATCAACACAACCACCAAGGAGTAAAGGCAAAGGTAAAGTTGTTGAACAAACTAGAATAAACATTCCTTGGAAGTTGCTCAACCTAATTTGGTGCTTGTACCGTCTTAAGAAAGTTGTTTTTCCAATGTACAATTTGGCAATAGTTTTAACAATGTAATAAATCCATGTCTCATTGTTTCTACAATAATTCAGTTTACTTTTAAATGTATTGTAGGTTTCTTTAATCTTTCAGGCTATAAGTCTTCAAAAGAGAAAAGGACAAACTCAAGGTAAGTGTTTCAGATTTTGTAAATATTTTCATTAATTTTTTTGCCTGTTAAATATCAGGTTCTAGATTTAAATTCATAATTAGAAATGCTACATTCTTGTCGTTCTCGGAGAAGTCCTAGAAATGATAAATAGTTTCAAAAAGTAAAGAGTATATTAGCCTCCATATGTTAGTATGTGGGCCTATAGAAAACTTCTAATTGAGAATCTCTTGGAACTTGAAGGCTTCAGAATGTGTGATGTCCCCTTTTAACTCATAGCACTAGTGAATTCTCTATCTACAGTTAGAATAAGGAGGACTGGGTCTTTCAGTCAAAATAAAGCAATTCAATTTGCAATAGTTTCACTAAAGACAGTTAAGAGGTTACCCATAAAATGAGCCAATTATTTGGGTATTGGTCTCCTACTTGTCAATTAACAATTACAATAAGAGGAAGTTGTTCAATTATCTGCCCACAAAAATTGATTGTTAGTAGCTCACTTAGTGCTTTAGGACAAAACCCTTCAAGCATGAACTTGGTCCTCTTGGGGATGAAAACCCTCAAGAGAAATATGTGCTGCAAAAAAATAACAACCAAGAGTGACATGTAATGTAGAACAATATAGGATCACAAACAAAATCTAGCAATATTCGGGCAATTAGTCACATACTACAATGTGATAGGGACGTTTCAGAGTTCAAGCCTATATGTAGGTGTTTTCCAAAAGAGTTGTGATCAATTAGTTACTCTCTTGTGTATGTATGTATGTTATAAGACTTTAAAAACAACTCTGTTGTTAGAGACTTTTCTTATGTGATTTATCTATGTATTTAATTTAGGACATCTTAGTGATATCAAAGTTATAATCTTGATAGCCTATGAAAATCAAAATATTCATAAACAAACCAAAAAAATTCAGACGTTTGTGCAACATGTTAGTGAGTGATAGAGAAGTTAGATACCAACTTAGGGAACCGACAAAGCATAAAATGAAAATGGAAAATATGGATAAAGAGAGACAAATGATGAAAAATGAAAGAGTGAATATTTTTCAAGATACTTTGATGGGAATTCAAAGTAGACAAGATAGAACGACTAAGCTATTAGAAAAAAATGTTGTAGCTTCAAACAAACATGCAAAATTCAAATCCTATTAGAATATTATAGAGAGAGGGAAGCTCAACTTCACATATATAGCTAACGATTAGTCAAACAAGTCTCATTCAAAAACCCATTAGGCCCCATGTTTTACAAAAGAGTGAAAAATTAGACTAAGAGATGTTTACTGTAGAGGAGTTATACAAACTCCTTATTAAGTATCTAGAGAAATCAGAAGCCTTCAAAGCTACAATAACTTAGAAAATTTGTTGGAGACACTTGGTAAGAAATACTAGGGTAGAGGAGCCCATGGTAGCACTTGAAATGATGACATGAGAGAATTGCCACAAAAAGTGAGGAACTTAATGCGCCTAATTTTTTTTATGGCAGTAGCAATGTCAAGAGTCATCATAGCAGGGAGGTGTTTTTCTCAATGAAAACAATGAGATATCAACATTGTATGTTGAATACAAGGATCAAATATTTCACAGAGATACTCTGGTGGTGTTTAGTAGTGTCCAAGAAACATTTGACAAGATTACAAACTTTGAAAAGATGGATCCACTGCCATGTGGAGGGGTACAAATTTGTGAACAATGCTTCAATTGGTTCTTGTTCCATCAATAATCCTCATTCTGAGAATTATTTTTACAGGAATGGCAGTGTTTCTATGAATTCCTAAGTCAACAATGGAACACAAACACTTTGAATATCCTTTTGATCATAATCCCAAAAAAAAGGGAAGATGGTAGTGACCAAAATTTGTTACACTAGTTTGACACCTTGTCATTACAAAGAAAGCATTCAATTCAAGTTAGGACATGCATAAGGTAAAAATCAAAACAAGCTTACGGAGAGAAAGTAGCGACCTTCTTCATGAGTTCATGTCTTCTATCAAACAAGCTTATGGAGAGAAAGTCCTTATCTAGGTCAGGAGGAGCCCCTGCTTTTAATTGAAATGGATCTTTAACTTGAGATTCCTTTGTCAAATCAAGTTAAGAATATGGTCTAAGTTTTCTTGTATAATTTTCCTTGTTGTATCTGATAGTGAATACCTAACACAATTTTTTAGTAATAATTGTATCTTCAATTAATACCTAATCTACAATGTTTAGCTATTGGAAGAAATAATATATGCAGAATATTCGTCAATCCATTATTTGTGATTTTCAGAGAATTAATCCATATTATGCTATTTACTGCTTCAGCTTACAAAATCTTAAGGAAACTGAAGAAACCTATGCTCTTATGATAGTTTGAAGACTTTTCTAATCACAATGCCTTTACCTTGTTGGAGAAGTACTCTTCATCTCACATTGTCTTCAATGATGATATTCAGGTATGTCCATAGTTTACTGTGTTCTAATTGTCAAAGTGCTAGAATGATTTGCATATTTTTTCTTATCTCAAGTTTGTAAAATGATGATTATGTAAACTTTGTGTCAAGTGAATATGACTCCTGGTATGTGTCTCTGTGATAGAAACACATTTTGAAATGGGAGATGGGTTTGGCTATGCCTAGAAAATGACCAGGACTGTTTTGGCTCTTTCCAGATATTTCTCTGGAATGCCTCTTAAATTTCAGGAGACATGTCCCCACAAGTCATGCAAATACACTTAAAAGATAGATTGGAAAATGAACAAAAAAAGACAAATTGTCAATCCATGCTTTAAAAACATCATGTGCTCCACCAAGAACCTTTCAAAGCATAAAAGGGTGCATGTTCTTCAAAAAAATGGAAAAATGAAGGTTTTCAGGGAGTAGAGGAGTATGAGGAGGATCAAGATGTTAGAGAGAAATTAGGGTTCCAAATGAGTGCTAAGTTTGCTTTTATAAAGTGACCAACTGTTAGAAAACTCACTAGGGTGAGCATTCATGGGTTTGGAGGGAATTTGAATTTAAATTTGAACTAGACACTAGCACATGCCCTAAGGATAGAGCCATTTGAAAGATGGGGAACAAAGTTATACAGTAGAAGGGATTTTAGGTTGAGTGACTTGACATGCCTGTGATGAGTTTTGGGACTATAAATGGGAAAAATGAGACATAATAATGATAGAGTGACCCAAAAGAGTGCAAGAATAGACAGTGAAAAGTGTGAAGTATGTAGTTGTGATTCTATACCTTTAGCCTGAGTAGTCTCCTATGTTCTAACTTTATTCATTTCACTGGTTATATGCTACTAGTTGTTCAATGTTGTATCCTCTCTGCATGGATCCAACAATTCCCTCTTTGTCAAATTGGTAACAATAGTATTTAGAAACACCAATTTCTACCTAGCATTTGCATGCCTCTTCCTACAAACTTGTACAGTGTCACTTTTCCCTTGTTAAGCTATTTGATCTGTTTTGTCAAGATACTTCAAATAACCCCTCTAATCTTTGAAGACATTATGTGCAAACAAGGAATATATTTATCTACGTCTTTTTCTTAAAGGTGGATTTAAGTTGTACTCCAATCCTACCAATTCCATGCTCTACTTGTTTCAACTTTCATCATTTGTAGTGGAGATAACAATTTGAATAACACTGCAAGATATGGTTCCTAGATTTGGATGTTGTTGTTTAATCTTTTTTGATAAGAAAACATCATGTGCCTCTTGAAACTTCTTTAGGTTTTCTACTAGTTTTTCTATATTTAGCTTTGGTGATGGAAAAGTTAGCAGTTGTGTGGGGATCAAGAATAGCATCAGTCCTCACCTTAGGACTTCTTGTTTCAAAATCAGAGATATGATGATTTTTCTCTTGCAACTTGCCTTTCAATTGTACAATTTTTGTCTTCAGAGTTACAATATTCATTTTGGTTTTTCATAGTTGATGTGGATCTCGCTTTGTCATCTAGATGAGGTCATCTTTATATCTGTTTGTATATTGGCCAAATCATTGCGAGGCAATTTTTGGAACTAGAAAAACCTCTTGATGTCCAAATATTTGTCAAAGTGAGTTTAAAAGGTAGATCTTGAAAGCAATAAATAACCACCAAATGGCAGCACGAATAGCTAATACCACATTACATATACAGCACATAGTGCTTCCCTATTATACGCTTACCCTTACTGGGCAATAATGAAGAAACCATTAATGATATTCACCATATACAAGTCTGATGTCACTTCAACACACCATGCAATCCCAAGTCACAACTTCCTTAACTTTTAATATTGACTTATCACAACATAATAAAACCAATTACATCATGGAGGATGGTCATGCAATCAGAGATTAGGAATCATTTCCTAATCCTTGGCTTTTTTATTTTAAAATATAGGAAAATCTATTAGTTGGGTGCCTTGATTTTTTGGACAATCTGCGGCATTTTGTTCTATATGGAAGTGAGTTATAGACAATTTATTAAATTTATCTTTATATTTTAATATTTTTTAAAATGGTCATGGATTTTCATGTCATTCCATCACCATCAGACCATATTTCTTTGAGGCATTTTTTCAAACAGTTCACTACCTTGTCTATGCTATTGCTTACTATTATGCTTTGATAAAGTTTTTACAAGCATCCATAGCTTGTTTGAAAGCACCTATTTTAGGCTTTTAGCCATAGCAGCAAGGCAGTGAACTATTTGATAAAATTATTTGGTAGACATGTATGAAAAATGTGGTAGCATAGACAAGGCAGTGAAATGTTTGAAAAAATGGATTGTCATAGCATTCCATCACCATAAGACCACATTTCTTTGAGGCATTTTTTCAAACAATTCACTACCTTGTCTATGCTACCACATTTTTCATACATGTGGAGGTATGCTTACTTAGATCATGTGATTTGATTAAATAGTAGAGAGATGAGAGCATCCCAATATGAACTGCTGATAAAAATTTGCAAATCTGAGAAAAATTTCCAGTCCTTGTATTGTTGTAAGGAATTGGCTAATCTTGGATGATCTTTATCTTTTTTAGATCCATGTGAATTCCTTCATGGTCAATGATATAGCCCAAATAGTAAACCTAAATAACACCAAATGAATCTTCTAAACTTGTCAATCAGAAGATAACAACTTTGAACTTATGATTCCTCTCATTTGCAAAATTTATCTTTTTGTTATCCTTCATTAGAATTTCTGGTTGGGCATAACTTGAGCATAGGTCTGGCTTTCTATTTCATCCAAATTTTCTTAATTCTATGGTATGGACTATGATTTGTATTGTTATTGGTCATTTTTTTGTGTTTGAGACTCTACTTACATTCAAGAAGACATATGGAGATTATTTAAATTGCATGTATTTCTTTATGTGGTGCATTTACAACATTGTTTAGTGACTCATAATCAAGATGTTCAATTTTATTCTTGTGGCTCCGGGGAACTGAGTTTTATGTTGGCCCGATATCCTTTTGTTCCCTCAATATGATTTTACCACATGTTGAATCTCCTTATTGTATAATGTATCACCCCATCGGTGGGACATTGTGTTATCTTCTGTCAATATGTTTGAGTGCTTCCGATTTGCTTTATTCGGGTAATCGGGGAAATGATAGAATTTGTTCCACCAATACACTTATGTTACTTTGATGTGTTCACCTTTATTGACCTCTTTGGTACATCGGGGAGGGTCCTTTGGAAGTCTACCCAACAGAGTGTTGTTATGCCGATATTTGTGTTGTGAGTTTCTTTCACCGATCTATTAGTGGAGCTATGAGGGGAGTTCCCCCGATCTAGTAATGTTAGGTTGATAGTGTGAATGTTAGTGTTGAGAAACAATCTAATGGAAATCTGAGTGATTATATCAAGATAAGAAGTAAAACCCATGGCATTGCATTAAGTTTGGGTGATAAGATCACACTAAAAAAAAGGGCTAAGTATGTGTTGATTGGTGGCTGCTCAACTTTTACTTCTAGGTTTTCTGTAAGAAGTTTTTCCACATTGGTATCTTTATCTGCTTACAATTTTTGGTAATTAATAGTTAGAATTCTGACTGCTTTAATTAGATGAGTGGTCATTGAAGCCCATTGGTTGATCTTTCAGAACTAGAAGAAAATTCTTTATGGTTGAGATGAGAATTATGTTTTTGCAACTTGTTTTATCTGTTCACTAAGGCTTCTGAAACTTGCACACTGGTTTAGACAATAGTTATGTAAAGAGTTGAGGATGATGAGTATGACATTAATTTTTATCATGACTCCACTGTAGGAATAATAGAGTTGTTTCTGTCTATCTTGGTTTCTATATCATATCTCATGCATAATATTGTGAGGCAGATTATTAAGCGTTCTCTTGTATTTAAAGAAGAGAACTATTTTTTTTATTCAGATTCCAAACTCTTGAAGGAATAATCGATTCAAATTTTATGAAATGTAAACACATGAAACATATGAAATTTACCTCTACAAATATAGTTTGAATTAGTTGTTACTTTGGCTTCAGATAGGGCCCCAACATCATAAATGCATCGATAGGAAATGTGTATATATTATAAATATTTTTATCTCATGAATTATATATTTTAGTATTGGAAAAATTATGATGAGGCTCAACCAATTTTTCCTCTACCAAATATAATTAATAAAGGCATTCATTAAAGGGGCTCAAATAGCCAGAAAATATAAGGTGTAGGTTCATTCTAGATGCTTAGAGTTTGTGTATGCCATCCTACACAACAATGATCTATTTGTATTCATGTATATACAGTTGGGTGTTCAAGCAGGTGGGTGTGCATGCCTGTATGTGTGCACCTTGTTATTCAACTCTAGAAATATAGTTTGAATTAGCAGTTACTTTGGCTATAGATTGGGAACTACATTGTAAATGCACCAATAGAAAACATGTATATCATCTGTATTTTTATCTCACAAATATTATATTGGAGTACAATAAGAAATAAAGAAGAGGTTCAATAGATTTGTCTTCTGCCAAATATAATTTATTAAGGCCTCTACTAAAAGTGACTACTTTTAACAATGTTTTGGCGTCTTGTTTTCAGATTTATGTTTTTTTTCTTTAAATCATAAACTAAATTAATACTGGAATGCACAATATTATAGATGGATCAATGTCAAAGGTTGACTATGGATCAATATAATGCATATGATGAGAGAGTAGTTGATGAGAGGGACATTGACAAATATCCATGTCCATGTAAAAAAATTTCTTCGTGGAAAGGTGAAAAAAATAAAATTATTTATCGACATATGATAACATATGGGAATACTAGTATAAGCCCTTGGGATTACAATTATTAAACTATTACACTATGGTCTTGCAAGATATATGTTTCAACAATATTTGGTATGACAATTTCGGTCCCTTTGTTAGCAAAGCATATATTATATATGTATGTCTAGGTTTGTTTCTATTAAGTTAAATAAAATTCTTATAAAATGCTTGTTCAAAGGTTATGTACGTAATACACTTATGCCTTTGACTTTAGCAAAAGGATTGCTTAATTTATACTTGATTCATTTGTATTGTTTCATAGTTTTGCACTACATATAGTTTTGGCATACAAACATGTCTTTGGACTATCAAAAATTTGATTGACCGAGTTGTTAATTTACTTAGCTTATGCTTGGTTTTGATTGGTTGAGTTGTTGGTTATGATTGTTGATGTTGTAGGTTTTGAATGTCAATTGCTTTCAAAGACACCCAAATGGGAATGACGAGGTAATGAGCTTATTTCATCTTCATCCCACTTTCTATGGTTATAACTTTTATAAGATTATCTACAGTAAGTTGCTTCATTTGTGTTAGTTTTTGAAATATTCAAGCAACTAGGTCTTAATAAAACAACTCACTTTTTCATAGTGTTCCATGCAAATTTCCTGGGATAGATGACATGCTGGTTTCTTTTTTTGAAAATAAAACTGATTTTGTGTTGAAATAAGATATGCAATAATTTTCAAATTAATTGGTTTGGTTTATCCAATATCTTCTATAGCATGCAAAATATATGCTTCAACATAAGTTGCAACATTTTTAGGATCCAACTAAAAAAGCAGTGTTCCTGGAAATACTCAGCCTATATTCATATGTGATCCACATGTACCACAAATTTAACTAGCATCTTAGTAATAATTTTTAGGGTGTCCTCAATATAGCCAGCATGGGCATGAAGGTCAACCATGCACACCTAATGATCAACTATATATGTAAATTGTAATGCACTAAGGGTTATTGACATGTGAAGTATGTGCAATCCTCATCCACCAAGCCAACATGACTACATGCACCTAGAACCCAAACAAAGCTTACAATGTTAGGATGTGTTCTAGAGTGCTTCATTAATTCAAAGATTTTGAGAGGTTCCTTGCAAAATCCATTTTGTGCACATTCTGCAATCAATCATTTCATTCCATGAGATGACATCTCTTTGAGGCATTCTATCAAACAATTCAGATATTTTGTCTATGATTCCACATCTTGCATATATGTCTACTAGAGAATATCCAACTATAACATCTAGGTATCTTTTTAATTCCTCTATCTTTCATTGATCTCTTTACTATTTGAACCTCATACAAATTTTTTAGAGAAGAACATAAGTTGCAACATTTTTAGGATCCAACTAAAAAAGCAATGTTGCTGGAAATACTCAACCTATATTCACTATCGGCCTAACATTACTACATCGAGGGAACTCCCCTCATAGCTCCACCAATATACCGATGAAAGCATATCGGCAGAAGATAACACAATGTCCCACTGATGGGGCAATAGCATGCTTAACCATGATAGCAATATAATAATCAAGTTAGCTAATTGGTCAACTAGGTACGTTGATTAATTTTTTTTTATGGATTTGTGGATGCTCAACTTTTGTGCGAGCTCTTTGATAATATGACAATGACTTGATTCAAATATTCATAAATGGATAAGAGACTTTTTAAAAATGCTCCTCGAATTTTTGGAAGGAATGATTGATTTATAGATTTAGAGGTGAAAATATGAATGGTTGATCAACCATGCACACCTAAAGATCAACTATATATGTAAATTGTAATGCAATAAGGGTTATTGATGTGTGAAGTATGTGCAAACCTCATCCACTAAACCTGGATGACTGCATGCACCTACAACCCAAGCAAATCTTACAATGTTAGGATGTGTTCCAGAGTGCTTCATTAATTCATATATTTTGAGAGGTTCCTTGCATGAGGTATTTAGTCTCTATTTCAATTTAAGCCCTTTGTAAAATTATTGTATTGCATTTTTATTTTTTTTCTGTAATATGTCAAAACCCTTTAGTCAAAACTTGTAAATATTGTGAGTCTTGTAAAAAAAAGTTATTATTTTTTACATAAGAGTCGCCCCTTCTCAAATTGTTTTTAATGAGTTTTCCAACCCTGTCAGAGGAAATTGTTACTGTCCATTAGACAAGCCATATAAAAATTCGTCAGATAGAAAGAAGTGATATTTTTTAATGCTAACAGCCCCCTAATGGTTTTAGTCCTTGTTTGGCCTCCCCCTTGGTGGCCAAATAGGTAGAGTTGAGATGACTTTTCTCATCTTACTTGCTAGCACTACTCTAGATGTCTATACAACAGCCTTGAAGTACCATGCCCTATGGAGGACAATTTGACAATGTTGTAGCACCTAACTCCATGAGGCCTATGACCAGGTTTTACTCTTCCTTGATCTAATAAAGTTGATTTTAGCATTCTGAACTATTTTAGGTTTGGCAACGGGTCTTTATGAAAAATATAACCTAATTGTCTAGTTCCTACATAATGTAATGGCTAGGATATTTCCCTCGAGTTTTGTGCTAATTTCCTTAAGTTTTTCTTTTAGACATCTGTCAATTATTTCATATGCTTATACAACACAATACATCACATTTTTGAGCATTAAATCTACCACCAAAAATGTGAACTTGACGATTAATTATCACATCATGAATCATGAAACAACAATCTTCTGAACTCAAATATAAGAGGGTTGTTTTGGGATACTGTATAGTAATTGTCTTCCAATCAATGTACCATGACACAACAACCTTCTTGATCCTAACTATAACAAAAATATTGCTGATAACTACACATTACCACCTTCTAGTTAACAACATTTTCAAAGACAGGGAACCTTTTTCAACCAACAATCTAGAAAGCTTTTTCCCCTCAACCTACTTATCTTTGTGTCGATGGTGCCTAAGATTTATAAAACACAATCTAAAATAGACATTGACTTACCACAAATTTTGAATATGAAAATCCCATCTAGTATAATCTATGTCATACAACCTCAGTAAGTATTTACTAAATGGAGCTCAATTCTACAACTTTAATAAAAATTTTCTATCTTCAAAGATCTAAAAGTTTCTTTTCTCATCAGAACTACTGGCATAATGATCTTGTCAATTATGGATAGTTTTTAATGCTAATAACCCCCTAATGGTTACCAGTTCTGAAGACAACTTATAAGACTATTCTGAACTAGTAAGAACTTGTATCAAAACTCATGTAACTTGACATTCCAGTGTAACCTTACAAACTATGTAATATTAATGTATTGGTGAAAACTCAGCATTATGGTGAATAAAATATGCTTATACAACACAATACATCACATTTTCATGGTTTAATTTAAAGTTCCTTCAATGAACCCACTATTTAATATTTTCCATAGTAATGAAACATATATGAATTATGATGTATTGTCAACAATAACCTATTGTATATATTGTGAGTTCTTCTTGAGTTTTGACATATTACCAATTCTGAAGCAATATTAACGTGTTGACGAAAACTCAACAACCTAAAAATTGTCTTCATTGTAAAAGTATGATTTTAATGGAAAGAAGTTATAGGTTATTATTTCCCCTTCCCTTCATTCAAAGAGTTTCGAGGTCCATGTTTTGATTTTTTCCAAAGGAGATTGTTATGGAGGCAAGGCATTATGAATTTTTCTAAGATGATGAAAAATAGATTGTTTGAAATACATCAGTGATAAGAGCTAGGCTTTGATGCAAAATCGACAAAAGACAGATTTTAGATTCAAGTATCAAGGTGAATTGTTAGATTTTTTGAGTTTTTCAAAGGATTCACCATAATTCCTTGGGTAGCAATGAGTCTGTAAATCCAATCCAACCAATTTTTGCAAAAAAAAAATTTCTAGAATGAACAAATGGATTCTTGAGTAATGACGACCTCATCTAGAATTGATTAGCCTGAAATGAACCCACTTTGTTCCTCTGCTATAATATTTGGAAGAATGAGTAGTAATGGCTGTAAATTTCTTGTGTAGTTGATAGAATGAATGGATTCTTGAGTAATGATGATCTCATCTAGACTTGACCAGCCTGAAACGAACCCACTTTGTTCCTCTTCTATAATATTTGGAAGAATGAGTTCTAATTTATTTTCTATTGCTTTTGAGATGACTATTTATATGTAGAAGTAAATTCATTTCTTTTTTGACATCATTAACAATTTAAGCATTTGTAATGGGAAATATCACATAACTGTTGAAACAGGTAAAGGATGCCATATTGTAAAAATCTAAATGTGCTCATTATTAAATATTGTTTGTATTTTCATTTTAATAACTGTATTTTCATTTTAATAAACGTATTCTAAAACCCTCATTGAAATCTTATTTTCAGGTTGCAGCTCGTCAAATTGGAGAGGTGAACATGCACTCTTTACTTTCATCTGACCATGACCAGTGAAATTTCTAGATAGGAAGTTGTCATCCTTCTCATTCGAATCCTTCTAATCTTCTCTCAAGGGTTGTCCAGCTGGAATGGGAGGGAAAGGCTGCTCTGAATCGAGAAATATATGCACCACAAATAATATAACTAAAATTTCCTATATATTTTCATGTCTTTTCTCCCTTCAATGTTTATAGCATTTGTATCATATCTTGGATTTGTCTTCCATGGTAACCAAGAGTATAGTGAAGGATGTATTTCTTGGGTCTTTGTTTATATAGTTGTATGTTGTTTGTAATTCCTTTGGTTATGCAACTGTTTGTTCTTTGTATATTCTTTTTTTTTCATGCAATACAAAAAAAACATTTGAATATCTATGATATTTAAGCTTTATATGCATAAAGTTCTTTGTTGATTGTATTTTTTTTCATGTTAATGCAATACAATTTTTTTTTGAATATCTATGATATTTGAAGTTTATATGCATAGATTTGTGAGAATTAACTAAGTTAGATTTGATTTATAACTTGAATCATTGATTCACTCAAATAAATGACTAAACCATGACTAAATAAATGACTACTATGACTAAAAAAATGAATATAATGACCAAATATATGATTACAATGACTGAATATATGATTACAATGACTAAATATCTGACTACCATGACTAAAATAATGACTAAATATATGACTAAATTAATGACTAAATATATGAATAAATAAATCACTACCATGACTAAATAAATGACCAGTTAAAAACAATCAATGACTAAATTAATGACTAAATCAATGACTAAACCAATGACCAAATCAATCACCAAATCAATGACTAAAAATCAATGACTAAATAAATGACTAAAATAGTTTAGTCATAAATTTGGTCATGTTATAAATGACCAGAAATAAACTACTAATGGTCACATGACCAAAATTAGTCATTTATATGCAATTTTTAGTAGTTTATTTAGTCATATATTGCTATTTTTGTACTAGTGGGTGAATCAGTGTTCTACAAATTTTAACTTTATTAATCTGAGCATTAAACAACTTACAACATTGAACTAAAAGAAAGATGTAATCATATCAAGAAATCATCCACAACACCATAACACAAGGATTTTTACGTGCAAACCCTGTTAGGGGGAAAACCATGGTGGAGGTCAATCCACAAATTGAGTACTCAAATATAAGTTTTACAAAATGAGAATGCACTTGCATTCAGGCACACTGCCTAAAGCTCACTGTTCAATAAAAAAAAGGCTATTTCCTTACAGTCAATGTCAAAAGACAATAAAAATGGTGAACTATGAATTAGCATCTGCGAATTCCTGAAAATATTTTTGGTTAAGCACATTAGTCGCTTTCATGACCTTCTATTTGTTTTTCTCTTCTGCTTTGCTTTGCTAAAATTTTCATCACAAATATTATATGCACATGTGAAATCACTTAGCTATCCTTCTGAATTTTTCATCACACACTAACACACTTCGCATCTATCTCAATATGATATAATTGATCACTTATATATCTGCAGCTAAAGATTTGATCGCTACCTATTGACTTTAATAATATATTAAGTATTTTCTAACGGTCGGCTAAATCCACAAATAATTTTCAATGCACATCATCCAAAGATGGCCATAGTATAGTGATGACCCAAATCAACATAATAGAACAAGAAAATACTTAAACAATTTCTCCTCAAATATACGCAACATATTATATTCACCAACTCGGCTCTCTGCACTGTTAAAAATAAAATTAATCAACCGGATCTCCTAACTCATACACCACTTGATGCGATGACACAAAACTCGAGAGTAAGATATTCCATATTCTCAACAACCTTCCCTGGTATCCACAATGTGAATTGATAAACTTGTAATGCAAATAGATTCAACTTTAGTCAGATACCTTGTTCTTCATTTGTCTTTCGCTATGAACAAATATAGAGATGCGCACTAGATCACTATCTTAGGTTTCCATCAATGAAAAAATCAAAATCCATATGCCAACATGGTGCATGTGATGAATCAAGCCTCAACGAAGATGATTAGAATGTGATCTTAAAGTGATTAATGCTTGCATATACTTGATTGTGTTAAGAAAATTCCATCTCGCGAAGTTACTTTATGATTCTACATCAAAATGGACACAGTGTGCAAATCTCAAGGAATCTGAGCTTGCTTGGATTAGCCGAGTTCGAGTCTAGCCAAAAATTCCTAGCTCCCTCATAGTTTTTGACCTTTCTCAATTGGTTTCAAATTTCAAAAATCAATGAAAAATATGCTTGCACATGGGATTGCAGGGTCATTATCATGGGATATTGATTGTTTTGAATGGGATCTAATTTCATGTCTTTGCATAATTTACTAATGAGATCTTGTGAAATGAATTATCTACCTTACATTGCCATTAGGGTTTGCATTGCCATTTTCATTCAATAGAATTGTTTTAGCATACAAGTACTTCACATAGTTAGTGCAATGTGTTATATTGTTATTTCCATTTTGGTGATTATAGTCTTTTCTAAAAGATGTAGGAAAAATTGAGCCTGGACAAGACATCCAAATCAAAGGTTATTTTAGTACAAGAGGAGGTGAGAAGAAGATCAGAGAGGATGAAGTATTATTTCAAGGGCATATGGCCAAAGTCCAAGATTTCTTATGCCTGGTCAAGGATTGCATACACAAATATGGGGCATGTAGATTATGATGAAATTCAATAGAGGATGTATGGAAATGCACCAACTGAATTGGCTCAGATCATCACTCATAGTGGTTTGGCTCAAGCAGCAGGGTTCCCTGCAACACAACTTTTCCTAGAACTGGTTTTAGAATGTGCAAAACACTATGACTCCAACACAAGGATTGTAATAGGACCAAAGGGAAGAGTCATGGAAAATATCATTGAAGAATCCATTGCAGAGGTGTTTAACATTGCCTCCCATTACAAGATCATTAAAGAGATAAACATTAGGGAAGCAATAAAGTTCTATGATCAATATCCTGATAAAGCCTTGAAAATCATGAACAACTCTTGGATACTGAATCCTAAGCCCCACTATTCTAAGATGCCCAAGCAGCTACATAGAAGTGATTTCAAGATGGAATATCATGATGTTATCACTCTCCTGGGCAGGGTAATGGGAGTAGAAGAAGCTCACATTTTCCACAATTGGATGTTCTACCTCATCACACAAATCATGGTTTGAAAGCATTATCACTGGGCCAGAATCATAAGCAACAACTTAGATGCCCAATTAAGAAGTGTGCAAGAGACCAATAGATTTACAATGAATTCATATCTTGTCTACATGTTGACAAGAAAAACTAAGTATAAAGGTCTCAATTACAAAGGGACTATGGGAAAAGATAAAATATGGGATATATATCCACAATTATAGTATAAGACCACCAATTACAAGAGAGAAAATGATGCATTTTTCATGTACATTCCTAGGTTGTTACAGGATGCTATCCATGTTAGAGTCTTTATTGTTGCAATGAATTTGATTAAGCAATATGGGCAATGGTTAATTCAATTCCAAAGATTCACATACATCTGGATGCAAGGGTCTCATGTTGTTCCACTTAGACTACCTAGATATCTAAATAACAAACTTATTTTATTGGAGATGCCAGGAAAATGATGGAATTCAAGGAAATTCTACAAAAGGATTTGCATAAGAAGGGGCTAGGAGCAGAATTTACATTAAGAATTGGAGCACTAGAGGCATGCCCATCTATCCAAAGTGTTCAATATTCTGAGAAAGAGATGGTATAGTTTGAATTGTACTCCCATACTAACAGGGGTAATTTTGATCCATATGGAAAATCTCAAAAGTAGGCCAATAGAGAATTAAAAAATAAGGATCATATTGAGGACTATTGGGCCAATTGTCGGGATGAGTTTGAGGTTATTAGGAGGATATTTTCTAGGTTGCCTCTTAATCTAATAAGGCTCTACAAAATAATTGAATTCCCAGACCAGGTTCAGGATGATGATGCAGATCTAATTCAACACCATGACTATGAGCCTTATAGAGTTGTACCTCTACCTCCAATAAACTAGTCAGAAGAAGAAGTGACAAACCTGGATCAAGTAACTACACCAATAAATAAATATTCAAGGCTATGGGTAATGCATAAGGTGTTGGAGTTGGAAGCTGATGGTACCAAATTCACGTATGACTTGATTGGAGATTTGGAGACCCAATCTGAGGAAGAGGTTGAAGCTGATAAAGGTGATGACACTATTGAGCCTCATGATGAGAATGTTCAAGAGAAAGAAAGGCCTCTAACTTTGAAGAGAAAGACAAGAAGCTAGACTCAAGTGAAATAGACTAAGAAACAATTTATGAAGACTAAGAAGGCTCCCAAGGTTAGTGCTACTGAAGAAGGAGGAGAGTCATCACAACCAATCAAAAAGAGAAAGTTGGTCACTGAGGGCCAAACGTTGGACAAGCCTAGGAAGGGCAGCTCTTCTATTGACACTCCCTCCTTAGTTAAGGTTGTTGATGTAGAAATCTCAGGGGAAAATCCCCAAGTGTCTATTAGGATAAATTTTCCTAAGTATAAAACATCCCCTGTAGTTGAGACAAAGACTATAGAAAAGGAAGCACAAATTGAAGAGGCACCTACAGATGATAGTGCTATGAAAGACGTTATAGGAAATAATTCTCCCATTCCTTCTCCTTCTCACAATGTTCATATTTTAGAAGAAGCAGTAAAAGGTGAGGAAAACATATTAAATGATCCTGAAGGGCATGAATTTGAAGATGAGGATATTTCTACTCCTAAGAGTGGAGAATGGAGGAATTTTGTACAAGAGGTTGGGCAATCTACCTCTGGGGCACAAAGCAAGAACATGGAGTCTGAGTTAACTCAGGAGAGACCATCTAAATCCCTAGAAAAATAGGTAATTGATGAACTGGAAGATCAACCTGAGACAGTGAAAAATATGGAGGAGGTAGTTGATAGCCCACATCAAGAAAAGGATAAACAAGAGGCTCCTTCTATAGAGCTAGAAGCAGAGAATCCCATTGTCCTGGAGTGGTTAGAGAAAAGGCTTAGCAAAAAGATAGTAATTATTCAAGAAGAAGCTCCAAGCTGGGATAAGTTCTTAGAACAATGGGGACAACCCAAGCAAAGGAAGAGAGCTAGAACCATGTTAAATTTTTCAAGGGATGAATTTAATAACAGAGTTGTTCACATAATTGTCCTTGTAGAAAATAAGTTTAAAGATGAGGAGAGGCCAGTTGATTATAAAGTACAAACTATCAATTTGGGCCCATCCACCAAAGATCAGGAAAAGGAAGAGTTTCAAGAGTCCTCACAAGCCATTCTAAGAAGGCTTGACAAGGAAACAAAGGAAAAGGAGAAGTTGCAAAAGTAGCTAAGTGATGTCTACAAATATGTTCAACACCTAATGAAGCCTTTGCAAGCTTGTATTGATGGTAGTTCTTCAATCTCAAAAGGGTTGCTACCAAAAGAAGTTGTATCATAAATAGAGAAGTTGGAATCCTTAGTACATAACACTCATGAATGGCTTCAATAGGTTAGAAAAAGGGGTGATGAATCAATAGAGAAGATCTTTGTCATTCATTTGAAGGTTATTGAATTTCTTGAGGACACCTCCCAATTTGCTTCATATTGTAATAAGGTGGATGAATCAACTATGGAAGAAATGAAGAAGATCCTATAGGTGCCTAAGGAAGAGCTATCTAAGATGAAAATTTTCACCTCAGATGATATTGCCAAGGTGATGGAGTGGATCGAAGTATGGAATTACAAGAAAGAATTCCTCACTGAAGCCTTAAAAAAGATAATGAAGTTACAGGGGAAGATGAAAGAGATATATGACAGTTGTATCACTTTCCTTGAAATTATGAGTGGAAGAAGAAAGTTCGGCGAGAAAAATATGAACATTGGTAGGTTGTAGACATGGTGGCATGAGATTTATGCCCCTTCTGATAGTGCACCAGTCGCTAAAGATAATCTGGAGGATGCAACAATATACATTTCAAAGCTAGAAAACTATCATGAGTTATAGGTGGAATGGGATAAAGCTATGCCTAAATATGTTGATGAATTTAAAATTCATAAGTTGAGAATTAAATTTATTCCTACTCCAGATCCAGCAGATGTAAAGGAAATATTAGAAAAGGCTAAAGAGTTTTCTAGGAGGATAGAGGTCAATAAAGAAGGAGAAAATAGCCAACTAGTGGCCACCTTGGACAATGTGCCAATCATGCGATCTTTCCAGCCAAGGAGGATGACCTAGGAGTTTGTGCCAACCAAATAATGATTCTATAAGGGTCTAGGACGACCTAGACATTGCTTTATGATATTAAATGATATTTTTTTTATAAAAACACTCTAGGCCGACCTATTTGGCTGACCTACATTTTTAAACCCTAATTATGGGCCAACCCAATGCAATTTCTCTATAAATTAAGGCGTCAAATTCATTTGTAGAGGTTAGACATAGTTGGAATAGTTGAAACCGAGCTAGGAGTTAGTATTATCTAAGAGAAAGCACTAGAATATTGTAGATACATGAATTCTTACAAATTTGGGGTTATTCAATATAAGTAAAGACATTCTTCTTTGGTGCTCTTTCTTATGTTATTCAATTTGCATGGTTCTTTTTCCTAGATCTTTGAGAAATTACTTTGAATTTGTGGTTGCATGTTAGATTTTAGATTTAGATGTGATGCCATTGTGTTAATGGTTTAAGATTTGAAGTGTTTGAGCAATCCTTGGTTCATACTTTTAACAACTTGTTGATTGTGAGTTTTTGCGCAAAGTTAGCCTGGGCCTAAAATTTGTGTGTTGAGTTCAATTGTGGGTATTTATTCATTTCAATTATAAAATAAAGTTGATTTGTGTGAATGCTCCATGATCTGAAAATCTTTGTTTCCTTAGAAGATTGCACTATTTCTGTGTGATTACAAATTTAATCTGGGTTAAACAGAAGTTGGTTTTGAAGGATTGGTCCACTTTGAATATTTGATTATTTACACAATTGGTCATAGGTTTAGTTTTAGAAATCTCTCTAAACCCTTTATCTTTTGTTGTTTCTCTTGAAATCTGGGTTAGTTTTAGGATTGAAAGCATCAACATATTGCAAAATATGATGAGTTTGAATTTTCTAGTATTTGTTTTGTAAGGTCCCTTGTGATTACCAGCATTTTCACATTTATCACTGAGTTGTTTTTGCATTGTCAAGACCTAACATTAGAGACCTTGGGGTTATCTCTTGAGGCTTACTGATAGATATTTACCTTTCAAGAGAGATAGGATATCATATTTTGTCTGAGTTGTTGCTGTGCAGAAAACACCATCAACAGGTGTCACCTCCAACACTTCAGTTAACATGTACATGCAAAAATAAATCACCTAGTTACAAGAAAAAATAAGTCAAGAAGACGTCAAATTGAAAAGAGTTAAACTTAAGATCTAATTTTAGTTAATTATCTCCACCTTTAAAGGGTATCACTTCTCTTGAGATCAAAAGGTCAACCTTTGAATTTAGGTGTCTCTTTCCAAACTTAGCCAATTTCTTGAAAATTTGGATTTGAAAATATCACCAGAGCTCACGTTCGATCACTAATTCAGATTGACTAACATGTTAGATTGACTGGTTAATAGTTTCATTGAAAAGCAGGATCAAATTTGACAAGAGTCTCCTGGAGGTTGCAAACCCTAATTCAACCATCTGAGGACTCAAAATTTATGGCGTGGCTGACCTTCAGGGGAACTTTTGACCTCATACTTAGAAAAAAATTCTATTCATTTTCATTATTTTCAAGGTGATTCTAAACTAACTTCATCTTACGTTTCCCGGTGTTCAGCAAAACTTCATAACTGGCTAACATGATCACTGCAAAACTAGTTGGATTTTGAATAAGAGCTCCTCAAGTGCACTTCTCTTAAAAAATCATATGATAGCTGAAAAACATGGGCGCCCCTGGCCTTCAAGGGTGCCTTTCTTCCTAGAAAACCATTTCTACAACTGGCTAAAAACCACTTAAACTCCCCCTACAAGTTGCTGACAAGTCTTCTGACCCGGCTGAGGTATGCAACGAAAAGTTGGAAGCATCACACATAGGATGAGTATCCGAGCTAATCAAAACAACTAAGTTTGACGCTCCAAAACCTTGGGCGCCTCTAGCCTCTAGGGGCACTTTTCTTATTTTTGGACATTTTTGACCATGACTAAAACCCTATGTTTGACTCTTGATAATAGCAGTTCAACAACCCTGATTCACCCGTTGATGGATGCGTTGCGAAGCCAGACCAAGTTTGAGACTAACATCCTAGGTATCATTTGATCAGAAAACTTCATCTGGTGCTCCAAAAAGATGGGTGCCCCTAGCTAAGAGACGCGCTTTTCACTTTAGTGTTGGTCATTTTTTCATATCCCTCATTTTGTGTTTAATCTCTAGTTTCAAGTGTTAGACATATCTTTTGGACTGGATGACTGGCTCATCACGAAGCTGATGGGATTCTGGAGAAGTCCCCTTGGAAGTAACAAATATCAGAAAGTTGATCCGAGCCTCCAAAATCAAGGGCACCCCTAGCTCACATGTGCGCTTTTGCTCCAAAGTTAGAAACATTTTCCACATTTTCACCTCGACAAAAATCCCCTTTGAGACGAAGCATCATTTTGGACATATCTTGTCATAGAATCTTCACTAGAGTGTTTTGAGCTTAGCTGTCGACACCTGGCACCTGACCATCTACCATTGTTGACCTCGAAGATCCTAACTTTTCACTTGAAAAAGAAAAAAATACCCATCAAGCTTCAACTGAGTTTTAACTAAAAATGACTTCACCATTGTGATCGTGAAGCAAAATAAGCCAATCAAAACAATTTTCAGTCAATTCTGACAAGTTTCAATTTTTAGAGTTTTTGACCTAAAAATAGGGGCTCAAAAACCCTAATTTTCAATTTTTCAATTTTTTCTAGAATCTTCCTGACATAACACTGACTCAAATTCCATACTTGATTTTCCCAAAAACTATGTTTTGAAATCATTTTTACAAGGTTTAGACCATTTTAAGAAAAATGCCTTAACAAAGCAAAAAATTTGGTTTGGGTACAACATTAGGCTTCGTCTGGTGACCATTTTAGATACCTATGACATAGGAGAATTCAGGAATCTTTGAGTTTTTGTAGACCATTGACTTAACAATTGGCCATTGGAATTAGGACTTTCTTCCCTAATCACATAATACTTGGACTTTTCTTAAAAATCACCTAAAACACGACATAACATCACAGAACGGGGAAACACATAATGAAATAATGCTAAAGTATAAACAAATTATTCACAAAAATTTACTCCTCCCTCATAGGGATGAAGTGATTGAGATATTTCCCATTGTATGGTAGTGGGAGAAGCCTTCCATCTGGATGTGAGAGAATGTATGTGTTCTCTCCTCTTGATTCATGGATTTGGAAAGGTCCTAACCATAAGGAATCAAACTTGCCATGCATTCCTTTAGGCTTATGTCTTTTGTCCCACAATAGGACTTGATCTCCAATCTCGAAGTCTCACTGATGAGCCTTCTTATCAAAATTATTCTTCACTCACTCTTGATGTTGAGTGATTTTGTCGATGACCTCAACCCTTTCCTCTTCTAGCTTCATCAGGTATAAAATCCTCTTCTCTATGGGATCTTTGAACTCTCCATCCTCCACCGTGGATTCCAGCTGCAAGGCAAACAACTCCAATGTAATGGGTAGCATTGCTTTTGTACCATACAAAATTATACAAGGTGAAGTGTTGATGGCTCTTTTGGGAGTGATTCTATCCACCCAAAGAGCATCATATATCTTTATGTGCCAAGCTTTCCAATTTGAGTCAACTAGCTTACGCATGATTGTGACTATGTTCTTGTTTGAAGATACCACCGATCCATTACCTTGAGGGTAATAATCGAATGAATGTGATAGTGTGATGTTGTGATAAAAAAAAATTAAGTAATTCCTCTGACGAGAAACTCGTTCATTTACGAGGCATCCCGAAGCACGAAATGATATTCTCCTTCAAAAATTCATAAACAACTTCTGAGGTAGCTCACTTAGTAGGAACAACTTCAACCCACTTTATAAAATAATAAATTTCCATAAGGACATAAACATGCCTCTTACTAGAATGTGGGTTGATAGGACCTACAAAATCAATACCCCATTTCTAAAATGGAGCATCAATGATTACTGGCTTGAGTGGAGTAGCCGCCAATCTGACTTTACCACCAAACTGTTGACATGTTTGACACCTATAAACCCATTCGTATGTGTCCCAAAATATGGTAGGCCAATAGAACCGTGCTCACAGGGTCTTGAATGCAGTGACTCTTGATGAGAAGTGACCACCGCATGCTTAACTGTGAAAAGCATCCAACAATCTTTGTTGTTGGTCTCTGCTGGTGCATGAAAGGAAAGTTATATCAAGGCCACACTTATACAAAACGTTATTGACAAGCACAAATTTCTATGCTTTCAGCTTCAATGGTCTCTTCTATTGTTTTTCCATGTGACATGGACATTCTCCATAAGTTGAATAATACCACAAATTTGTGTACCATTCCTCTGTAGAATCAACTAATAGGACCAAAGGAAGGTCCTCTTCAAGGTTAGTTTTAATTCCACCATTGCTTTGATACTTTTGATCTCCATCTTCTTCCAAATATTGAAAAATTTATTGCCCCCGAACGAGCTTGGTTGACTTGATCTCCAGATCATACTCTTGAACTTTTATAATACAATTTCCTCTTTTCATGTCCATCTACTATTGAGTTAGCACACTTTTTATTGTTGGATCGGTGACAAACACTATTGTATGAGAATTCAAGATATAGAATCTAAAAGCCTTAACAACTTTGACGACAACATATGCATTCTTCTCAATTTGAGAATAACGTGATTCACTATCTTAAAAACTGGTGGTCATGAAAGCAAATGGAGATTCTCCTTCTTCACTAAGCTTTTGATTCAATATAGCAGATAACATGTTCTCTGACGCATAACAATAGAGGATGAAATCATTCTGAAATTCAAGACGAACCAACTTTGGTGCATCAGCAATAGCTTCTTTGATTTTGGTAAATGCCTTCTTGCCTTCTTCTGTCCATATGAAAGTGGACGTCTTATCCTTTGTCAGCTCCAAAAAATCTAGTACAAACCTCCTGATAAAGTTGACTTTACCGAAAAATGAGTGCACTTGTGTTTTGTTGGTTGGAAGAGATAGGTTCTTAATTGAATCCACCCGATTTGGGTCAATTTTGGTTCCCTCTTTGGAAACGATATGGCCAAGAAACTTTCCCTCCATCACCTCAAAGATAGTCTTCTTGGGATTCAATGAGATCTTGTGGTACCTGCATCTTTCAAAAAAAATTGTGAGATGCGAAAAGTGATCGTCTCATTTATGTGAGAAAATGATCAAATCATCAAGATAGACAACTATTATTTTATTCTTGAGTTCCCCAAAATCCAAATTCATGGCCCTCATAAAAGTAGCACCGACGTTGATGAGGTCGAAAATCATCCTCTCATAAGAAAACATTCCCCATGGCATGCTGAAATTTGTCTTGATTTGATCCTCCTCTGCCACTGCAATATGATTGTATTGAGAGAAACCATCAAGAAGTGATAGAATCTCTGAACTGGTGACTGTGTGCAAGGTATGATCCATGATTGGTAAGGGGAAATTGTCCTTCAAGGATGATTGATTCAAATTCCTAAAATCCATGCAAATTCTGATTTCACTATTCTTTTTGCGCACAAGAATAATGTTCGACACCTAGGTGGAGTGATGAATTAGAAAAATTATCTTCGATTCTACCATCTTTTGAATCTCTACGTAGATAGTATCTTGAATCCGCTGATAATAATGTCTCTTATTTTTCCTAAAAGGCTTGACATCAAGCTTCAGAGGAATTTTATGTGACAATTCTATGGGTGTGAAGACCTTCAAGTCTTCATACGACCAAGAAAATACATCCTTATATTGTTTGAACAAGGCGGTAAACTTCTCAGCTTCTTTTTTAGTACAACACTTGACTAGATTAACAATTTGGGGCTCGTCTTTAGTGTCTATGTTCACTTGGTAATGCTCTACAGAAGTATTAACACCTAACATCTTTTGATCTTGGATGTATCGGTCATGCCAATCAAAAATATCTTCTAAAGAAACGAAACCCTTAGGAATTTGATTTCCTCTTAATTGAATGATCCCAAAGTTTGTAGCTTCAGAGTCTTCTGCAATTGACTCTCTGAAAGGAGTAAAACTTCCTTCAAAGACCAATTCTTTATAATTTTCTCCCATAATGAGAAAATATTTGATGTCATCATCATCATCAAAGATTCCAATTGTCTACATTATCTAGAACAATTGGCCTGTAGAACAGTTCAATAGAAAAATAGTTCTGACAAAAATCAGAATGTGACATGAAAAGAGTGGTCGATACTGCAAGGGCATGATCTCTGCTATTGTTTGTTCTTGGAATGTATTTGATTTTGAATGCATCGAACTAGTTGATGGCATTCCACACCCTCTATCTGTAGGATTGAATGAAATTCTTTCTATATTGAAACTTCTCATTGATCTATTTAACAATCAGATCTGCATCCCCTTCAACTCTAAGAAATTTGATCTCTATATCCTTCGCATTCTTGAGACCTAATAAGAGCACCTTGTATTAAACAGTGTTATTGGTGCATTCAAATTGAAACCTATATGCAAATGGATATAAATAACCTTCAGGAGAGATGATCACCACTCCCACTCCTAAACCTAATGTTGAGAAACTGTCATTGAACTGCATTGTCCACACCTTTGATTCTTCATATGATGTAGTCATGGAAAGTGCAAAATTCTGACAGTTTTCAGTTACATTAGATATCATAGCATATGTCCCTAGACCCGTGTCTTGATATAACACTTGCGCATGTGGAACTTGGGACTTCACCATCGTGAACTTTGACTTTACCTTAGGCTCCAGCTTGAAATTGCCCTTCTTCAATCTAATTTTCATGAATAACCAATCCAATTGAATTTCACCTCCAAGGTATTAGCAAAAACTCCTACTAAGCAACATCCCATAACTGGTTGGAAAAGATAGTCATCATAATTTTCTTTTCAGGACAAGATGCTAGCCTTACTTGTGCATCCTTCAGTTGACAAACCAATGGCACCAACCTTTAACTCAAGTGAATAACACTTTTCTTTGGTTTCGGTGCACAAAAGTCCCAATGCATTCATGATCTGGAAAGGCATGATGTTGTCTGAAGCTCTGCTATCTATGATGCAATTGTTGAGTTTAAAACCCCCTATATACAAAGATATATATAATGGTTTTGGCTTGTCTTCTATTGGTACAAAGGATTCAAGCAATTTAGTTTGGACTGCAACTGTCTTCTTTACCACCTTGAGGATTCGATCCAATTTCTCTAGAAGATCCTAAAGATACTACAATTGTGAAATTTGCACCTTCATCTTCATCATGGAAGACACAATGTTGACATTTTCCGAGGTTGGATCTTAAGTAACTGGCACAGTGTTTACTTGTGAAGACTTGGGATTGGAAGTGAAAGGCACTTCCTTTCCCTTTTCATCTAAATTCCACTTGTCCTCTTCTTCTTTCTATGCTTTGAAATGATGGGCACGTGTGAACACAGGTGATGAGATGTTCTCATGATTCACCACAAGAGAGTATTGGTGGTAGTCTTGTTGTTGTTGTTCATTAACGGGTTCTCTATTGAAGTATCTCGTTGTGGAGTCACCATCAAATTCTATGTCTGTGGTGAGAGAACACTTGTAGTTGGTGAAGGTACGAAGCTTGTACTTGGAGAAGCATCAGAAAATCCCATGATTTGATTCATTCTTTGATTTTCCAAACATGTGGCTCTAGTATGTTCAACTGTGTCATGGAAAGAGCAATAGGTTGTAGGCTTCTTAGTATCAACAAGATATCTTGATTGTCCTTATGGGAACCTTGATTTATAGTTGTTGAATGTCTAGAAGTTATTCCTCTTTGGCTGGTATGGTTGTTCAGGTTGATATGGCGGTGGTGTAGGCAGTGCTTTTTGCCCTTGAGTGGGTGACTATCTTTTGAGAATTGTCACCTCATTGGCTACCTTCTGTAGCAGTGGATCAATAGACACTTGAACAAGCAATCTGATTGAATCATTCTTCATCTTTCCTATTGTGATCGTGTTATATAAAATATTAATAGCTTCTTCTTGTGTAAGTTGTAGATCTACTCCTTGGCTTGCTTCCAAGAAAAAGGCTATTTCTGATGGTAATGCATTGATGAAGTTGCTCATCAAAATCTCATCAGATAGGTTGATTGTATCAGAAATACGTGTAACAAGGTGGTTAAACCTTGCTAAAAACTCCCTCATTAGTTCTGTAGGCTCCATCTTTGAGTTTGAGAATTGTGCAAATAAGTGATGACTATCCTCGACAGGCTTGAATCTTGCCAAGAATTTTTTGCTCATGACTACCCAACTTGTGATAATGCCTGGTTCAAAATTATTGAACTAGTCTGAAGTGTTGTTCTCCAAGGTCTCAACAAAGAGATGAACAACTATGTCTTCATGTGGAACATGCAAAATAGAACAAGCCGTTGTGAATGTTGAAATGTGTTCATCAAGATGTCGAGATCCATCACCATGGAATCGAGGAAAATGATTTCATGATCCCTTGGGAATCTCATGGTGTCTTGCTAAGGCTAATAGTCTGATGTTTTCTCCCCAAGGTAGTGGGGTTGGACATCTCAAGTTTCTTCTGTTCTGACCATTGTGGTCGTCATTGTTGTTGTTATCATTGTCACCCATTGCTTCAACTAGGGCTGGAGATTCTTTTTTAGGTTCTTCTAGGAAATGCTCAAAAACCTCTTCAAAGATTGTCTCTTCTTGATAGAGAGGATTATTTCTTCTTCTAATGTATACTAGGTGTGCCCAAATGCTTTATTCCCACACAGCTTGTGGAAAAACTCGTCGACCAACTACAAGATCTGCTCTTTCTTCTTCTTTGTCCAGAGTAGTAGTTGTGTTCCTCCACTGAGTAGATGATGTATGATTGTCAAAGATAAAACTTTGTAGGATACTGATGATGTCTGAATGCTCACCTTAAATCAGCACAAATTTTGGTTGTATGATAGCTGGAGTGAGTTTTGGTTGTTGAAATGGAGTAATAGGACACCAAATGGTCATTCCTATGACATAAAGCGTGAAGCTTTCTTGAATTTTTCTTACCTCGTGCCCCACGGTGGGTGCCATAAAACTATTGGCATAACAATTATAACCTTTGGAGTGCAAGTTGGTATGGACAACTATACACAGTGTGTAATGACTTCTCTTCAAATTAGGAGGGGATGCTCCCTCTTTTGATGATATGCATGAAAAAGTATATGATTCTAAATCCTATCTTTTTTACTCAGCTAGAAGAGGCACAAGGTTAAGGAAACCAAGAACGTTGCAACTAAGGAATTTCTCTGGTTTTGTAGATCTTAACTATAACTAGCTAAAATATTTAAACTATCCTATTCCCTCAAGAAAATCATAGCATGAGGAATTAGGAGTAGGAATTTGATTATACGATAAACTTTAAAATAGGATTTCCAAGGAGGAGGGATCCCTATCCGAGGCATAGGCTGACATGAAGTTTATTAAGCATGACATCAAATGACACTCAATTACTAAATTTCCAAGGAGGAGGTACCCCTATCCAAGTCATAGATATGCAACAAGCTTATTGACAATGACACTTAAACAATAATTCTTCTTCCCAAATTTCCAAGGAGGAGGGACCCCTATCTGAGGCATAGATTGAAAGAACAACTATTAAACATAACATAAGATAGAAAACTAGGACAGCAAATTGCATTGGAAAGAAATGCATACAATAAATGATCAAATTAGCGACTCCATTTAACTAATTTTGAACAAACACCATAATAATAACATTCAGGCGAGGTGGCACCACTATTTATTATCACAATAAAAACTCATGAAGAAATACAAAAAAAAATATTTTAAGCAAGGTGGCGCAACATATATTACTATCTCATGCAAAATTTAATTACAAATGAGAAAACACCTCTTATTTATAGAAATCAAAGGTGTAGGAAACCCTAAAATCACCTTGAGTTAGCTATAGTCTCGCAATCATGCGAGATTTTATTCTCTAAGTCTAAATAAATGAAACTATATAGTTAACTGGAAAGCTACCATCAGTTAATCGATACAAACAAGAATAAATGGATATGTGCAACATGCATGTCCTTATTGAAAAGAGAGATAACTAATAACTAACATCATTCAACCGGTCCTAACTGAAATTCCATCCTCTTATGAAGATATCTCCAAGAATGAGATAGGCATGCATGAGATTAGAAATGAGAACTCAAGAAATGACATTGAGTTAACTGTTGCTTTTGACTCATCCTCGTAAATAACTATAGGACTTAACTAGTTCTCTTCTACAAGCCTTCTCTGTCTATCACCTCATCCAAGAACTTATCAATCATATCATCATTTGGCACTTTGACGCTATCCACGATGATGAACTACCTATTCACCTCTTTTTCTCCATCTCTAATCACCCTCTAACTGTATCTGACCTCTACAGTCACCTTGTTGAAACTAGTAGTCATCACTATGAATTCATCCAACTTGGATGCCTCAGGATCTCCACCTAGGTTATCATGAACTATTTTCTCAAACTTAGCCTGAACTACCTCTAACTCAGCACATGTACCATCCTCACATCGATAGTGGCGTGGGATATGGGTGATGAACTCATTGATAAGTTTGAGAGCTATGACAACATTCTCCTAGAGTGCGGCCATATTTGCAAAGATCCTATCATACATTTCCACTTTGAATAGATGTTTCTCTCTCCAGGCGAAAACCTTCTTCTTATCTTCTTATGCCTCAATGGCATCATAGGAAGCTACCAGCTGAGATATGAGTATCAAGTCTTTCAACTTGTTTTCTACTATTAATATCTTGAGCTGCCGAATCTTTCGATGAACCTCATGTGCATCATACCTCAACTGATATATCTCTATGAGGAGGTACCAACCCGCAACAATGAAGTCTTCAATCTAATTGTCTAGGAGCTTCCCTCAATTGACCAAATGACCAAGTCTCTGTTGATCTGTCGATGTCTCTCAAATATGTGGGAGCATAGGCACTTGTCTTGCATTTCCATGAAGTAGATTTGAGATGTACTATTGGAGCTGCCTGATTGATGTACTATTGGAGCTGCCTGATTTCAGCCTTCAGGGCTACCTTATCTTCTCTGTCCTTCATGAAATTCTCCTCAAGATTACTCGCGACGACCTGGAAAAGGCTCACGTCTACATGTTGAGTGCTCCTACCTAGATTTTCTTTGACGAAGGTGAAATCACCAACTTTAACTTCATCCAGGTTCTTTCCTTCTAGTGGTGTAGCAACTTCAATGACGATCTCCGCTTCATGAGTCTTATTAATGTTCACCTGCTTTTTGACTCTCTTTCTTAACCTATCCTGATAAGGATCACCAAACTTAGACAAATCAAGCGAATATGAAGGCCTACACCTTTCTCTTCCCAACGACCTCTTGAGCCAATTCGAATGATCAACATTGTCCTCTCGAGGAGAAGTTTCTCTTGCTATGTCAACCACTAGCAGATCAACCAGAATGAAAGTCTCATGAGCTAGAGACTTAGGCTCTAAATTAATATCAATAGGAGATGATTGCAAAGAAAAAGGTGGACTTGGAGATGAATCAGCCTTAACTTGTTCCACTAGTTCCATTGGGATTTCAGATGTTTTCTCAACCTGCTTCCTCTTTGTGATGCTTTTCCCCTTCAAGTTTCCAATAACTCTAACTCCTTCAGGTGGCTTCAAGACAACTTTAACTCGAGGCCTCAACTTGGAAGTAGAAGGTAGTGAGGAAAACCCTACTAGCAGCTTTGTAGCTAGAACTGCCCTCCACTTCATGTTTCTCTCCAAGAAGTACATGCTCGTCTTAATAATTGATTTCAACAGGTCCTTAATTTAAGTATTCTCCTTGACATACCAATCAGGTTGGTGAAGTGGTTGGTGAGAAACTTGGTCTTTAACAAATGAATTGATTAGTTCCTCTTCTTTATCATTGGACAAACCCTCGAAATCTTCTAACAAGAAATCAACAAGCTGTGGGAGATTAAGTGTACAAAAATGAGGTCGGTGCACCTCAAACTAATTCAAACTCATCCTCACAATTGACCCAAAATTCCTCAAGCATTTCCCTATGTGAATTGCTTCGATCCAACCATGTTGAATAATGACCCAAAGGATCATAAGTATGCCTCTGAGGAAGACACTTGAGATGGAGCTTTTCTAGCTTGTTCACCATTAACTTGCAATTAGCAATAGCCTTGCACGTGTAAATACCCAATCCGAACGAAAAGGTGAAAGTTGGCTTGTGTCGATTGTGAAGAAAAGAGTGAACCTCTTGTGCTTGTCTCATAAACCCCATGTAAAGGACTCTGTCTGATGGGTACCCCTCTAGTATCAGAGGCTCTCTAATGTAACCATACCCTCAAATATATGTGAAAGTAGGGAATTGAATAAACCAATCCACCCAACTCTCCATCGTTGATTTCACCTCTGGTGAAATCCTAATATGCATCTCATTATCGAGATCCCTAACTTCTTCATGAGAAAGTGATCATTCACTGCCTTAAAGTCCTATTCAGCCTTTGAAAACTCCAATTGTGAGTAGTATTTGTGAATGTGTTGAACGTCAAGAGCTCCATTGGTCTTCAAAGGTTTAAATTGCCTTGAAAAACAACCAAGTAGACCAAAAAAGACACCTTATGAAATTCATGAATTTTGAGGAACTCTGTAATTTAATGGTGAAGACACTCGCTAATAAAAATTGCCTAGTCAAAGTTCTTTTTGTCGATAATCTGAGAGATGATATAGAACATCCACGGTCAAAAAATATGTGCTTCTTCCTGACCTGAAACGTAGTTGAGCAAAGTTATTAAGATTGAAATCTCATCCTTGAACTCACCACATCCAAATTTCTTCGGCATTTTGGTCTTCTAAATTTTCAACCATCATTGAGCAACTTTCTTCTATGATCTGTCTTTGTCCTCCTCCCATATCTTGTCACAATCTGGAAAGGATATAGAAAAATTGTCTGAGCGAGGAGGAATAGTAGAGCACTTCTCAATGTCCCTTGGCTTGAGGCTACAAACGACTCTCCCATCGGCTGACCTGATTTGTCTTGTAGACGAGTCATAATGCTTAATGCAAGCAATCACAAACTCAATATCGAAGACTGTGATAGGAATAGACGCTACTGCCAGCAACCCAAAATGCTCAAGATTTTTTATTGTAGTTCTGCTAGGAACCTCCAACATGCTCAGATTGATCACATGATATACACGACCCAAGTCTATATCGACAATTTTCAAAAATTCATGAACAAAGATCGATTTGGCCTTTTAATCTATGGGGTTGAATTGCATTATGAAAAACTATATTTTTTATTGTAAATTTGGGTATGTTCGGACAACTTTCAAAAAAAGTTGAAAAAGCTCTAGGATAGGCTAAAAATAGCCACTTGAGGTAAAAATTTTTGGAAAAATTCTGAGACATGGGTTTTGTAGAGAATTGAATTCTAAGCAAACCTAGATCGATAGAAATTTGAAAAAGTGAGTTTTAGCAAGGCATGCAAAAGGTTTTTAGTCAAGAACTATAGGGCTTTGGGGACAATTTTTCTTGAGAAAATCTAAAACATGGGTTTTGTCGGAAATGGAATTTGATGACAACTGAGATGATTTAATTTTGAAAAAAGCAAGTTTTAAGCCCACATGCAAAGAGATCTTCGGAAAAAAGCGCAGTGCTCTAGAACGGAGGCAGTGGGGCAATTTTCTCGAAAAAATCTAAGACATGGGTATTGTTGTTGTCGCTAAAATATATGAACCCAAATGATCTGTTTCTGAAAATTTTGCCATTTAATTTGACATGCGAAGAATACCTTAGACGAGAGTAGAAGAATTTAAGACAAAAGATAGAATTTTTTTGTGTTTCTGCTTTTGTAAAAATCACTTATGCTTGAATTGAATTCGATGTAGCTTGCATGCAAATGGAAAACGACGTTTGTAATATTATTCCTCAAAAAATTCTGGACCTAGCGCTATGAAGAAAACTGAATTCTAACACCTGTAGCAACTTCAAATCATTATTTTCTCAAGAAAGGTGTGTTTTATCTCACTTGCAATGAAGAATAATGGATGCCTATGCCTTAATAAAGGTGTCTTAAATGCATGCATAATCTTGAAAATGGTGCTAGCCTTCTGATTGGACCTCCAATAGCAACACCTAGCTTGTAACTGGTCCTCAAAACAGTTAACTAATTGAAAAATACACCCTAATTAGGGTGCCACCTCCAACACTTCAGTTAACATGTGCACGCAAAAAGAACTCGCCTAGTTACAAGAAAAAGCAAGTCACGAAGAAGTCAACTTGAAAAGAGTTGAACTGAAGATCTAATTTCAGTTAACTATCTCCACCTTTAAAGGGTGCCACTTCTCTTGAGTTCAAAAACTCAACCTTTGACTTTAGGCGTCTCTTTCCAGACTTAGCCAATTTCTTGAAAATATGGATTTGAAAACATCATCGGAGCTCACGTTCGATCACTGATTCTGATTGACTGACATGTCGGATTGACTAGCTAACAATTTCATTGAAGAGCAAGATCAAATATGACAAGAGTCTCTTGGAGGTTGCAAACCCTAATTCAACCATCTAAGGACTCCAAATTTAGGGCGTGTTTGACCTTCAGGGGTGCTTTTGACCTCAAACTTAGAAAAAAATTCAATGCATTTTCATCATTTTCAAGGTGATTTTGAACTAACTTCATCTTACATTTCCTGGTGTTCGGCAAAAATTCAGAACTGGCTAACAAGCTCATTGTGGAGCTGGCTAGATTCTGAATAAGAGCTCCTAGAAAGAACTTCTCTTAAAACATCATCTAATAGCTAAAAAACATGGGCACCCCTGGCCTTCAGGGGTGCTTTTCTTCCCAAACTTAGCCATTTCTATAACTGGCTAAAAACCACTTAAACTCCCACTACAGGATACTAACAAGTCTTCTGACCCGACTGAGGTATGCAACATAAAGTTGGAAGCATCACATAAAGGATGAGTATCTGAGCTGATCAAAACAACTAAGTTTGACGCTCCAAAACCTTGGGTGCCCCTGGCCTCCAAGGGCACTTTTTCTATTTCTGGACATTTTTTACCATGATTAAAGCCCTATGTTTGACTCCTAATACTGACAGTTCAACAACTCTGATTCACCCGTTGACAGATGCATTGCAAAGCTAGACCAAGTCTGAGACTAACATCCTAGGTTTAATTTGATCAGAAAACTTCATCTGGTGCTCCAAAAAGATCGGTGCCCTTGGCTAAGAGGCGTACTTTTCACTCTAGTGTTAGTAATTTTTTCATATCCCTCGTTTTGCATTCAATCTCCAGTTTCAAGTGTTAGACATATCTTTCGGACTAGCTGACTAGCTCATCACAAAGCTGACAAGATTCCAGAGAAGTCCCCTTGGAGTAACAAATCTCAGAAAGTTGATCTAGGCCTCCAAAATCAAGGGCACCCCTGGCTCACAGGTGCACTTTTGCTCCAGATTAAAAAAATTCCACATCTTCACCTCGACAAAAATCCCCTTCGAGATGAAGCATCATTTTCGACATATCTCGTCATAGAATCTTCACCGAATCATTTCGAGCTTAGCTGTTGACCCTTGGCACCTAGCCATCTACCATTGTTGACCTTAGAGATCCTAACTTTTCACTTGAAAATGCGAAAACTACCCATCAGGCTTAAACTGAGTTTTAATTGAAACTGACTTCACCATTGTGATTGTGAAGCAAAATAAGCCAATCAAAACAATTTTTCAGTCAATTATGACAAGTTTCAATTTTTAGGGTTTTTGACCTAAAAATAGGGGTTCATAAACCCTAATTTTCATTTTTTTCAAAATTTTCCAGTATCTTCTTGACATCGTACTGACTCAAAGTCCATAATTGATTTTCCCAAAAACTATGTTTTGACATCATTTTTACAAGGTTTAGACCATTTTAAGCAAAATGCCTTAATGAAGCAAAAAAATTGGTTTGTGTACAACATAATGCAATCATCATCCTTATATTCTCTTGAATCTCGGGCATATAGGTGATGTAAAATTAACCCACCCCTCCTAGAAATGCACGCTCATCATCAATGAGTCACCACCTCATCCTAAGGACCTCTACATGCCTCTCCTAAGACATCAGTGGCTCTTGGACATCCTAAAACCATAATGAACACTTTAGTAGTCACATTTTCCAAAAAAATGCTATAAAAACCCTAACTACATTCTTTTCCACTAACTAATGACTTAATTTTTCAATTGTGTCATTTTATTGATTAGTTGTGAACTAATCTTGCAATTATGTTGTTTTTGGCATTTGTAACATACCAATTAGTTGCACACTTCAAAATCAAATACAAATTTCTAAATCAAATGCACAAAATTATTTCAATTACACAAAACTAGGAATCAATTGCACCAAATCATATCAAATGCACCATTTACATCATTTGCACTAAAATAATTCATACTTTGAAAAAAAAATCCTAACATTTGAGACCTAATAAATGCATTAAATATTAAATTCAAGGATCATAAATTAAGTACATACCTCTACTATTGCACCAACTGGCCACTGGTACGTCTTGACTCTCTCTACATGGTTATCTATTAGAATTTTCATCATTGTCTCAACTTTTTTCTATCAAGGACTCTAGAGCCCTATAAATCAATGACCAATAAGAGTGAGAATGAAGACACATTCAACCCTCGAACCTCCTATTTATATCCACCCTAATCCTAATTCTTTCCCCTCCCCCTCTTCCCTCTCCAAATTCATCCTCAAACCCCTCATTGCATCCACTTAAATTTTCCTCTCCTAATTTAGCATTTTCTTCACCTCTATCAAGTTGATAACACTTTTTTTTTCAACCTCTCAAGGGGGCACCATACCTCCATTTCTTTATCTATTGGGGTAAATTGGGGCATGATAACATAAAACCATTCACACTTTATTTGAAACAATGCTATAAAATGGTGTTGTCTCAAAGAGGGTTATAATGTATACACCAAAAAATGACTAACTCGCTTCTTCCAAAACAACACTAATTTTTGTCATCAAGAATATCCTATTCTTCTATTTTTAATTAAATAATTTCATTATTAAATTAAAATAGTAGCATTTCCCCTTTTATCCTATTCAATTTTTAATTATTTAAAATTTAAGGGGCAATAATATCGCACAAGGCATTACATTATATCCACTTGGATACGATCCTAGCCATGTTAATCAAATTAGATATGATGAAGTCATATGGAAAAGTGAATTGGGATTTTCTGTTAAGAGTTCTGACTAAATTCGGTTTCTCCAACAAATAGTCCAAATGGATACACTCAGGATTAAAAGGTGCAAAGTTTTTTTGTTATCATTAATGGGTGCCTGACGGGCTTCTTCAGTGCAACACAAGGTGTAAGGAAAGGTGATCCCCTATCCCCTTTCTCGTTCATCTTCTTGGTAGAAGACCTAAGAAGATATATTACAAAAACTCATCTTCAGAAAAGGTGGTCAGAAATTAGGATCCCAAGAACACCAATTACAATGACTCATTCCCTCTCCATATATGGCAATCTACTCTTTGGAAAACCTTCCATCATTGAGGCTCAATGAATAAAACAGGTTTTGGAGCACTACTCACAAGTGTCAGATCAAGTGATAAACCCATCCAAATATAAATATTCTTTTTGAATACTTCACCAAACCTAATAGCAAGAATAGTTTCAATCTTGGGGTTTAAAATGGCTTCCCTACCTTGAAAATACAAGGGGATTCCTCTCTTTGCAAAGGCTCAAAAATCATCATTTTGGGAATTGATATTAACAACAATCAAGAGTTGTGTAGCATCTTCGAGGGGTAAGTGGTTGCCACTGGCAGGTATAATGGTGTTGATCAGAATAGTCCTTTTAGTTATACTAAATTACATTATTTTAGTTTTAAAACTCCCTAAAATGGTACAACATGATATCGAGAAACATGTCAAAAAAATTCTCTAGTAGCCTTCCAATAATGCAAACAACAAAGAAAAAATACATCTTATGTCATGGGAAAACCTTTGTAAAGGAAAAAAGCAGGGAGGGGTAGGGTTATAAAATTTAGAAGCAAGAAATAAAGTATTAGGCACTAAATTGGAATGGAAAATGTTTGCAAACCTAGAAGAAAAGTGATGCCACCTAATGTAGACCAAACATCTAGATTCAAATTCTCTAGAGTGAATCTTCACAATTCAAAACCCAAATTATGGTTCTAAAATGTGGAATTTCATGATTGAATGTCAAGATGTAATCACTCCCCACTTAACTTGGATAATCAGTAATGGAAAAAAGGCATTTTTTTGGGAAGATTCCTAGAATGGTCATTCTCTATTGGATATGATAGAGGGTATCCAAGAGGAAAAATATTACCTCAAACAAAATGAGGGGAAAACGGTCAAATATTATGTGACAGTTTCCCCTAAATCATACTGGGTAAATTTAAAATGGAGGGATTTCAGCTCTTGTGTTATGGTGTTGTGTTCATTTGCTTCATGTTTATGCATTATGGTTGAATGTTGTTAATGCTTTGAAGATAAAGGTTAATAAAGTTAATTTTTGCACAACATTGATTCACCCCCCCTCTCAGTGTAGCTTATTTCCAACAATTGGTATCAAAGATAGTTCCTTTGAAAGAAGTATAATAGCTTGGGGAAATCTTGGAAGGTGTTTCAATGGATTCAAGCAATCTTCAACAATAGCTTTTGGTGGCCCTAGATGATCTTGATCAGTCAAAGGCTGAAGTTCAAAATTTTCAAGAAAATCATTTAGATGCTAAGAAATTCATTGAGTCTCTAAAAGACAAAATAAATAAGTCTAGAGAGAAGAGAAAGGAACTTTGTGATCAGATCAAGAAAAATGATAGTAAGAGAATTGAAGAAGAAGAAATCGGATAAGCCTTGAAAGAAAAGATAGAATAGTGTGAGAAGCTTACCAGAGATAATATAGTTCTAAAGCATGAGATGGAATCTATCATGATGAAGTTGACCAAGGAGATTGAAGACATGAAGAAGAATGAAGAGAATCTAGCAGAGTCCCTGAAAGAAAAATCTGAAGTATGCAACTGATTGGATGATGAATTAGAAAAATCTAAAAATAGTGAAGAAGCACTTGAAAAGCAAATGGATGATCTCAGAAATGAACTTGCTACTGCAAATGAGTACAAAGATAATTTCAAAGTTAGCTCTTCCATGCTTGATGAACTAATTAGTAGTTAGAGGACTCATGGTGACAAGCGAGGTCTTGAATATGAAGAAGGAGAAAGTTCCAAATCTGAGCAAAGGAGATTCATACAAGGAAATCAAATGAACAAATCTGGAAGGTATCCGGTAAGGCAACCTAATGCTCAGAGATTTAATGGATATTGTTCCAGTTGTAACAAATTTGGACACCTGGCTACTCAATGCAGAAGTAAAATGAATCAAAGTGGTTCATCTTTCTTAGGACAATTATTTAATTGCCATAAGGTTGGTCATAAGTCAAAGGAATGCAAAAATGTGATGAACCAATTTAATAAAAATATTAGATGCTACACATGCAATAGACTTGGCCATACTGCTAACCAGTGCAGATCAAGAGGAAATCAGTGGAACAAATGGTCAGGGAAAATAAATGTTGTATGCTACAACTACAACAAAATTGGACACATTGCTGCATACTATTGGAACAAAAAAGGTTTGGTAAATCAAAGAAAGAACATGCAAAAGGATATCAAGGGAAAAGGTAAACTCACTATAGATGTAGTTAAACAATAGATGCAGAAGAAATGGGTGAATAAAGATCCCTCTATTGTTGAAGAAAGTGTGCCAGCACCAGAACCTGCTTCTGGTAATTCCTCTAGGAATTAGTCTTAGGCCTTTGGCCTAGGGGGAGCAGTCAAGAAAATCATTTAACCCCCTTAATCGGTAAGTGACACCGGATGTGGATGCCTATAGTAGATGCATAGATGCTCAAAAAATTATTTTGAAATCATTGGAGGAAGTGGTATGTTGTATTGGAGGTTCACAGAAGATTTACTCATCACAGTGCATAGAAACAAAGTAACCGAATGTATTATGGTTAAAGAGTTTATTGCAACAAAAGGGTTAGGTATGCAAGTGATAAGAAGTCATTTCTACTCTTCACTTTTCACTTTGCATTTGGAAGAAAATAAGTTTGGAGAGTTCATAGGCGAACTCTGGCAAATTGAGGCGAGATTCAAGCATGGAAGTGATTCGACAATCAAATTCTGATTTGGCGAAAAAGGTATTTTTTTGCAAACTTGTGATTTGGTCAAAATGAATACTCCGCTAGTAGTTAAAGTCAAGGACAGACCTCATCCCAAACTTAAATGGCATCCTTACAAGTCTCTTGAGACCGATCCGTTAGGAGCATTTTCATCTGTTCTGCATGGAGTATTACACACAGAGGATATTAGGGTTTATATCCATGCAAACATTGAAGAACTGGGAAGTTCACAATTGTTGAATTTGTACAATAATCATCTCATTTGTGAAGATTACTGTGTAAAGCTGGAACATAAAATCTTGGAAAAAAATTTCACTCAAATTGTCAAGTTTCTTGTGTTTGAACAGTCGGAGTGGGTTCGTTATGTTTTGAGTCAAGTGCATGATGAATTTATGTGGCTTCGCATTCCATTCAAATTACAAAGAAGCTATCAGTGCAGTAACCGATCTAAACTCTTCCAGTGGATTACCTATTCTGAAGTTTGTGAAAAACCAAACCATCACTAGTTCTACAGGATCAACATATGATAGAAGGGAAATGACTATTGACAACATTGTTGATATAGATGTCAAATTTGCATCTATGGTGATTGGATACAAGATTTATCATTCTAGCCGAGACAACTCTGTTTCTGACATAACAATCTATGTCGCCTACCAAATGGTGAAGGAAAATGTTGATTATGATCTTTGTGAACTGCTAAGAATTCAACTAATGGAGAATCTTGCAAAGATAAAGAAAGATAAGAAAAATTATTTCAAATATGGTAACTTGATTTTGTGTTTATTCTGCTATTTCTTGGGTGAGGTTTTGGGAGTTGGAAAATTTCAGTGGCAAAAGGACAAATCAGTAGCTATACAGATCAAAGATCTGTTGTACAATTTTATAGATACCAAAACAAAGAATGCAACTATGTGGGGATACTTTAAAATCTTTCAAGCTATGATGCAAGCAAGGGAGAGGATTCCTACCTCTATTGTAGAGAAGTACAAAGATTCAATTTGCTTCATGGTGGATGTTGATCAGTGTATGATGGAAGTTGTTGATCCAAGAACTATCTAGATCATGCCTATGGGGTATGAGGTTGAAGAGAACATTTTGGACATGTATGCACAACACTTGATGTGTAAACCTCTAGATCTGAAAGAAGAAAGGTTTGGCACCTATCCTGAGAAGGACATACAGGTTCATAATGAACTCAGTAAACCTGTAGTTACTAAAAGAGTCAGAAAAGAAGTAGAAGTTCTTGCAGAGAGAATGGGTATATCTGCAGATCTATTAAAAGAAGCTAGACAAAAGAGGGAAGAAGCTGAAGCAACAAAGAAAGTAGCAAAGGAAGCAGCTAAGGCTCAATCATCTGGTCTGGCAGCATAATATTCTCGAGTTAGAACTACTAGAATTTCTACATCCCATTTAGCTCTTGCAGCAAATTCCATCCCTGTAAAAACTGAAGCCAAGGGATCTGACAAAGAAGGAAAAAGGAAGATAAAAAGAGTGTATACGGCAGTTTCTGATGATGAGGAAATTGAGTCTAATGAAGATGTCAAATAAATTAAACATCAAGGCACCAAGGCAACAACTGTCACAAAGGAAAAACCCTCCAGTGAAGATGTTCAAGTGAAGAAAAAGACAAAGACTGATAGTTCTGGTATGTCAGTTGAACAAGTTGAAAAGGAATTAGTCAAAGATTGTAACCTCAAACCTCTTTTTAAATGGTATGAGTCTTTTGATGATTCTGATAAAAAAACTCTTGAAGAAGCAACAATAAAATATATGAATTTTTTCAATAAATTTTTTATTGAAATTATGCATAGTCTGCCCAAAAGTCTTTATGACATTCTGGAAAGGAGGAGACTTAATGCCAGAACAAAACAAGAACAAATGAGAGAAAAAATTATTGCAAAACTATGTCCTATAATGTCTATGGATGACATGAAGGCACTCTTGAATAAGGCCCAAAAGAAAAACAAGGGTTAACAAGCTGATGATTGGTCTAACCGATGAAGTCACAAAATAAATAGAGAAAATTCTGAGATAACAACTGTTGAATGAGAGAATTAATGTTGTAGCTGAGGAAACTCATGTTGTTGATGCCCCATTAGGCCCGGAAAAGGAAGCAAAAGAAGGAAATTTTGGTATAGTTGAGGATTCTCAGATTCCTCTTGTGGAGGACAACACATAAACTCCTATGGAAGTTGAGCTACCTAGAGATGTATCAGTTGTGAAAGCAGAGATACTTGAAGGTGAACTAGATCCTACAACTGTGGAAGAAGTGATTGAAGAAAAGAAAGATGATGTAAAGCCAATCCTAGTTTAGGCAAGAGACGCTGTTGAGGTAGTGAAAAAAAAATTGGTTGAACAAAAAGAAGAATTGGATCCATAATTGATTGAAGGTCCCATTGGCCTATCCACCTTAAGTCCGATCCAAAAGATGAAAGTAGCTTCGTTTGCTCAAGCACAAGCCAAAGAAGAGATACTAAAGTCACACATTGCAGATAGTGAACTGCTAAATCTTGCATCTAGAGTATTGGAGAAGATAATGCCATCCTATGTGAAAGATTCGACTGGTTCCTCCTCTAGTTGAAAAAGTTTATCAACTCAGTTAGTACACACTTTGAGTCACTAGAAAAATCTGCTATGGTGAAAGTACAAAAAGAATTTGATGTGAAAAGATTTAGTGGATTGAAGGTATTGATTGCTAAAGATAAAATTGTTTTAACCACTTGTGTAAAGAATGTACAAAATGCTTTATCAGAAGGTGGTAAGATCTACAAATCATGTTTGTGTTTTTCAAATTTTATCGAAGCTAATGAGAAGAAGATCAAAGATCTGGAAAAATAGTTAAGCACTATTTCTGAAGGATTTGACCCTCTATCTGGTGGTATTGGGAAAATAGAAGGTGAAGTGATGTCTATGCTTAAAAATATAAATGGATTGAAGCATGAGAATGATAAGATTGTTACTAGAGCATGCCAACTTAGAGGCATAATCGGTCCTAACATTGAAATAATGTTAAGCACTCTGAAGGAAGGAGAGGACTCTATGGCATTTGGTGATTTGGCCAACTTGGAATTGGTAGAGAAACGGTCCTACCTGATCTGTGGAAACATAACAATCATGGAGAGTATCAAAAGAGTTTGGGATGCAAATCTGATGCAGTTGAAGAAAGACTTTGTGGATATTTTTCAGTTTATGTAAGCTTGAAGAGGATTTTTGCATAACAGTTTTGTTTGATCCATTTTTGGTATGCACACCCCTACCTTTGCCATTGATGTGAAAGGGGGAGAAGAGTGGAGTGAAAAATGCTTAATCATCTTAGGGGGAGAATTATATTTTTGGAATTTTGGAGTAAGCAGTGTAATCTATCTTGGTACTGATCCGACACTTAATCATTTTTCACTAAGTGTTGCCATCAATGCCAAAGGGGGAGATTGTTGGCAAGAGACACTATAGTATCACTTGGTGTTTTCATTGATGGCAACTCTAATCGATGATTAGATATGCATACTATCATTCGATCACACTGGCAGACAGATTGAAGATTAATCAGGAAGATCAGAGTATCTGGTAGCACATTGTTCATCGATCTGTATGAAGATTTCATGTATGATCTAGCACTTAGTCATTTTTCACTAAGTGTTGCCATCAATGCCAAAGGGGGAGATTGTTGGCAAGAGACACTGCAGTATCACTTGGTGTTTTCATTGATGGCAACTCTAATCGATGATCAAATACGCATACTATCATTTGATCACACCGACAAACAGATTGAAGATTAATCAGGAAGACTAGAGTATCTGGTAGTGCAGTGTTCATTGATCTGTATGAAGATTTCATGTTATTATTTTGTGTTGCGCATCTCAGGAAATGATTTTTGGTATATTATCTCTATCACTACAGAAGCATAGTGGCTCATATCAATTCATGTGGAAGTTAGAAGATTCGGTTGACTTATTCTTAGTCTTTCTTGTATTGGAGCCGACTTCATGAATGTATTATGTTGCGGATGTAGAAGGAATAATTAACTAAATGTTTTCATGCTCAATCATGTTTGTTTGGGTCCCCTCTATGTCTTAATCGACTTTGGAGGATGCGCATAAAGATTTAATTAAGGATCTATCCAACAATGGTAATTATTTTTGTGTTCTATTGGAGCCGACAAAGTGTAATTGAATTCTATGTTGCGGATATATATATAAGATTGTCTGTATCATTTTGGATAAGGTATGAAGTTTGTTGATATGTGAATTGTAAGTTAGAGCAGAGCAGAAGAGCGATAAAGCATAATTTCACTTGCACATAGAGAATTTATTGTGTGAGTGTGAGCAGAATAGAGCACAAGTACATAATCAATCTGTAGGATAGAAGATTGTATATTGCACCTAACTGGAACTGTAATCAGACATATTTAGATGTTATCTATCTCAGTTCAAACTCTCAGATGGTTTTAATCTGATTGTCTTTTGTAAGGCAACGAGCCTTCACTTTGAGCAGTGAGCTCTAGGTAGTGTGCCTAAATGCAAGTGCATTCCCCTTATTGTAATCTTCATTTGAGTATACTCAGATTAACTTGTGGATTAGCCATCCACCTTGATTTTTCCCTTAATAGGGTTTCCACGTAAAATTCCTTGTGTTATGGTCTTCTGTTCTTTTGCTTCATGTTTATGCATTATGGTTGAATGTTGTTAATGCTTTGAAGATAAAGGTTAATAAAGTTAATTTTTGCACAACACTGATTCACCCCCCTCTCAGTGTAGCTTGTTTCTAACATTAGAAGAATCTTTAGGAAATAAGTAAACACAATCTCAAAGGTACTACAAAAATTGAAACTATCAATCTTAGAAACACTTATGGTAGGGGTCTCTAAACTTCAAGCTTCAAGGAACAACACCCCCTTTACCTTGTGAGATTTTTATATGTTGTCTAATTGTCCAATCATAGTGCTTCCAACACCTAGTTCCATCTCCACTTTGAGACTCAATCTGGTAAATAGGTCCCTCATAAAATGGTCTCTACCTCAACAAGGGTATCAAAAGCTCAACTTTGATGGCACTTCTCATGGAAATCTAGGTGTTTCAAGTGTAGGCTATGTGATAAAAGAATACGAGGGTATAGTTCTAGCAACTCGTACCATGAAATTTTCCATAGGCACAAGCAACAAAGTAGAATCCCAAACATTACTAGCAGGTTTGGTTCTCACAAGAAAACTAAACATAAGGAAAATTTGGATTAAAGGATATTCTCTAAATTTAATAAATGCATATAAGAAAAACAATCCCCATCGTGACACTTAGATTACATTGTGCAACAGATACTCCCATCATATCCAAGACCTTCAATGTTTTCACCTATCACATTCTTACAGAGAATCAAGTTTAAATGCTTTCACCTATCACTCTCTTACATAGAATCAAATAAACTTGCAGATAGTCTTGTAAATCTGGCATGCGATGCAGTAGAGGAGGTCATGATGATTAAAAAAGAGGATATTCATAAACATCCATTCCTCCTCATAATAATCTCCAAAGAAGGTAAACCCCTTCAGCAAGGATAATACTAACACTCTTTGCTTTTATGTGTTAAAGGTTCCAGACACGTATGCCTTGGTGGCAACATGAGTAATTGCCAATATGGATTGCATTCTTCATATGATCTCACTAGTTTAGATGATCTAATCACTACCTCAACTTCTCTCACCCCCTTGTGTGAATGACATTTTGAGGCATCTGATACTACATTTAGCAGGATGGCAATCACACATCATTAATGTAATCACGATTTCCAATAATTTTCAATGATTTAGGGATGCGGTGGCAACTAATCATCAAATTTAATAATGGAAAGTACTGCTCTAAGCTCACTTATCTCTATTTAAACTATCCAAACCTCTCCTAAAAGGCATTATAATTTGCTAATCTCCCAAGAAACACACTCTGAATTTTCTAGAGATTGATCCAATGGAAACCAAGCCACTCAAAAAGCGTCTATATAAACCAATTCCAAAATGGGAATTGCCCGAAATTAGATATTGTCTCTTCTAAAATGTTGAAGAAAATATTCAAAATTGATTGCACTCATGTGGAATCGGCTTTGTGGGTCATCAGCTCCTGCTAGGTCAACCTCGGCTTCTATATCCATCGCAACTAGTATCTGTTTTCTTATCAAATTCAATGGATTTTCTCTACCATTATGGACTTGTTGCCCAGCTTGCAGCGGATTATGTTCATGGTAAATTCACTGAACAATGCAATCTAGGATTACAACTTTCACAACAGAAAATAATTAGTTGGTGGTCTACTTTCCCATGTAGCACATCCTCCTCTACCTCCTCCAAGACCAAGTGTAAAGGAGGAAACAACCCACTCATCTGTGTAAGGTGCTTCTTGCTCTCAGGGGGTTGTTTTCTTTTAAAGTTTTTTGCTATCACTGTATGGGCGATATGTAATTTCAAGGCCACATTCTCTGAATATGTCAGGCCCCATATGTGGTGTGAGGCATTTTGATGCAGTCATCTGCATTTAAGAATAAAATGTAATACTGCAACTACGTTTTTCTTAATAAAATTTCAAGCATAATGCCTTTTATCCAAAAATAAATAAAAAATAAATGAATTTTACTTTCATTTCTATTTTGATTTAACAATTCTTAATTATTTAATTAATTCATTAATTATTTTTATCTTGCACATTAATTATATAATTAAATAATTATTTTAATTTTTATTATCCTCTTTTAAAAAATAAATAAAATTATTATTGTTATTATTATTTTCATATATGCACATGGGTTAAATAATTTATTTAGTTAGTTCTTTTATTAATTCCTCATGCACTTTCCACCTCATCAATTAACTCACTCACTTCTAATCCATTATTCAATCTATTCAGTCTTTTATCTAATCTATTTAGTCTCACTTATAGTCACTCATACTTATATGATCAATCAATTCTATTTAATTGCTCCACACTATCAATTAGCTCAAATCATGCAATTAGTTGAATCTTCATCTCTCTCAACCAATTCCTCTCAAGTATTATCATCCATTTATCTATTTAGTCTTCTATCCAATCTCAACCATTGATCGATATCACACTCAATCAATAAATACAACCTTCATCCATCTCATTAATCCTCTCACTCAAATCTATATACTTTCATTATCATTATTAAGTCATTTGTGCTTAAATATGAGAGAAACTAAAACACCATTCTTCAAGATGCAATTAAAGAACAATAAAGCTAAGCAAGGTTATTGTGTGAGTTTGTTATTGTAGGTTTATTCCATTGATGCATACAATTTATTTAAGCTTTATTTAGACCTTGATTTGATCATGATTTGTTTTATTTATATTTCTATTGATTATCACTTTCATTTTACTCATCAACATTATGAATATCTCTACCATAAATTACTATATTCATAGTATAATTTTGAATGATAGAGAATTCTATGATGTTTTCTTAATATAGAGTATCATCATGTGGGTTGGAGTTATCTTACATTAATTTAATTGTGGGCTTGTATTTACATACTAGCGTGTGGGTGAAGTAGGTGAACCTATTTATATGTATTGTGATACTTTTTAATGTAATGTTATGATTATATTCCATTCATATTTGAAAGGTAAATTTTAGTTGTTGATGTTAGATTTTTTAAAATTGATTAATGTAATTAAATTCCATGATTATGTACAAGGAAGATACATTTTAACAATAATCAATAAATGGGAAAAGAAATTATGTTTTATATTCTTTTGTGGATGTGATCTCATTATGAATATGTTGATTTATTGTGAGAATCATGATTTGTGTATTCTTGAAATTGAGATATTGAGAATATTGCCTTTGATTGAGTGTTTTTTACAAGTATGGTAGAGTCATACTTGTGTTTATTCCTATTTATGTACCTTCTTGAGATCCAACCTTGGATATGGTGTGATTAGCATGTATAAAACTAACTAGGCACTATGAAAAACTTAGGAACTTGTGGTGCTATGTTGCTAATTTAACCTAGAGGAATCTTTATCTAGTACACCTTTCCTTTGTGAGAGTATAAACCTATTTTTCTTTATTGAGAGAATCACTAGGTTAGTTTGATGTGTTATATTGTCTTTATTTACTATTTGTAATGATATTATTGGCATCTTGACATGAAATTGGTTATAATTTGGCATGGGAATGAGTTTCATTCATCATCTTGGTACTTGATGCTTGATAATTGATACTTTCTATATTATGTTTTTTCTCTCTTCATATACACTATAATCTATTTGTGGGATGTGTTTCTCTAATAATCATTGACAATATGATAGCGTTAACAATTATGATGATTATTATTATAGAATTCTAGAATATTAATTTCTTCATAATTTGACTTATAATATGTTATGGTAAGTGAAAATTTATACTCTCGTAGTTAGATTGAGTGACGTTATTGATTCCTTAACATTTTATGGTTTCTATATCTCACTCATGTTTTGGTATGGTTTTCTAGATATGTTTACATGCCACACTATTGTACTAACATAGTGTTGGGTGTGATGTTGTTTTACTATTTGGGAGTGAGCTTAAGCTATAGTACATTATGCCATGTATTACTTACATAAACACACATATGGTATTATTTTTGGATTACTAGCATGGTAGTTATTAATACCTCCTTCATTTTGATATACTAATTTTTATATATAGATGAGGCACCGCACCCCATCTTTTCTATGAATATTTGATGCGGTAGGGATGATAACATATGTGAGTTCCTAACCATATTATTTTATAAATGTGTGCATATTTCTATAGTAAGCGAGAATATGCATAGTATACATAGAAGGACTATTTGTTAGTCATGATGATGAATCTCTTCCTTCCTTATGGGTGACTTAATGTTCATCACATAGTGTTGTAATGTGATTCTTTTAGAAATGTAAACATTTTTGTTGTTTTTATGATTTTATTATTACTTGTGAGGACCAATATTAATTATTTTATCATTGTATGAAATTAGTCAACCACAAATATTTTACTTTTTATCTTTCACGTGACTCTCTTTGTTATGTTTTATTTATTGTTTTACCTTATTTTTTGAATTGAGATTTCATTTCTTTCGGTATTTTTAATTTTTTTGTGGATAATATAGATTATTTATATTTAAAAGTGTTTTTTATTATGGGAAAAATAGGTTTCAATGGGACATGAAACACATTACAAATAGGTTTTGAAGGGACTTGAAACCCCATCAGTAGAAAGCTACAAATAGATAACACACAAACAAACAACACCCCAACATCAACAACCATTATAAAGATTCACTAGATAAACCATGTTGCAAAAAATGGGTTTTGAAGGGAACCTGAAACCTTGTACAACTAGGTTTTCATAGGTACCTTAAACATAAGAAACTAATAGAAATTGCCTAAGTTAATTAGACAACAACACAACCAAGCTACAAAAAGCAATCTGCTCCATAACAACATAAAGCCACAAAGAAAAGGGAAACAAGAGCTCCCATTTAGAATAATTACCCCCTTAAAATACTTGTCATTCCAGTAAGACAACTCAATCTCTACCTTTAAAGGAGAGATCTCCCCTCTAATGGAGAGGATGATATGAACACCTTTTCCATCGAAACCTAAAAACTCCAATAGCCTCAAACTCCACCTCAATAGGAGTAACTTCCACCTCAAAAGGAATAACAACTGAGGAAACCAGAAAATGGAGCTTCCTACCCAATCCGTAGCACCCAACTGCACCTCAAAAGGAGAGGTATCCACCTCAATAGGATCAGACATCACCTCTATAGAAGAAACTGGTTGTAGGACCAAGGAGGAAACCAATACCCAACAAAAAAAGTGAATGCATCATCCCTTGGCCAACCCTGCATTAGGAATTTTAAGAGGAACAAGAAGAGAATCCTCGTCAACTTACCCTTGAGAAAATTAAAAATTTGGGTCTTCAAGGATAGCATGAATAATAACCCAACCATCACCTAAAAATTCATAAACAAGGGGGCCATCTTAACATCCTTGAGAAACTTAAACAACTAGGTTTTCAAGAACAACAATAACAATATCCTATCCATCAACCAAAAGGCTAACTTAACATACTTTAGCAACTTAAACATTTGGGTCTTTAAGAATAGCATGAAAAATAACCTAGCCATTAGCTAAAAATTCATAAATAGAGAAACACAAAACCACCATAAGAAGAAAACCTTCCATAAGGGTTCCAAAAGGAAAACAAAATCCTCAACATGGGGGACTAGAAAACACCCAGCAAGAAAAAATAGAACAAAAAAACTCCTATCCTAACTAACAATACCATCAACGTTTTCCACAAAAAAAACATTACAAACCACAAGAGGCCACAAGCATATTTCAAAACCCACCACCAGCAGAAGTTGCCCGCCAACACCCAGCAATGAAACATGAAGCAAGGGTGCCAAAACCACACTATTCGCTAAAAATAGATAGGGAAAAAACAACAGCCCACCCACCATCATCAACCCTATCGCTTCCTTACTAACTCCAAAAAGGCAACCGGCTAGAGATTTTAAACTCCTGCTCCCGCTCTACCACTCTAGAAAAGAACCCTTAATGACTTTCACCAACAATACATCATTTGTTGTCAACAACCCCACCACTTCCTTATTGACACCAATATGCCAGTCGTTAGGAAGCACCAACCACAAACCATCTTTCTTTTCTTCAAAATCAACATCTCCCTCACCCTATGTAATAGGGAAATTCAAACTCCTACCCTCGCTCCTTTTCTTTCCACTCACCATCAAAATTTCCTACTATATAAAAATTTTAGATTTCCAATAAAATTGTATGATATTAAAGGTATGAGCTTTTGGTTGTTGGTCCTACAGGAAAGAAGCCCCACCATTTCACCAAACGGTCTCCCCTTCACACATGGGTCAAATAGTCTCCATTTGTTGATGCGGTAGGGAATGACCTCATGAGGTTTGAAACTTGGTTGTTGGCCCTACATTGAATAAACCCCACCACTTCACCAAAGGATCACCCCGATTTATATTTAAAAGTGATATTCATGTGTTCTGATTCTTTTTCCTATAATGTCTATGAAAGTGGCCTCTAGCAGAGTGTATTTAAGGAAGTAGAGATAATAAACTTTTTAGGATAAAAGTAAATATGATCCATTATGAGGCAATCATCATCCATTTATCTTCCTAGTGATGTATGTTATATTTAGATTATCTCTCTTAAATTCTAACGTCCTTAAAAAATGATAAATGATCAATATTGAAATGCATGGAGAGGTCTCTATGAGTGTTTCCTTAAGACCATCAGTATAACTAGTTCTTATATCTCTAATTACTTGATAATAGTTTTAATTAGTTGCCATTAGATATTGATTACTTTTTACTATTGTGTGATATTGGATTTCTTGTGGATATATGTGAACCATGTGTTTTTTTGCCTTTGAGGTATATGAGTGAAAACAATCCATTATGTGTAGCTACATATGAGTTGTTGTCTTTTTATAAATATACATTGAAATGTTTAAATAATTGTGTACATGTTTTCAAGTCGGAGGTTGGACAAGTTGTCAATGTAGATAAATCAAACATATTCTTCTTTAATATAGAAAGGAATCAAAGGAATGTCTTAAGAATATTTTCCTACAATGTATGAAGCTTGCCATTGAAGTACTTAGGTATTCTTCTCTTCATGGGCCACATAAAATTTGGCCATTGGGAAGACACATAAAAAAAGTGTAAGCAAAAAACTGAAAATTGGCATGGGTGTTAGTTGACTTTGGTGGGTTGTTTGATAATGGTAAAATTTGTTTTAGTTGCTATCCCCATATATATGTTTGCATGTGTGGGATTACCAAGTAGGATGGAAAAGTGGTTAAGTGTAGTCCAAAGGAAGCTTTTATGGGATGGAGCACATGAAAAGCAACACATCCCATTAATCAGGTGGGAGACTATCAAATTTCCAAAAGAAGTGGGTGATGCAGGGATAAAGGATTCGCAGATGCAAAATAATGCATTAGGGGCTAAACTAGCCTAGCACTTATTTAGAAAACTTGATGCTCAGTGGTGTAAAATTCTCAGAGACAAATACCTTGACTCTCAAGAAATTGAGCGCATTCTAATGATAATGAATCCAAACAAGGGCTCATCCATATGGAATTTGATTCTAAATTGTAGACCAGTGATTACTGATCATTTTAGCACGACTCTTGGAATGGTTACGCTCATCTGAACAAAATTACAAATATAGAAGGGGAAATTCAAATAACCAGTGCATGGTATGGCAAAAACCTAATGTCGTATGTGGATCTCCATTACCAAAATGGAAGATAGGAATACGAATGGAAAAGCTTCAAGATGGTAGAAGATGGTTCAAAGGAAAGGCTCAAAGAAAAATTAGCAAAAAGGCATATATTATTTATGGGGGAGGTTGGCACTATCAAATGGTATGTTGTGAATATAGGGGAGTACTCTTCAAAAATAGGTTATGAGGTGCTAAGAAAGGAAATATTTCAATCCAAGTAGATGAAAAGCTTTTGTTGGGGTAAGTTTGTGTTGCCGAAGGTAGGTGCATTCACCTCAATGGCTTTGCACGGTCGTATACTAATAGGGGAAAGTCTTAAACACATAGGGATGTTGGGTCCCTTCAGATGTGTCTTTTGTAAGGCTCGAGGAGAATACCAACCATCTACTGGTGGAGTGCTTCTTTGCACAAAGTTGCCATTCCACTTTTTTTAATAACCTCGTTGTCCTGCCCAATAATTTTTACTATGTTTTACCCACAAGTGAATAATTTATGATGCCAACACTAGGCAATAAAAAAATTATTTTCGTTAGAATAACAAGATACACATTTGAAAAAAAATGGAGTGGAGAGGGAGCGGGAAGAGGATCAAGGGGAGAAATTTGAATTTGAGGGCTGATACTAGAGAGGAAGGAGAAGATTCAAAAGAGGTGGATGGTTTTTTGTTGTTGGGTTGGGTGCTGCTTTCAACCTACTAGGTTGCAGAAGGATTTTTATGGCTAGGTTGGGTGTTGTTGTCGGCCTGCTAGGTTGTGGAAGGATGGCGTTGGATGTTGTCACTGGATTTCTTGGAAGAAATGTTGCGGGGTTTCTTGTTGTTGTTGCCTTGCTAGGCTACTGGGGTGTTCCTACTTTCTTCTGGCATTGGTTTCTGACTTGTTGTGTGGTGGTTTTTTGCTTCTACTGGTGGTTTGGGCACCTTTGAAAGTTCGTTTTGCCTCTTGGGTATTGGTGCTCTTTTTTGGGGCCATTCTCGGCTCTTCGTTTTCCCCTGGTTCTTGTTTAATGATTTATTTTTTATCTTTCAAGGGTTTCTTTTCAGAATGGGGTGGGTTTCCTTCCTCCTCCAGTGCTAACTCTTCGCAACTCTCCTAGTTGTTTAAGGAGGTCATGGGTTTTTTGGGTCTTAAGAGGGTTGTGCTTAATGACTATTCTACTATTGAGACTGTGATGGAGTGGTGGTTTTCCCTCCATGCTATTGGTGTGGGTGTTTTCCTAGTTGTGGAAGGTGTTCCTAATAGCCTCTGTTCTATTGATGAGTTGGTGTAGCTAGTTGACCATTTTGGTTTAATAGCTAGTCTTTATTTATGTGAGGCCCTATTTTTCTTGGAGCGAAAGGGTGCCTATGCTGCCATTGTTTTTGATCTTTTGCTACTATCATCGATGGGTATAAAGTTTTATCTTTTATCTTATTTGAAGTTTTGGCCTCAGGGGATCTCTCTACTTTATCTTATGCTGCCTTTGGTTGTTGAGTTGACCCTTTCTTCTGGAGCATTAGCTTTCTATTGGGATCTTCAACAAGTGTCTTCTATGGAGGTGAAGGTGGCTTCTATTGAGGTGGAGCTGGTTGTTGTGTCTTTGATGGGAATCCCTATGTTCTGGTACCTTCTTCTAAAGCTCCTATTGAGGTGGATGATTGTCCTATTGAGGTGGTCTTAGAGGTTGCTGGAGTGGTGTGGCTTTGGTGGAAGGGTATTTCTTGTCTTCCCTGATAGCTACTCCTATAGAGGTGGAGTGGGGGTTTTGTTGAGCTTTGATCCCTTGGATTTGTTGGACTATGTTGGTCAGTGGGTTAATGATTTGGGTGATGGTGCCTCTCCTTCTTATGGAAAATGGTTATTTTATTCACTCTACTAATGGGTTTAAGGTCCCAATTAAAACCTAGTGTATTGTGAGGGACTTTGGTACCCATAATATGGTTGTAAGTGGGTTTCAGGTTTCCCTTCTAAACCTTGTTCGGGTTCAAGATCCCCTGAAAAAATTGGCTTTGTTGGGTTTAAGGTTCTTGTCAAAACCTTCTATTTAGTGTAGATATGGGTAGTCTTGTTGTTTTCTAGGTGATTTTTTATTGGTTCATTATTGCTTGTCTATGTTGTATCTATGAGTAGCTTGTTTTTCTTTGTGTGGGTTTCGAATCCCTGTCAAAACCTAACTGTTTATGGTTTCCAGTCCATTCAAAACCTATTGTAAATAGCTTTGGGTCCATTCAAAACCTAATTTTCCCAAATAATCAAAACAAGATACACATTTGAATCATAACCATTTCAAACTCTCCCATTGTATTACAACTTAACATTACAAAAACCCACTTGAGTAACAATTCCATATTACATAATTCCATGTAAAGATAACATTTCACATTTACAATTTACATGCAGATGGTTACATAGATACATAGATTCTAAGATCTTTCTAATATAGAGATACAAATTGGTCCAGATGTCCCAACATTGGTGCATGCATTCTAGATGTCCCCAATACTGGTGCATACATCCCCAAATCTTGGCCGCCAACTACATGACACAATAGATCATCACTCAATCATTTAACACCAACCATAGACTTACTATGGTCCCCCACACATCTACCTAACTAGTAAGATGTCCCTACCCTTCGATGAAGAGATTGATTTGATAACCTCATAATCCTAGCCTTTCTGAGCATTGTGTTGTGTCCTACATATTTAGAGCTACTGTTGACATTTTATTCCCCTCTTAGATGAACCATCACTAATGTCTGATTTGAGTGATCCTACATGGGCCATATTGCATGAGTGTTCCTTGAAGGTTCCCTAAATTTGGCTAGGTCCCATAATTTTTGGGTAGTGGGATTCTACCGTTATACTGTAGGCTCCTTCATGCTTCATCGTGGGGTAGTGGGATTCTACCACTACACCACAAGCCCTCCTTCATGATTCATCACAGGGTAGTGGGACTCTAATACTACACAACAAGCTCCTTCATGCTTCATTGTGGGGTAGTGGGACTCTACTGCAACAACATAGGATCCTTCATGCTTTATCATGGGGTAGCAATATTCTACCTCTACACCATAGGCTCCTTCATGCTTCATCACTGGGTAGCGGGATTCTTACTACTACATTGTAAGCTTTAAACATTCAGCTCATGGTACTGCAATCTTATTCTTTACAATCTATTATGGCTTACTACACTACCACTCTTCATGATCTTCTTCCTCATGGGGTGGCAAGTTGTTCCCCGCTATACCACACTATTCATTTTTTTGTGTTGCAGTATTTCAATTTAAGATGTAATGGAGCTCTTTCATACTGCCCAACTATGTTTTAAATTTTTATTAAGAATCTAATCTTGGCCATCCATGCTCGATCTAATAGCCAATATTCAAACTTCAATGGCTAATTGATCTTGTTCATGATAGATTTGCATAAGTAATCATTCAATGACATCCTCAACTATTAGATCAAATATGATCAATTATGGATCTTTTTGTACACATTTTTCAATTTTGTATTGATTGCAGTATGTTGCCATGTGCTAAAAACTCTTTATTCTTCGTCAGGGTGTATTGGTCAGAGAATTTTTCAGTGACTTTCATGGGAGCTCCATCCCTACATTCATGATTTTCATTATTTGGGGTTCATTCGAGATGTCAGATCCCTTATGGTTTGGTAGTTTCTCTATAATGGGTGCAATTCAGATCTTTTCTAGACCTAATTGGATTTCATCTTTTGGAAACCTAGTTAGGTTAGGGTTAGGGATTTTAATTCAACCCTCAATCATGCTTGAACTATAAAGGAAATGTTTGTATCTTTTTTAAGGGTTCTTCTTTTGGGCTCCTCCCACATTTTTCTTTTGCAGACACTGTGTCTTACATTCTACCATTGTAAAATCTAGCTTTTATACCTCATATCAATAAAATCTCACTATTATCATAGATATTTATTTCATCTTTGAGTAATAATATTTTACCTTCATGTTTGAATGCTTTTTCTAGTTGATTTGTTGATATTTTGTGCAATTTGAAGTAAAGAAGAAACACGTTTCTATCTTGGTGCATCACCTCCCTTTCAATTTCATGTTCTCCTTCTATCCCTTTTCCTCTGTGAGTTGTTATATTAGGGTAGTGATAGGTTTCATGTGTTGGGTTAGACTAATGCATTTGCACTTAGTTTAGAAGAGAAAGTTGGCCTTCTCTGAAGATTCAATATCATTTGCGCAAGGTCCTCTAACCTCGAGGTTGTTTCCATTTTGTCATTAGAATTCTAAAATATTGTTCAAGAGGGTACAATTTTATGTGACAATAGTTTTTGGCATGCCTCATGGGACCTCTACAAGAAGAAATTTCCCTTCATTTTGTTGAGGGAGTGGTACTATTCTTAATATTCCATCTTGGAAGAGGCTCTCAAAAAAGTACTTGGTGACTCTGCAATCAAGGGAGGAATCTACATTCAAAATGGTGACCCTTTTGTTACCTATAATTCCTAGTTCAAGAATAGACTTGCACATTCATGCCAAGAATCCAAATAAGAGTGTCTTCTAGAGGTGATTTCCAATACATCCAACTCTCATTTTCTACTTCTAGAAGAAGAAATAGACAATCTTTGTCACCTATAAGAAGAAATAGGATTATAAGTCCTCCTAGAGCCCTATCTATTCCACCTATGGGTATAATATTTCAAGCTAGAACACCTACTATCCATACCAACCAAAATTTATTCCATATGGCTTTACCCACAAATCAGCCTTTTGTATCCTTGACTGGTTGAATCCCCTTGATTCTAGCCCAAAAAGATGATATACCAGTCAATGCCCTCAAAATTATTCCCCATTTTATTGGTGAAACATCTACAAATCCAATAGAGTACATCATAGATGTGGCAAACATATGCTTAGTGCATGATATAATAGAAGACAATGTGGTTGTTAGATTACTTGCCACTTCACTAAAAGGTAAAGCACTATAGTGGTATAGAGGTATTTCACCTAACACCATTCACAACTGGGATGGATTAGTGGAGAAGTTATGCAAACATTTTAAAGATAAAAGTGATCATTTTTCTTTGCTAGAACAAATAACCACAATTAAAAGAGCACCTCATCAATTCATGAGTGATTTCAATTACAAATTCCAAAAGACGGGATAGAGTTCCTGTTTTGGTCAAGCCTTCTCTTGAGCATGCTTTCCTATACTTTTTAAGAGCTCTTAACAATGATGTAGTTGTTATGATTCAATCAATGGGTGGTTCTACCTTACCAGATGCATATGACGTTGTCTTTAGGGTACAAAATTGTTTAATTCAAGATGGGAAGATAGATCCTAGGCCACCAATTCTTTTATTTCTAGAGCTTCCTTCACAACCAACATTGGCACCTATCCCAGTGGATCTTATTCCAGTGGTTCCCACAAAATAACCTTATACTTCTATTGCACTTCCAAAAGATTGGGGCACCTTGCTCCGAAATATGAACAACAAGTTAATAGCATTGGATAGGAAAAAATCTCAAAACAATAAGCTTTATCAAGCTCAAAATTAGGGTTATAAGCAAAATAGGCCACCTTATCAAGGACAAAACCAATGAAATCATACTATGCCCATGAATAGCATGCATATAGCTACTACCGACACTTCTAAGGCTTTGGTACCATTGCAAAATTATCTAGCACAAGAGCAGGAGTGGTGTTACCGTTGTGAGCAATCTCATAATCAAAATGCTTGTCAAAATGGAGAGTTTGTGCAAACTCTAGTAGCTCGAAATGAGATTTCTAGTTTAGAGTAGAAAATTTGCATTAACCAAACAACTACTAATAATCAAAATCATGCACAAGGCAACTCTTCATTTGTCATTTGGGGTCAAGAAGATTTATGTGGTGTAAATCAAGCAAATACTAATGCAATAGCACATAATACAAGATCAAAGAAAAGAGAAATGGAGGGAGTGCATCTTCCATGGTTGGGAAAGCATCAGTTTCTCAACAGACTCAGCCAAGTGCAAATAATGGACCAACAGGTAGAACAATAGAGGTTCCAAAATCAAATCAACCTATTAATAGGCCTAAACAAGTGGTGGAACAGCCTAAGATCACACAAGAAACAAGAATAGACCTTGTTCCAAAGGTTCCTTCTAAAGCTAGTCAGCTTCCTTTCAATATGGTAGAACAAATGAAGAAAGCTAATCTGAATGCTACTATGTGGGAAGCTCTATCTATTCCACCACAAAGGGATTTTCTACAACAAGCTTTAAAGGAACATAAATAAACAAATGACGTACAAGGGAAAGAGAAAATTACTCTATCAATCAGCCCGGTGCAACCCAAAGGAAGGGATTCAAGAAAAATCAGTAAGCCACCTCCCTTCTATCTTTCTCTATTATTGGAAATCATATAGTGAATAATTATATGATATATTTTGGGGTAAGTAGTTCAGTCATGCCTAAGGGGATTGCTGACATGTTTGGTATCAAGTATGAAGTAGTGGCTATAAAATTTTTGCAATTTGATGGCACTGTTGTCAATACTGTGAGGGTAATAAAAAACTTAAAATTGTCCTTGCACGCATGTCCCAGTTGTGATATGTTGCAAAACATTTTAGTCATAGACCTCCCTGCTCATTTTTCCATTTTCTTGTCTAGGTACTTCACAACTAAGGTAGGTGGGTACTTATCTACTGATTGGTCTCACATGCTATTTAAAACTAGATATGGCATTAAAGCAACCATCAAATTTGAGCCTATAGCAAAAGATCATTTAGAACCTTACACTCCTAGTCCAATAAATATGAACTATACATTACATGATCAAAAGGAGTGTTATGTTCATGAGCCTACAAATCCTATAGAGGAGGTACCTGATTATTTGTTAGATGAATGGGACAATTCTTTACATTTTGATCTGATTGTTATTGTTGAAGTGGAGGAGACTAGTCTTGGCACCTATTGCATTCATGAAGAGAATGCTCCTGTCCCCAATCTCATAAAAACTTAAAAGGATTTAGGGGGGTTGTGGCAGATGTTTTTTGATGGTTATAGGAACATAAATGGTGCTGGTGTTGGTGTAATGCTAGTATCTCTAAGCAAGGAAAAATATTATTTCTATTTCAGGCTTCAATTTAGTTGCACTAACAATGTGGCTGAGTATGAAGCACTCATCCAAGGTCCCCAACTTGCAAAAAAAAGAAACATCAAATTGTTATAGGTTTTTGGTGATAGTGAATTGGTTGTTCATCAAGTTCAAATTCAAAGCTCAACCAAGAATAATCTGCTAAAATCCCACAAGCATAGGGTTTGGGATTTAATTGAGTACTTTGAAGGTTTTAACATCCAAACAATTCTAAGAGATCAGAATAAATGCGGTGATAGACTTGCAGTAGTTGGTGCTCAGTATGACATACCAGCACATATTGCAAGTAAAAAGGAGCAACATATAAGACTTGTAGTGAGGCTTGTTATTCTAGATAATCAATACCACTAGAAATTCTTTGACAATGACCAACAAATAGTGAATTTTTTGCAAGATGAATTAGGTTTTTTTAAAGAAATTAGAAAAAGAAACAAAATTAGTATGTTGATCAAATTGTGCAGTTGAGTGGAAACAAGATACCAAGCAATCTTATCACCCTTGAAGGTATTTTAAAACCTGATGATCAGCTAATGCATAAAAGGATGAACTTAGTTGCAAAGAAGGGTGACTTCAGGCTAATTGAAATTTTAGAGGGAAATTCTCTAAAGTTGGGAAAGGTATACTCTACCACTAAATATGATGTTTTCATAGATATTTGCAATAGATACAATGATGTAGGTGCTTGTACTTATGAAGACCTAAAGGGTTTTGACCCAGGCCTTTCCCAACATACTATTGAATTAGATCTAGATTCCAAACCTTTAAGGAAAAAAACAAGGCCCATAAATCCTAAGATTGAGCCTTCAATGATGAGAAAAGAGTTGGCCAAATTGATTAAGGCTAGAATAATTTTTCCCATCAAGCATTCTTCATGGGTTGCAAATCTTGTTCTTGTTAGAAAAAAAGAATGGGGAAATAAGAATTTGTGTAGAATATAGGGATCTAAATAGAGCCTCCCTAAAATACCCTTATCCCCTCCCCTCCATGGAGAAGATTTTACAAAGAGTCAGTGGGTTAGAAAAGTTTTCTTTCTTATAAAACTACTCAGGCTACAACCAAATTCTAGTCCAAGAATCTAATCAGCATAAGACAACATTTACTACAAAGTGGGGCACCTATGCTTATTGTAAAATGCCTTTTGGTCTAACCAATGCAGGTGCCACGTTTCAGAGAGCCATGGATATGGAATTTCAAGGTGTGTTTATACAATTTGTTTTGGCCTACGTGGATGATATCACAGTGTTTCCAAAGCATGCAAGTGACCATTTTAGTCACCTTGAGCAAGTATTTCAGAAATGTAGGGAATATGGTATTTCCCTAAATCCAAATAAATGTGTCGTTGCCACGGATTAGGACAAGCTTCTTGGAAATATTGTTTCAAAGGATGGCCTGGTCATTGATCCCGTAAGAGTAAAATCCATCTTAGCCATCCCACTTTCCAACCACATGAAAGGATTATAAAGTTTATTGGGAACAATTAACTTTGTGAGGAGGTTCATCCCAAATCTTGTTGCTTTGGTAAAGCCTCTTACTTCTATGCTTAAGAAAAATATGGTCTTCAAGTGGACCAAAGAAGGTAAAGATATCTTTGAATCTATCAAACAAGAAATTTCTCAAGCTCCTACCCTTGTCAATCCTAACTATGATATGGATTTTATTCTTTATACCTTTAGAGGTGAAGCAAGTATATATGTTGTAGTAACCTAGATAAATAGATAAAATATGGAGCAAGCCATTGTTTTCTTTAGTGAAGGACAAAGATTATGAAGTCAAGTATAGCTACATTGAAAATAAATCTCTTGCTACTGTTAGAGCATTAAAAAAAATTAGACATATGTTATCTAATAATAGGATACAACTAATGGTGCCCCATGTCAGCATTGAAGAGTTCCTTTTGACCAGAGATATCATTGAAAAGAAGGTTGGATGGATCACCAAGGTAATGGAGTATGATGTTGATATCAAATCACCAAGCTAGTGAGAGGAAAAGGTTTGTTTGAACAGCTTGTCTCAAATTTTGAGACTCCTACAAAGGTTGTACTTGTGCTACAAAAACAACAAGCACCAAATGCAAACATACAAGGTATTTGGGTGCATGATATGATTACCTTTTTACAAGAGGGAAAATATCCTATAGGTTTAGATAGGGCCAAAAGAAGAAATTTCAGATTATAGTCCATTCCCTATGTCATAGCGGATGGCATACTCTTCATAAAGGATTTAAATGGAGTCCTATTAAGATGCATAGAAGCATATCAAGTCAATAGATTGCTAAATGAATCCCATGATGGGTTTTCACATGGCCATTTCTCTACAAGAACCACTATTGTAAAAGTCATGAGGGTTGGTTATTATTGGCCAAACCTATTCAACGACACTCACAAATGGGTGAGAAATTATAAAAAGTGTGATTTCTTTTCTGGAAAGCAAAGGTTGGTTTCCCTCCCTCTTCACCCCATCCAAGTTGATCAACCATTTACACAATGGGGTTTGGATTTTATTGGCATGATTAAATCCACCATCAAGTGCTGGTCATAAGTGGATTTTAATAGCCATATATTACTTTTCAAGGTGACAGAGGCAGTTGCTTTGAAGGATGCTACTAATGCTTAAGTTTTAGAATTCCTTGATGGAATTGTTACTATATTTGGCACTCCTACCATTATTTTAGATAGTTCGAAGGATTTTTCTAGTGCTCAGATCCTTGATTGGGCAATGAAGCATGGAATTTACTTGAAGATCTCATCTAATTACTATCCTCATGGTAATGGACTAGCTGAGTCTTCAAATAAAAATCTCATTAGGATTATCAAGAGGACCATTGAAGACAACCAAAGAGTATGGTAGAGCAAGTTGAAGACAACCCTTTGGGCTCATAGAATTACTCCTAAAAGAGTGATTGGTAACTCTCCTTTCATGTTGCTTTATGGAAGGGAAGAAAGGTTACCATTATCATTGGAGTTGGCTTCTCTTGAGTTGGCACATCAGCTGGAGTTAGAAGAAAATGATGCTATAACAATAAGATTGGTTGATCTCTTGGAGTTGGAAGAGACAAGGAACAAATATATGAAATTCATAGAAGCGCATCAAGCACAGGTCAAAATAAATTTTGACAAGAAGGTAGTGTTGCCAAATTTTCACTATAGCTCATTTGGCAGAGCTAACTTAGTTTTGATTCATTTTAAAGTGAAGATCTCAGTTAATTTCTGCATTGTTTAAGCAGCTGATTTATCAAGTTTGAGTTCTGAAGTGCAATTATTTTCAATGAATTGAATTTCAAGGTTTACTCAATGCTTTTGCAGCATAAATGAAGTACAAAATAGAATACATAAATGTTTAATAATAATCATTGCTTTCATTTATTTTAAAAATTTTATTCACATTACAGTATTTCATTTGTTTTACAAATACAAATTATTGTACAAGATTGCATTGTGATGCTTTTCTTTTAAAAATAATACATTATAAGAAATAAATTATACACTAAGAGAGGAAAGCAGATAACATAGGGCATATCCATCATTCCTTGTTTGTGTCTTCAGTTGATTTTTTTGTTGCTTCCTCACCCTTGCCACCGCTTTGGAGTAAACCTCTATCATGTAAAAGGGACAGTTAGAGCTCCGGATATGGGCTACACTATATGCTCTACCAACAAAGATATAATTCATTGCTTACAATGCATTAAATCAGCTAAAATGAAGAGTACAATAATGAGAGCCTAAGATGAAGTGTCAAAGAGGTACTTTGGATTTATTGTTTTTTTATGCTAACACCGTTTGTTTCCTGTTTAGGTATAGGAAAATCCAAGTTGCTGATTTTTTTTGAATGTCATTAAGCATGTGGTGTAAAATGGGCTCCCACAAGGGTTGAGCTTGGTATGTTTCCCCTTAACATTTAAGGAGGGGATTTGAAAAGATACATTCATTACTACTAAAAGTGGAGCTAAATATGAAGGAGTACCTTGTGAATCCCCAAAAGCCCAAGCAATCCATCATCCAAGACATCCAATCCCAAAGTTAATGAGAATGGAAATCATGAAGGATAAACTGCTCAGGATTTTCAGTTGCTAAATGAGTGATAGTGAACAAACATACATAATGCCTCATCAACAAAACATTAATAAACAATAGAAGTGTAAGGAGGAGCTTCAATTTCTCATTACCAAAGAAGCCAAATCCAATTATGAGTGAACAAAGGGCTCAATTAAAATACATAACCAAATGAAATGCATCAATCTCCATATTGAAGAGCTCTTAACACTGTCAAAATTGAGTGCATTTTTACTGCCATATGATGCTTTGTTCATATTATTCATGTTGTTTTAAGATGTTCATTTACTAGTACAATATGTGTTTCATGTTTGTGAATGGTAGTAGTGAACAAGAATGCATATAAGTTCACAAATCAAGCTACAAAATGAAATATTTTTGCATCATGGTGAAGTTTGTATGTTTCGGTTTTCTATGCAAGATTGAAGGATAAATCCATTTACAGTTGTTTCATTTAATTTTAAAAATGCATGAAGGGTAGCATAAAGCTTTAGCTTCTATTAAGTATGGAGCTACATGATGCCTTTTGCTATAGGAACAGTTATAAGGAGTACAAATAAAAGAAAGAATAGTGTTGTTTTATTCTTATCACAACAATAGAATAGTGAAAGGTAATGCAGAATCAAGTTATGCTACAACTTTGACCCAAGATGTTCTAACAGTGTATTTACAGCTTCAGAGATAATGCACTAATTGCTAAGGAGAATCATTTGTGCAATATTTGAATGCTAAAGTGTTTATTCTAGAGCTAGGGTGAAGTGGTAAAAGTTGAGATTCTGTTACATAGTCAAATGAGGGTTTCATCAAGTTTATCATATACCAAATATGGTTGTTTGCTACAGGAGATTGCTCATGATACAGAACAAAGAAAATTTCTAGAGACCTAGTTCTAATCTTTAATGGCCACGGCCAAACGAGGCCTTGTTCTTTACAAGCAATAACACCCATTTGGGGTTTTCACCAGAAGGTACAAAATAAAAGAATTTCTATTTATAAGGGTTTTATCAAGTTATATTATGAACCAATGATGACATATTTTTTATAATAAAAATAAGAAATACAGTCATGGCCCTTGCCTGGATGATATTTTCCTTTCAAGAACAACAACACCCACTTGGGGGTTTTTTCAAAAGATACAAATGCATAGAGTTTATCATTTTACATTATGGGTTGAGCTTGAATAGATCCTTTTCTTCTTCTAAAACCCTAAAAAATGAAATACATAATTCTTCATGAAGCTCGAAACCCATTTGGGGTTTCAAATACAAAATAGAACAATAGAGAAATTAAAGCTTCAAATCGAGCTCTCATGGCAGCCAGATGAAGTACAGAGATATGGGAAAGAGATCAGAAAAATGCATGCTATGGCTTGGCCAAGAAGGTCACAAAGTCATTAAAATGTAGAGGAATAAGTGACATTAACAAAATGAAATGTTTGCATCAGATAAAATCTCTAATAGCCGCGACCTAGAGACCATTTTCTCTCATCAAATGGAATGACAGAGGTATCAAAATACAAATGGAGCAACTTACCATGATGTCAAGAGGAGAATCAACAAGAATGACGACTGTAAGTGGCTTGAAATCATGCTCGAAGCTACAAACCTTAGTATCACATGTCGGCGGCTCTTGCAACGAGTATTTTCTTCAAACACAAAGTGAAAAATGAGGCTGAAAACTTAGGGCTCTCATGTTTTGTGATTAGGGTTTGGTAAGCGCTAATTCGACTTAGGATATTTTTAGGAAAATGTTTAATACTAAAGCTTCAATTTAATACCATGGTGATAAGTCTTTCTAAGCTTAGGTCGACCCTTTTAGGGTTCATTTGAATATCATTTGCCTAAGTCTTTAGGATAGGCATTTAATTTGTATTTCAAAGTCTAAATGCCTTAGGGTATTTTATTGCCTATGCCTTAAGAAAAATAAAACATTCATATGATGCCTTAGGTTTTTTTTTTATTGATTTTATGGAAATCAATAGTAAATGTTTTCTCCAATTTTTTTATGATATTTTAGAGAAAAACCAATTGTAATTGGAGCATTGAAGTTGTTATTTTTTGCAAAGATTTCTAGAATCTTAATTGCAAAAATTAGGGAAAATTGAGAAGATAAGTCTATTTTAGAATTGCAAATATTGTAAAGCAAAAATTAAGCAATGTTTTTATAATTTTATTTAAACTTTTGTTATTTTTAGTAGTTGTTTCAATGAAAGTAGAGTTGTTGAATTTTCCTGGGCGAGTTCCAAAAGATGACAACAAACTGGGTTTGTTTTTTCTAGTTTTAAAGCAGATTGAGCCTAATTTTGGGAGCTTTTTGGATGGACATGCATAACATGGGAGGTTTCCATTTTTATTATTCAGTATGATGTAGTTTTGGGGGCTTTTTTCTTAGCTTTTCTTTTGAGCTCGGATTTGAGTTTGGAGAGTTATATTTTGGAAAAAAAACTTAGTTTTTTCTCAGTTTAGATTATTGCTTCTCTCTCTCTCGATCACTTACAGAGAGTTTTGTAAGCATCTGTACTCAGATTTTGTACTAGACATTCTTTTAGTTTCAATAAATCAGCAAAGTTCTTCTTCTCATTTCTATCTCTTTTTACAATAGCAATTTGATGTGTTTGTGATTCAAATTTGAGTCCTCTTATGTCTTGTTGTTGTGAATTTGTTCGCAGAATTGCATAGTTTTAGGTTGGATGTTGTATTTATTTTATAGATCTTCATACAAATTACTGATGAAAATATGTGCCAGTGAGGTTGTGAGAGCTATTGTTTTAAAGAAATTGTTGTGAGTGGTGGTGTCAAAATTTCATTAAAAATTGGAAATATTATTAGGTTAGAGTTTTAATTTCAGTTTTTCCTTCTTCCCTTTACCTCAAAAAATCATTTAGAATAATAAATTTCATTCGAAGAACCTACTCACTCTAGATATTCTCTCTTCACATAGGTCACCCACATCTGAAGAGGGTTTCCATGTGTCAACAGATAGTTAAATCTTCTACAAGCTTAGCATAGGGTGCATATCTGATTGATAACAGGTAGTTTTGTGCATGTTTTGCACACACGCCCTGCCAAAGGTAGGGACCCCCTTTTTTTCGCTTTTGCCTTGTTCCTTCTAACTTGGCCCCTACTCGCTTTCTTCACTTTTTCCTTCATTTTTGACTTTGGGGACAAGTTGCCTATGGATTTGGATGTTTTCATGATGCCTAAGTGGATTGCCAAGGTTTTATTAAGTTTCGGGAAGTTATGGAAATTTCTCTATGGGTCGTCGTCCCTTCGTCGTAGTCTATGAGAGTTCCTTTGTGGGTCGTCATCCCTCCATCATCACCCATAGGAATTCCTTTGCAATTCGTCATCCCTCTATTTCTGTCCCTCTTTCACCATCCGTGAGAATTCCTTTGTGGTTTTCCATCCCTCTGTTGTCATTCGCAGTAATTCTTTTGCGGGTCGTCGTTCGTAGGATTCTGTGTGCTCAATGTCATTGTAAAGGGCGGCAGACCCTCTGACTTCCCCCTTCCAAATATCCACATTTCCAAAAAGGGGTAAATACTTCAAGTTTTCATCATCTAGGGCCCATAAAATGAGTGCCTTCACATGCCTAAAGGGGTCTATATCAAATTTTTCATGTGTCTAGACATTGCAGAAATTTCACTGTAGAAGTCTGCTCGTGGAAGTCCATCCATGGAAGTCCGCTCGCAGAAGCCCGTCCACGGAAGTCCGTTTGAGCAATGTCATTGTAAAGGGCGGCGGACCCTCCGACTTCCACATTCCAAATTTTGGCATTTTTCCAAATGAGTCAAATCTTAAGGAAATATGTCTTGGCACTCTTTCTACCCCTTTTCCCATGTGCTAAAATTGAAAAATATTGAATTTACTAAGTTTTGTGAAGTCGCAGAAATTTATTTGTGGGTCATCGTCGCTCCATCACCGTTTGCAAGAATTTATTTGTGGGTCATCATGTGTGGGTTTCCATGTGAGTATTTCAATTTTTAGGGCGGTCGACACTTAACTTCCCCCCACATTGTGGACTCCACACCCATTGTGCCTCTTTCGCTATCATTCAACGATGAAGCCTTCACAACCATCCTAATTTGTGCATTCTACAGATGTTATCAATGATCCCAAACTTGATGTCCAAGGTGGTAAAACCACCAAGTAAAGCATCTATGGGTCTCCCCCTATGGAAGGTTTTTCATCATCCGTTGTTCATACGTCATAAGTTGGTTGTCTACCATCTACTATCTACCCATCATTCGTCATTCATCACCTATGAGTCTTCTCCTACGGAAGGTTGTTCATCATCCATCATCTAATGTCCATTTGTCATCCACCATATGTTGTTTTTCCACCATCCACTACCCACCCACTAGCTATCGTCTGTCGTCTATGGGTCTACTCCTACGAAATGTTGTTCATCATCCGTCGTTCGATGTTTGTCCGCCATTCATCGTTCGTTGTTCATTTTTCATTTGTTATCCATCTACTAGCTATCGTCTATGGGTCTACCCCTATGGAAGGTTTTTTGTCATCCGATATCCATCATTTGTTATCTGTCTATCATTCGTCCACCATCTATTGGTTGTCTGTCATCCTTCTTCCCTATGAAACCTGTACCCCTGAACTTGCATTTATGTTTATGGTCCAAATGAGCTCCAAATGTGGAACAATGATGAGTAATATGATCTTTTAATGATGCATGGATGGATCTAACAATGAGTTTGTGGGATTTGACTAACGCTTACCTTGATTTATGTATGAAATCATTTACTGCACTTCATGTATGCAGGATTTATGGAACCTATTGCGGGTCTGTCGAGGAGGCCCATTGAGAAATTTGAACAAGGAAAAAACACATTGCTCCATTCACCATTCATTTTATGCTCGCCTCTCTTGCTAGCACCCACCAAAAAATCTAGCATCAGAAGGCCTATGCCGAGGAAGTCATTAACAAAGAAGTTCAGAAGGGAGCGAGAAGGAGTTGTTTTATTCTCCACCAAGATGATCATGATTTGTGAGGAGTTGTTCACCCAAGCTCGGAAGCAACATATCTCCTTCTCAGTGACACAAATCTACAACAAGATTCAATGAAGAATGCTTCCAATACATCAGATAGAGGATAACCTTTAGCATTTTTCAACTATAGTAGAGAAGGTAGTCACTACAAGACAAAAATGGTACAGTGCCAAGGTCACTAGAAGAAAAAATAGGGAAAAGACAAAGGGTATATTTTATATTGCCATATATTTGGGGGTAGGTGAAACCGTAACTTGTAACAAATATGAGCCACACAATGTAAATTAATCATATCCATTCATTTGGGCTTTGGAAAACTATAAATAGGGGCTTGCTCCTCATTTGTAAATGGTTGGGGAATTGGTGTAAAAGGCATATTGTAGCAATAGAGAGAACCATTTCATGGATTTGGGTGTTTATTTTGAGTTTGTTCAATATGTATGCATGATTCAACTTCCATGTTAGTTTAGCTTGTAGTTTCTTGAATGGCTATGATAATGGTGCCTGTTGTTATGGTATTTGATGAACTTTCAGCCCATACTTTTGACATTTGTTGATGACAAGTTGCTATGCAAAGTTAGATTGGGCTTCTTTATTTCATAGTTTCAACTTAGTTCAATTGTATGTTCACGAAATTCATGTGCAATTTGAAAATTAGTAGACCTTAGGAGATTGCACTGGTTTTGTGTAGCTATAGGTTCTCTTGGTAAATAAAAACTCATTTTAGGAAGTTTTTCTACTATAGTAACGTCCATTTTTATTGTTCATTCATAGCTTAGATTTATAGCAGCTTTCTCAACCCTTTCCTCTTTTTCTATTTCTTCTATTCCTTTGTTAGAGTAGGATTCCCAACATCACAACAATGCTAAATCTGATGAACATGAGGATTTTTAGACTATTGTCATGAAATTGCAGCAACTGTTCATTCATTTCCATAATTCGGAAACTCCATTTGCAAACCCAACTTCCCATGGTTTGTAAACAATAAAGGCCACCCTGTGATTACCAAAAAATCACATCAACGAACTGAACTATTCCAAGCATTGTCATGACCTGACACCTGAGAGACCTTGGGATGATTTTCTGCAACTTGCTTGTAGGAAATTACCTTTCAAGAGAGGTAGTGCACTTGTGTGCTACTTGTGTTGAGAAGGTGCAAAAACACCCATCAAAATAACTAGCACTAGAAGGAGGGAATGAATAAGCTTGAGGCTACAAATTTGAAAGGTGGAAGTTGAAAAGCACTTTCAAAGAAAAAAATCTGAGATAGAGAAGATCTCATCATATGCTGGAAATTTGAAATCAGAACTTTTAAAGCAAGGCAACATTTGAACCAAGGTGGAGTAGCATTTCCAAATTAACATCACTCAACTATAAGAATATTTAAATAGAAGAATGAGAAGACCATTGCAGAAATTTTCATTGGTAGACAAGTGTAGAGTCCATGGTACTCATGGACACAATGAATTGGAATGTCTAACATTCTTGGGTAGAATTGAAAAGGTACTGAAAGGAGAAATCCTCTTTTGGGAAATATACCAACCCTTGGCTCTGCCAGACCTAGAAGAATAATTGATTGAGATGGCAGCCAAGGCCTTCAAATAGTTGATCCAAGAGCACTTGGGCAGCAAGGATGGACTAAGACTAGAGGAGGTACTAATGTCTAGTCGGTGTAGATTCCACAATGCACGACATTCAGAATTTTCTTGCCCCTCATGTGCGAGCATAATTTCCCAAACTAAGATTTTTTTAGACAAATTGGAACAGCCAACTCTTGATAAAGAGAAGTCATCCACTGAGGTGGGAGAGATGTCAACATTTGGAGGACAACACAATGAAGCTGAATTAAGAAATTTTGCAAAAGCAAGTGTTGGGGTAGTAGACATAGAAGTTGAAAATAAAAAGGAAGGAGTAGGATTCCTTGGGACAGTAGGGATCCTTGATGAAATTTCAGTGAGAGAGGAATTAGAAAATCTTTTCCCCATCAGTGAAGAGAAATCCTCCACACAGGAAGAAGAACAACCAGCAGCTGAAAGGCAATATATAGAAGATGAATCAACAAAATTTGCAACACTGTATGCTAGGGCAGCCAACACAAATACTAAAGAATAGAAATAAGAAGAGGCTGAAAGTATGGGGACAACAAAAAATAATGATGAAAGCTCCAGTGAAGTGGAATTCGAAGACCCATTCTCAATGGATGAGAGAAATCAGATAGTTGAAGAAGAATATTTGGAAGAGTGGGAACAATTATAGACCATGACTGTCTACCATCAAACTTCCTTCCTAAGTGTTGATGAAGATCCGATGGTTGAAATATATAATGAACTCGTGTCAAGAATTCTAAGAGATTGGTCAGAATTGAGGTACCAAGTGGAATTGGAGGTGTTGTTGCTACCAAGTTGGTGTAGGCTCCATGGTTTTCCATATTCGGAGTTCACGTGTGAGCTATGCCAAGAGGCCATCGAACAAGTTAAAGTACAAGTCGAGCAACCAAATGCCCAGCCTCCTATAGTTGTTTCTAGGGTCAAAGCAGAGGTCCAAGAACCTAAACCAAGTTATAACTTAGCTGAAGGTGGCTCCCAAGAAGGTGTTGGGACAATGACGAAAGAAGAACAATACAGTCCTGAACTTCCAGATGGTTAAGTAGGGAAAATGGGAAGGTTGTCCATCAACCATCAAGATTTTTTCCCTCTTGTAAAACATTTATACATGATGGATGACAGACTCTATGGAGGACTTTCAGAAGGAAATCATACATCGTACATCAATCCCCTTGATGGGCCCATGTCACTTGTTGATTTATTCCCACTTGGAATTATGCCTCAAAGGTATAGTGACACTAAGGAGGAGTAAATTTTAAAGGTTGGAAGTGATGAAGACATGTTGCCTGAACCTCCAAACAGTGAAATATTGGAGCTCTTGGATTGGGAAAGGAACTCCTTTTCCATCTATAGTGATAGTGAACAAGACAAGACAAGTAAACAGCCTGATGAGCCACATGAAATGCGAAAGGAAGAGGACCAAGGCGAGGATGTCCTGGTAGCTACCCATGAAGATGATATGCCTTACCAATTACAAGTTGTGAATGGGAGTCTTTCCTCCTTGTCTGTTGTTGACCCTCTTATGCATTCCAAGAACTGTAGCAGGAAAAATTCATGCATTTCATGCTTTTATGACATGAAATATAAACAAATTGAGATCAACACAAGGGAACTAAGATGGGATAGTGTGCTGCCTTTTGAAGATAGCAATCACACATATTCCTGGACTACGAAAGATCAACAAGATGAAGTGTATCTCCTCAAAGAACAATCGATAGAGATTGTGAGTTCCACTAGAAGCTTGGAAGGGGTGTTTGTTGTCCCATTCTCCCAACCTTATGCAAGCCCAAGACTAGGTACAAGGTTCCTTGCATCTAATTTTTTTTCTTCACAATGTGTAGCCTAATCAATTTGATTATGATATGCAGGTTTGTAATGAAAGAGGGATGTTGCACCATCCGTTGCGCCTACCTGAGGCTATCATTGTAGCAACCAATAAGGCCATGCACCATCTCAACCATCCAATATAGCTGCCATCACACAACTACACTCAGGTTTTAAATTTCCCTAATTTAATGGATGTTCATGCTTATCATTTTGATTATGGGAATGCAAGAAGATGCACTTGTTTTTGGATTGATCATGAACTTAAAGAACCACCTCAACTTTTAGTTTTTCATGATGTTATTAAATTTGAATGTTACAACATTGAACTTCATTTTTCCTAATAAAAGGATAAATTTGCATGGCTTAGAACTATAATGATTTCCCTTCTGCTTGTGCATGCGTTACGAAATCCAATGGGCATGAGTGTCAATTTTCCTTGCCTAAACATGTCCTTTGTAAATATCTTTGTATATAGTTTTTTTGGGTAGTGTAGGTTCGATGTACATACTCTGGCTTCCTGCTTTTGTTAGGTTGGTTGGTTTGTTTTAGTGTATGTGTTTTGCTTTCTGCTTTCTTTCTATTTTCTTCTGTTTAATTCCAGTTTTCTGCTTTGCTCAGGGTCCCCTTGTTTTCTGTTGGGTATGTTTACGTGCACAAACATCATTTTATTGCCTAGGATTTTTCTAAGTATTTCTTTGATAAAATTTAATCAATTTTTAGAGTGGATGGTGAGGGTCTTCTATTGGTGTCAAGTGATATGGATGCTTGACCTAAAGAGGATAAGTCATTGGTTGGTATGACTATAATATATTCTGAAAGCTTATATCTTTCACACTTTAAGAATTTGAAGGTTGTTGTGGGTCCTTTTGTGAAGTTAGGTTAAGTGAAAAACCTAAAAAATTTCTTCAGTGCCATTGATATTCTCAACCTTGAGTGTGAGCTTCATTGCTTGCAGGTTGAAATGAAAATAATTGAAAAGAAAGAAGAGAAAAAAAAAAGAAACAAAAGAAAAGGAAAGAAGTTGAAAATCAAAAGAAAAAAAAATTAACTTTCAAGAGGATACAAATAACTCTATGGGGGCTATGGATGCCCAACCAATAATAGAGCAATGTTCGGGAGAATCACAGTGACAACCTCATTAGAGCTATGGATGTCTGACTTGCAATGAGGCAATGTCTAGGATGCTTTTGAAGTTAGAATCAGTTAAATAGCTTAACTTGATGGAGCTTAGGTTCTTGTAGTGATTTAAGGATGGGAATGAACACATCTGTACACACTTGGATTTTCAGCATACTGAGGGTTGGGTTGACTAGTGGTTTTGATGCTTTGGTCAAGTGTCTGGTTTGTTTGCCCTAGTGTGAAGGTTGAAACTAGAGGTTCTAGGTTTGTAATTCTAGTTTTTCATCAAAATGCTCTAGAGCATTTCCCTAGTGAGTCACCATTTGTTGTGCATGTTTTGCACACATGCCCCGCCAAAGGCAAGGACCCCCTTTTTTCGCTTTTGTCTTGTTCCTTCTGACTTGGTCCCTACTCGCTTGCTTCACTTTTTCCTTCATTTTTGACTTTGGGGATAAGTTTCCTATGGATTTGGGATGATTTCATGATGCCTAAGTGAACTACCAAGGTTTCATTAAGTTTTGAGAAGTTACAAAAACTTCTCCATAGGTTGTCATCCCTTCATTGCTGTCTGCAGGAATTCCTTTGTGGGTCGTTGTCCCTTCATTGTCGTCCATGGGAATTCATTTGCGGGTCATCGTCCCTACACTGCCATCCCTTTGTTGCTATCTGTGGGAATTAATTTTTGGGTCATCGTCCCTCTATTGCCATCCGTGAAAATTCCTTTGCGAGTCATCGTCCATGGGATTATGTGTCCTCAATATCATTGTAAAGGGCGATAGACCCTCTAGCTTCCCGTTCCAAATCTTTGATGCATTTCCAAAAAAGGGTGCAAACTTCAAGTTTTCATCATCTAGGGCCCATAAAATGAGTGTCTTCACATGCCTAAAGGGGTTTGTATCAAATTTTTCATGTGTCTGGACATTGCATAAATTTCACTATAGAAGTTCATCCATGGAAGTCCATTTGAGCAATGCCATTGTAAAGGGCAGCAGCCCCTCCAGCTTTCGCATTCCAAATTTCTTCATTTTTCAAAATGAGTCAAATCTGAAGGAAATATGTCTCTGCACTCTTTCTAGCCACTTTCCCAAGTGCTAAAATTGAAAAATCTCAAATTTACTAAATTTTGTGAAGTTTCAAAAATTTCCTTATGGGTCACCATCCCTCCATAATTGTCCATAGGAATTTCTTTGTGGGTCACCGTGTGTGGGTTTCCATGTGAGGATTGTCATTTTAGGGTAGTCGACCCTTAACTTCCCCCCACATTGCGGACTTTGCACCTATTGCGCCCCTTTCATTGTTGTTCAACAATGAGCATTCATGACCATCTAGAGTTGTGCATTATGCAGATGTTATCAATGATCTCAAACTTGAGATTCAAGGTGGTTAAACTACCAAGTCAAGCATCTACAGGTTTGCCCCTATGGAAGGTTTTTTGTCATCTGTTGTTCATCTATCATCAGTTGGTTGTCTATTGTCTTATGTCCACCCATCGTATGTCATCTGCCATCTGTGGGTTTTCTCTTGTGGAAGGTTGTCCATCTGCCATCCACTGTCATCCCATCATCCACCATCCATTGTCAACGGGTCTACTCCTAGGGAAGGCTATTCGTCATCCATTGTTTGTTGTTCGTTGTTCGCCTGTCGTCGGCTATCCATTCGTCATCCAGCCATCTACGGGTTTGCCCCTGCAAAATGTTGTCCGCGGTCTACCATCCACCATCTATTGTCCATCTGTCATATGCTCATTGTCTGCCATCCTTCCACCCTATGAAACCCACACCCTTGAACCTATATTTATGTTTATGGTCCAAATGAGCTCCAAATGTGGAAAAATAATGAGTATTATGATCTTTTAATGATGCATGGATGGATCTAACAATGATTTTATAGGATTTGACTAACATTTTCCTTGATTTATGAATGAAAGCACTTACTGCACTTCATGTATGCAATATTTATGGAACTTGTTGTAGGTCTATCGAGGAGGTCCATTGAGAAAGATGAACAAGGAAAAAGCACATTGCTCCCGTCACCATTCATTTTATGCTCGCCTCTCTTCCTAGCACCCACCAACAAAGTTGGTGTTAGAAGGTCTATGCTGAGGAAGTCATTAACAAAGAACTGCAGAAGGGTGCAAGAATGAGTTGTTTTATTCTCCACCAAGATGATCATGATTTGTTGGGAGTTGTTCACCCAAGATTGAGAGAAACATATCTCCTTCTCAGTGACACAAATCTGTAACAAGATTCAGTGAAGAATGTTTCCAATACATCAGAAAGAGGGTAGCCTTTACCAATTTTTAGGTACAGTAGAGAAGGTAGTCACTATAGGACAAAAATGCTACAGTGCCAGGGTCACTAGATGACAAAATAGGGAAAAGACAAAGGGTGTATTTTATATTGTGATATATTTGGGGGTAGGTGAAACCCTAACTTGTAACAAATTTGCGCCACACAATGTAAATTAATCCTAGCCATTCATTTGGGCTTTGGAAAACTATAAATAGAGGCTTGCTCCTCATTTGTAAATGGTTGGGGAGTTGGTGTTAAAGGCATATTGCAGCAATAGAGAGAAGCATTGCATGGATTTAGGTGTTTCTTTTGAGTTTTTTCAATATGTATGTATGATTCAACTTCCATGTTAGTTTAGCTTGTATTTTCTTGAATGGTTGTGATAATGGTGCTTGTTGTTATGGTATTTGATAAAATTTCAGCGCATACTTTTGACATTTGTTGATGACAAGTTGTTGTGCAAAGTTAGTCTGGGCTTCTTTATTTCATGGCTGCAACTTAGTTCAATTTTATGTTCATGAAATGCATGTACAATATGAAAATTAGTAGACCTTAGGAGATTGTACTAGTTTTATGTAGTTTTAGGTTCTCTTGGTCAAGCAAAACTCAGTTTAGGAAGTTTGTCTACTATAGCAACCTCCATTGTTACTATTCATTCATATCTTAGATTTAGAGCAGCTTTTTCAACCCTTTCCTCTTTTAATATTTCTTCTAGTCCTTTGTTAGAGTAGGATTCCCAACATCACAACAATGCTAAATATGATAAACATAAGGAGTTTTAGACTATTGTCATGAAATTACATCAACTGTTCATTCATTTCCATAATTTAGAAACTCCATTTGTAGACCCAATTTCCCATACTTTGTAAACCATAAAGGTTGCCCTATGATTACTAGCATATCACACCAACCATTGTAATGACCTCACACCCAAGAGACCTTGTGGTGATTTTCTACAACTTGCCTGTAGGAAATTACCTTTCAAGAGAGGTAGTGCACTTGTGCACTACCTATGTTGAGAAGGTACAAAAACACCCATCAATAGGTAGTTCATAGGATGTTTCACGAGGGAGATCTAGTGTTGAAATGGGACGCTAATAGAGCCAAGACTATAAGACATTCTAAGTTTTATTCCATTTGCAGTGGTCCATACGTCATCGCCAACTGCAAGGAGGCTAGTGCATTCAATCTTTCCAAGTTGGATGGTGAGGTTCTTCCAATCTTAGTCAATGGGATTCATCTCAAACCTTATTTCTGATAAGTTTTGAGTTATCATGTATATATTGTAAAAAAAATTGCTTTCCATTTCAAGTACATTTGCACATCCTGCATTCTCCTTAAGAGAATGTATGCTCTTAGCTTTCATTCTTTCCTCCAAGTGCATCTACACATGTTTTGTTTTGCTTTGAAGAGGCCCAACCATTAATTTTTACCCTCATGAATCTATTCCCAATGGACCGATAAGGCCTTTGGATTCTATGATTAGCAGGAAATCATCCCACAAAAATTGCCAAAATGTTGACATTTCATGCCCCACTTAGATGACCCATCACTGATATCTGATCTAAGAGATCCTACATGGGCCATCTTGCATGAGTGTTCCTTGAAGGTTCCCTAAATTTGGCTGTCCCAAAATTTTGGGGTAGTGGGATTCTACCACTATACCGCAGGCTCCTTCATGTTTCATCATGGGTTAACATGATTCTACTACTACACTACAGGCTCCTTCATGCTTCATCACAAGGTAGTAGGATTATACCACTACACCGTAGGCTCCTTCATGCTTCATCACAGGGTAGAAGGCTTCTACCACTACACTCCAGGCTCCTTCATGCTTCATCACAGGGTAGTGGGATTCTTACCACTATACCGCTATCTTTAAATGTTCAGCCCACAGTAATGCAGGCTTACTCTTAATAATCTCTTCTAGGTTACTACACTACCGCTCTTCATGATCTTCTTCCTTGCGGGGTGGCGGGTTGTTCCCTACTATACCACACTTCATTTTTTCTTTCCATTATATTTTGGCTTATGATGTAATGGAGCTCTTTCATACCATCTAACCGCATTTTAAAGTTTTATTGAGGATTTGATCACTACCATCCATGCTCGATCTGATGGCTAGTATTCAAACTTACATGACTAATTGATCATGTTCATGGTAGATTTGCAAAAGTTATTGTTCAATGACATCCTCAACTGTCGAATCAAATCTAAACAATTATGGATTGTTTTTTATTCAATGTTGTATTCATTGTAGGATGTCACCATTACTCCTTGATGTGCTAAAGACTCTTTATTCTCTGTCATGGTGTATTGGTCGAAGAGTTTTTCAATGACTTTCATGAGAGCTCCATCCCTACATTCATGATTTTCATTATTTGGGGCTCATTTGAGATGTCAAAGCCCTTATGGTTTGGTGGTTGCTCTGTAATGGGTGCAATTTCAATCTTTTCTAGACCTAATTGGAGTTCATCTTTCTAGAACCCTAGTTAGGTTAGGGTTAGGGATTTGAATTAGACCCTCAATCATGCTTGAACTATAAAGGAAATGTTTGTATCCTTTTCAAGGGTTCTTTTGGGCTCCTCTTTTAGTTTTCTTTTGCAAAACTTGTGTCTTACATTCTGCCATTGTAAAATCTATCTTTTATACCTCATATCAATAAAATATCACTATTATCATGGATATTTCTTGCATGTTTGAGAAAGAATCTTTTACCTTCATATCTAAATGCTTGTTCTAGTTGATTTGTTGATATTTTGTGTAATTTAAAGAAAATAAGAAACACATTTCTATCTTGGTGCATCCTTCCCTTTCAATTTCATGTTCTCCTTCTATCCCTTTTCCTCTGTGAGTTGTTAGATTATGGTAGTGATAGGTTTCATGTGCTAGGTTAGACCATTGCATTTGCACTTAGTTTAGAAGAGGAATTCAACCTTCTCTGGAGATTCAACCTCATTCACGCAAGGTCCCACAACCTTGAGGTTGTTTCCATTGTGTCATTAGAATGTTAAACTCTTGTTCAATAGGGTGTATTTTTATGTGACAACAACTACCATACCATGGTTTCCCTGCCTAGAATGCAATCATGGATCACAGTGAACTGATATTGTAAACAGTGGCTACTTACACTACTATTAACTTTATGGTTGACGTGGTACCTCTATATATACAAAAACTTGAGCATCCAAAGGATATAAAAATGCTAACATCTTTGTCACCTTCTTTTGCAAATGCATCGACTCAGCTAACCGAATGCATGGTGTCAAATTAAAATAGTGGTTCACTATCATATGCACAACCAAATATATTAGCTAATAAATATTTTCTCTTCTCTACATGATAGAAAAAAGTTAAACTTAGAAAATAAATCTCATTGTTTCCAAATCGACTTAACCCATCCAGCTCATGCAATTTGACTTATTCACATATTTACTCACTGCCTTGTGTGTTGGTTAAAAGACTCAAAACATAATTCTATTGGTTGCAGGTTTGTTTTACCATGGCACCACATAACCTCCCATGCACCTGTCCCTTTGCTTAAACAAATGAAAACAAATTCATTGATGGATATTCTCATGGATTTATTTCCCATGTAGCATTCTTAAGTCATTGGCTTAGTCTCAATGTGTTCGGCTCACAACTTTTAAAATTTGGTTTATATTACCATTCATTTTGCTCTATGCATTACACTATTCTTAATACATATGTAGCACTTTATCTATGTGCTATGCTAATATAATGTGTTATGTTAATATAATGTTCTTTCAAAATTTAACAAGCATTATATATAATATATATATCAACCTCAATATATATATATATAAATGTATATTCACATGGTTATAAAATGCATTAATTACCATTCAAATACATATGCATACATCAAAATAACTATGTATATATATATATATATTTATATGCATATATACATGTATTAATGTATATGTATGTACGTTTCCATCAATGTAGCTACATACACATATATTAATATATATATATATATATATATCATTATTTTGATATTTACATATAATCACATTCTCATCGATTGATGTATATACATGAAATGTGTATATAGATATATACATGTCACATTTGTCCAAACGATACTCCCATGCATATGGGTTATTCGTTCATGAGCATGCATAGGTACGTATCCCTACGTATACTCATATACACATATATTCATATACTCATATACGCATATACTCATGTTTGAGTTATAATGGACATGTACATATATACATTCTATGTATATACCTCATTGATTATCATACACAAATATGAACATAGAAATAAGAACTTTCACTCAACATAAAGACTTAATCACACAACCCAAAACAAGAACATTCAAAGACTAAAACCACATACCAGTACAAAACATACTCAAACCTTGATAGAAGGTTAACATTTCTCAAACTAACTTGACTCTACTTGACCAACTAGGGTTTGAGTGTCTGTATTCTCAGTTAGGTTCATTGAGGGTTACTAGACCAAGCTCCTCTCTTGAGTGATACTCCCCCTCTCATACCTGAGGGCTTGACTCCCTCCTACATCCAACTTAGTACATCACATAGGTAGTTAGTCGTTCACATGAAATTTATTTGCATCATAAATCATTAATACATCATAAATCATTAAAGCATTCATATTGCAATACATATTCATTCATCATGATACTATGGGCTTACTCTTAACAATCTCTTTGGGCTTACCACACTACCGCTCTTCATAATCTTCTTGCTTGCGGGATGGTGGGTTGTTCCCAAATATAACACACTATTCATTTTTTCTTGTAGCGATATTTCAGTTTATGATGTAATGGTGCTCTTTCATACCATCTAACCAAATTTTAAATTTTTATTGAGGATCTGATCTCATCCATCCATGCTCAATCTGATGACCGGTATTCAAACTTCAACGACTAATTGATCTTGTTCGTGAAAGATTTACAAAAGTTGTTGTTCAATGACATCCTCAACTGTTGGATCAAATTTGATCAATTATGGATTATTTTTTACATATTTTTTCAACATTTTGTTGATTACAGGATGTCACCATTATTCCTTGATGTGCTACAAACTCTTTATTCTCTATCAGGGTGTATTGATCAAAGAGTTTTTCAATGGCTTTCATGGGAGCCCCATCCCTGCATTCATGATTTTCATTATCTAAGGCTCATTCGAGATGTTAGAGCCCTTATGGTTTGGTGGTTGCTTTATAATGAGCGCAATTCAGATCTTTTCCAAACCTAATTGGAGTTCATCTTTTTGGAAACCTAGTTAGGTTAGGGTTAGGGATTTGAATTCAACCCTCAATTATGCCTGAACTATAAAGGAAATGTTTGTATCTTTTTGACAGGTTCTTTTTTTGCGCTCCTCTCAAATTTTTCTTTTGCATACATTGTGTCTTAGATTCTGCCATTGTAAAATCTGGCTTTTGATGCCTTGTATCAATAAAATCTCACTATTATCATAGGTATTTATTGCATGTTTTAGTAAGAATATTTTACCTTCATGTATGAATGCTTGTTCTAGTTTACTTGTTGATATGAGGCAAACAAGAAACACATGTCTAAATTCAACCCTCAATTATGCCTGAACTATAAAGGAAATGTTTGTATCTTTTTGAAGGGTTCTTTTTTTGGGCTCCTCTCAAAGTTTTCTTTTGCAGACATTGCGTCTTACATTTTTCCATTGTAAAATTTGGCTTTTGATGCCTCATATCAATAAAATCTCACTATTATCATAGGCATTTCTTGCATGTTTTAGTAAGATTATTTTACCTTCATGTCTGAATGCTTGTTCTAGTTTATTTTGTGTAATTTGAAGCAAACAAGAAACACATTTATGTCTTGGTGCATCACTTCCCTTTCAATTTCATGTTCTCCTTCTATCCATTTTCCTCTATGAGTTGTTAGATTAGGGTAGTGATAGTTTTCATGTGGTGGGTTAGACCAAGGCATTTGCACTTAGTTTAGAAGAGGAAGTTAGCCTTCTCCAGAGATTAAACCTCATTTATGCAAGGTCCTACAACCTTGAGGTTGTTTCCATTGTGTCATTATAATTTTGAATTCTTGTTTAGTAGGGTGTAGTTTTATGTGACAACAACTACCATACCTCGATTTCCCTACCTATAATGCAATCATGGATCATAATGAGCTGATAGTGTAAACAATGGATACTTACACTAATTTGGCCGAAGAATTCAAAACCTAGTACTTTGAGTGAGATTCATCTATCCACCCACCTTCCTATCTCAATTTGGTTTTGACCCTTCATACTCTATACATAGGTTACCCCTTTCCCATGGATTATTCTAACCCCAAGAATAACCCAATTAACCATACGGGAATTCATAATGTCACAAAATTCAAATTAATTTACTTCAAAAGGTATGATCTTTACAATAAATTGACTCCAATCAAAAGTATAATCAATAATCAAATAATCAATCAAATCATATAGGTTAATCCTAACCTATTTTCTTAATCAATAATCAAGTAAACAACCCAACCAAATAAGTTATTCCTATCCTAGGGTTTCAATTGAAAGTGATGTAATGATCAAGTGATCATAAACAAATCATAAAACCTCTCTTTCCATATACCTAAAATATTCTCATGTTTACAATGTTCACTACATTTGGATATAATCTAGAGGGCATTAATCTAAGAAGGGTTTGTGCTTCTGCACCTACAAGTTCTCTTCTCATTATGGCTATTGGTTGTTGGAATGTGATTCCTCCTCCTTAATTCCATGAATAGGAGTAGACTCTTAGCCAAAATAAGAAAATAGGATAATCACAAAATATATTTTAGCAACCCTATTATTGAATATAGATATAACCATAAAGTTTATACCCTAACCTGAGGTATAATACTCTCTTCCTACTTTCAAGGAGATGTGATCCATAAAGTTTATAGTAGTGTAAGTAGCCATTGTTTAAATTTTTTTTAGGGATAACATCTCAACCAATCAATGATGACATGTCTAGCATGACATCATTCTCGTTGTATTACTAACCTCATTATCCCTAGAGGTTTACCTAGCATTATAAGCTAACAAATTCAATTCCACATTTCACATTTCATGATACATATGAATAGCATTAAAAATATACATATAGTATGAAAAACTACATAAAGTATAAATAGAAACACATTCATATAAATTCCCATACTTAAACAAATAGGGAAACCATAAAAAAATAACCTTTAAAACATAAATGACAAAGGAATAGATATCAAAATGCATGTTTAAAAGTTCCAAATGATATAACTCTTCCTTACTTGTTTAATTCCACAAGCTTGTTTTCTACTTTCTCTAAGTTCAACCCAATTCTCACTTCTAGCCTCTTACTAACTCTCTCCAGAATTACAAATGAAAATAAAAAATAAAATAACTTAGAACTCTCAATCTCTCTAACTCACTTGCACAAAAAATATAACGGAATAGCAATGGAGAAAGCAGAATGAAAAGTGTAAAAAATGGTGGAGAGAGATCAAATCTATATATACAAAAAATTGAGCATCCAAAGGCTATAAAAATGCTAACATCTTTGTCACCTTCTTTTGCAAATGCATCAACTCAGCTAACCAAATTTGTGGTGGTAGATTAAAATAGTGGTTCACTATTATATGCACAACTAGATATATTAGCTGAGAAAGATTTTCTCTTCTCTAAATGATAGAAAAGAGTTAAACTTAGAAAAGAAAGCTCATTGTTTCCAAATAGACTTAACCCAACCAACTCATGCAATTTGACTTATTCACATATTTTCTCACTGCCTTGTGCATTGGTTAAAAGACTCAACACAATTCTATTGGTTGTAGGTTTCTTTTTCCATGGTACCACATAACCTCCCATGCACCTATCCCTTTGCTTAAACAAATGAAAACAAATTCATTGATGGATATTCTCATGGTTTTATTTCCCATGCAACATTCTTAAGTCATTGACTTAGTCTCAATGTGTTTGGCTCTTTATATTCCCATTCATTGTTCTCTATGCATTACACTATTCTTAATACATATGTAGCACTTTATCTATGTGCTATGCTAATATAATGTGCTTTCAAATTTTAACAAGCATTATATGTAATATATATTACCAATATATATATATATAACAACCTTAATATATATATATGTATATATATATATATTAATACATATATATTTATATTCACATGCTTATAAAATGCATTAATTGTCATTCAAATACATATGCATATATACATGTATTAATGTATATGTACATACGTTTCCATCAATGAAGCTACATATGCATACATTAATATATATATCATTATTTCGATATTTACATGTAATCACATATAATCACATTCTCATCGATTGACGTATATACATGAAATGTGTATATATAAATATATACATGTCGCATTTATCCAAACAATACTCCCATGATTATAGGTTATCCATTCATGAGCATCCGTAGGTATGTCTCCCTAGAAATATACTCATACACACATATACTCACATTTTTGAGTTATAATGGACATGTACATATATACATATATACATTCTATGTATATACCTCATCAATTATCATACAAAATATGAACATACAAAGAAGAACTTTCACTCAACATAAAGACTCAATCACACAACCCAAAACAAGAACATTCAAAGACTAAAACCACATACCAGTACAAAACATACTCAAAACCTGATAGAAGGTTACTTACCATTTCTCAAACTAACTCGACTCTACTTGACCAACTAGGGTGCGAGTGTGTGTATTGTCAATTAGGTTCATTAAGGGTTACCAAACCAAGATCCTCTCTCGAGTGATACTCCTCCTCTCATACCTAAGGGATTGAATCCTTCCTGCATCCAACTAAGTGCATCACATAGGTATTTATTCCTTCACATGAAATTTATTTGCATCATAAATCATTAAAGCATTCATATTGCAATACATATTCATTCATCGCATTTTCCAAACATAATCATCCCTTTAAAAGCAATGGCATAGTAATGCATATTTCAGTATTTCATTCACCTATTGAACATATTAAAGTTATGATTAACATTTATCATCATATTTACTTACAAGATAAAAGTAACCTAGAACTAAGAGATAGTGTGTAGCACTTTTTGCACCAAATTGAATGGCGAGGCTCATTGCAAAACAAAGTGAAAGAAATTTTTGAGGCCTAGCCATAATTAGACAAAGGCTCAGCTATGTTAGGTCTATGGAATGAAGTTCCTACGATGATTATATGGCACCTATGGCATGAAAGGAATGGGAGGATATTTAAGGAGAAAGAGTCGACAGTAAAAAGGATAATATGAAAAATTGAAAGGGGCAGAAGTGAACACTTCAACATGATATCAAATAAACTCTATAAACTCGTCTTCTCATGGGACCAAAACATGATAAGGAATTGGCCTCTTGTCAACATGTCGAATGGTTGTTTAATGAAGATGAAGAACCAAAGGGGTAAATCAAAATGGGAATTACCTCCCTCGAGTAGATTAAAGTTTAATCTTGATGGTGCCTCTATAGGCAACTAGGGCCTTCAAGTGCATGGTTTGTGATTAAAAATGACAAAGGCTCACTAGTTTGGGCAACTTCGATTAAACTACCAAATAGTACAAATAATGAGGCGAAGGTATTAGGATTAAAAGAAGGACTTAAGTATTACATGGATAATGGATTGAATTCTATAGATATAGAGGGGGACTCTGAAATCATAATAAGAGCAGTTAGCACAAAGTTTTTTCTGAGTTGGAAAATAAAATATTGGTTAGAAACAATTATCCCTTTGTTGGAGCTAGTACGTGATGTTAGAATTGGACACACCTTCAAAGAAGAAAATAGGTTAGAAAATGTGCTCTCTAATGAAGGAATTGATCAATAATTACCCTCAAAAAGTGTGAACTCTCCAAATGCTTGGGCTAACATGGAAACAATACTCAAAGCAGATCAATCCCCTCAAAAGGTGTGAAGGTGGTCAAAAGACCTTCTCAGGCTAAAAGACAAGAGTAATTGGTATCCACTATCTAGTTTAATTAATTATGTTCTCAAAAGAAAGGAGATCGAAACTGTAATTTTAAATCTATCAACTCAAATCTGTGAGGGAACTAGGAAAAAAGTATATGGCATCATGTTCAGGGTAAGGCCAAACTTCATGTTGGATAATAGGTGGTTGTGCAATTAATAGGGTGTTTCTCTAAGCAAGATCAAGGAATGAAAAATTGATGAAATTTTTCCTCTTTCAAAATCTTATGGCCAATCTCACTTGTGTAACAAAGTCAATCTGAAGAAGATTTTCCTCAACCTCACTATTCAAAAAAGTGAACCTTTTAGATGTCATTCTTTCTATTTAAGTAAGGAAATTATGCAAAATGGGTGCAAAGACTCTGGAATCCTTTGGTTTTTTCAACCATTCAAGAAAGGATTGAGTTTTGATGGAAGTTCTTGTATTTTACAAATGTGCTCAGGTTGTATTTGATTGTGGGCATCATGTGATGGAAGAAATCAATTCATATGATGCATATATAACTCTCTCTTCAAGGATAAATCATAGGATATTAGCAGTGCAATCAAATAGATCATTGGGGAGAATATGTTGAGGGGTAACATATCCATGATAGTCCTCTGACAGGAATTATCCTCTCCAATATATTGCACACAACTAGAATGAAGCAAATGGCTGAAGGAATGGCACTGTTTCTTAAGGATGTTTATATAGACGTGGCCAATAAGGCCATCTTGGCCTATGATGAATGGCCCAAGTAGGAATTTTTTTGTGATATGTTCAATATAGAACAAGCAAGGAATAATATGGAAGTGTGTGTAGTAGTTGAGAAATTTAGTGAATCCATCTTTTTCAAAGATCTACAAAGTTTTCTTAACCATGTAATAGAAAATAAGGATGTTTTGTCTAATGCGTAGATTAGTAGGTTGTTTGAGTTAGGTGAAAGTTTGATAACTTTGTTCTCAACCTCACCTTGAGGTATTTGCAATGGAATGTTGTCATGTAATTTCTCTTTGAACTAATGAAAGAGTGTTGACCTACCTATTAGTGATTTTCCCAAAAGAAAAAATTATGTACATGTGCAAATGAATAATGATTATTGTTGTCAATCAAGATTGCACCCTTAGCCAAGATAAACTTAACTATCCTGTTGAAACATGGAAACACTCTTAGATTGTGGGTAATCTATGATTAAATTGAATCTCCAGAGTGGGTTGGTTCCCTTGGTAGATCACCTAATCTAAAATACTTTTTGAGGAGAGGGTTAGGAGGAAAACTGAAAATGAAATCCTAAAACCTAAGGATGATTCACCAGAAATTTAAATTTGACTTTGATGATTTTACTCACCACTTCTCAAAAATCTAACCCTCATAATCTCAACTAAATCATGCAACCCAATAGTAATTTGTATCAAGGCTCAAAAGACTGAACACAAAATACAACTTGAATAATATGAAACTCTTGTACACAAGTTCACAATAACAAGACATAAAAGGATTAAGTATTTTGAATCACAATGAAATCAAATGATTACTACAAGTATGAGACAAGAAAATGAGAAGGAAAGCTTTGTTGTTTGTATTAAAATTGAAGGAGTATCATGCTCAAAATCTGAGTACAAAAGTGTTTACAAAACTCTCTGAAATGAGCAAGAGAGAAAGGAAACAATATTTTGAACTGAGAAAAATTAAATTTTCTCCAACTTATATCTCCCAAGTGTCTCCAATAGTGAGAATAGAAAAATATGAGTGAAAAGCTCTCCAAAATAGCAATCTCAACTCATTTTCGAGCTCCAGAGAAAATCCTAAAAAATAGAGCCCAAAACTAATCCAAACTGACTAAAAAAGATGGAAACTTTCTCTCCAAAGCAATTCAACCCAAAAAGACCAAAAAATCAAGCTCAAACTGACCGAGAACTGAAATAGAAGGTCCAGTTTGACTAATTTTTCCCCCACTTTTCCCAAAACTCTATCCACATTGATTTTATCAAAATTGCATTTTTTGAAATAGAAAATACTAAGATAATTTATTAAATATTATCTTAGTACTTCTTTACAATATCTTGCAGCTTTGATTTGATTTCCACAAAAATATATGATTTATTTTTTGCAAAAAATAAAATATCCCCCCCAAGACCTTGACATTTGATTTCCTAATGAAAATTAGAAGGCTCCTAAGGCACATTGAATATTTTATTTTCCACCCCAAATGTTGTGAAATTCCCCTAAGGCATCAAAACTATATGATTTCTTAAAATCATAATAAAATTGACTAATGCATAAGCCTAGGCATGAAGGCGATCATATGCAAAGGTAAAAGATTATTACAAAAGGTATTAGTTGAGGAATTTTTTGATTTAAATCAATGTGATAAAAGTCTCTAAGTTTGAATTAGGGCAAAAACCATAAATAAAAACTAATGAAATCCTAAGTTCTTAGCCTCATTTGATTCCTTCACATTTGGGTTACTTGGCTCTGCATGAGTGTCGCCATGATGAGCTAGGGTTTGAAGCCTTGAGCTTGATTCCTCACCATCCTTTGTTGTTTCTAGGCAATTTTTGAGAGATTCTTGAAGGAAAATGAAAGGTAAGCCTTCCTTTGGGTGTAGACCTCCATTTTTTATGCATTCTCAGGCTTCAAACCATGGTTAAGGCATATTTTCTGATGAATCTGTCTTGATTCTTCCTTTGTTGACATTGTCTCCATCTTGAGGCCAATATTTGGAGGATTTTTGAAGCTTTATGCTATGGGTTTTGAAGGTATCTTTCCACAAAAAATAATGGGTAAGTCCTTTGCCAATGGAGCCTTGCAATTCCCTATTGAATTTCTACAAACACAAGCTTGATTCGAGCTTATTTGAATACAAAATGATGAAAGTGCTTTACTTTTCTATGCTTCTTGTGGAAGAAATAAAAGAATTTTTTTGTATCCCCATGGAGGTCGTGGCCTCTACATGCACTTTTCTTATTTCTGAGTATCTCCTTATTGCATAAATTCAAATATTTCTCCTTCTCCTATATTTGAGATTTTATTACACAAACCCCATGTGGGTTTGGTCATTTGTGAAAGAAAAATAAATCCCCAGGTAGTGGTTATGAACATACAAACTAGGTTTGCACTTTCCTCTCATTTTTTGAGTTTGTGATGGCCATCTGAACCTTCATGGCCTCAACTATTCTTACATTACTGGGTGCCTTTCCACCTTGCACAAGCTTAAAGGTTTTCTTATTTTTCTGTATCTTCAACAAACATGGCTTGAAACCCTAAATCTTATCCCCTATTGCAAATGAAACTTGTGCATTTTAAAACTCTAGCTCTATTGAAATGTCTTTTTTGTGTAATGCATTTACTTGCTTCAGAATATAGGAGATAGATGACAAAAATGTTTACCTTCCTAATAGAAATGAAAGGCATCTATATTACACTTTGGGTCTGCATTGTGAAGCACCTTCTAGGTTTGAGTTTGAACCACAAATTTTTGGGGATATGATTCTCTCTTACACTTCTAGGGTTTTGCAGGTCTAAAAGGAGAGAGATTTCCCACAAAAACTTGGAGGTTCATTCAATACTAGTGTTAATATGATTAAAATATGTCTAAATGGAATTTCCTAAATGTTGAAACTGATAAAACAGGTTCACCACCAAGTGTAAACTTGGAAAACATAAAATGTTTGAAAACATAATGTAATATGCAAACATAACTAAATGACCTAGAAATGCAAACCAAAATTAAACAAAAGATATGAAATAGAAAGTGTGCATCTGTAAATGTGTTGAGGACTGGAATGAAGATTGAAAATTATATTGATTCTGAAATTTTGGCGTACTGGGACACTTACGCTATTCTGGGTGACCTAGTCCCTAATCTATAAAACTGCATCGAAGCCCATTTCAGCCAAATCAGTATCCAAATCTACAGAAAACTCTTACAAACATGTGCAGTGGGACTAAGTTGCCATTGATGGTGACCTAGTCCACTTTGTATTTTCTAAAAACTTGAAAGTGGAAACAAAAGCTCTCAGTCTACACTTTCTACTCCTCCAGATATACGAAACCAAAACCCTAATTTTCGGCACTATAAGTGACTTTTTGTCGATATTTTGGCTTTGCAAATGAGTAAATGTATTCAACAAGTTTAAAATCTATTCGTCAATCATCTCCAAGCCTTTAAGGTATCTAAATTTGTAAATACACAAGGAAAGAGAGAGAAATGTTGAATGTTAGGGCATGGAGGTTTGCCTTGGTCAAACCCCTTTTAGGTAATTAAACAAAATGAATAAATAAGATAATGAAGTAATGGGACTAGAAACTTGCCATGATTATTGATCTTGAATTTCTACAGCAATAGATGAAGAATCTACCCTTGAATGCTTCTTGATGACTTTACAATGCTAAAACCCTAGCTTGCTTGAGAAGAATGATGAATGAGGAGAGGAGAAATTAAATTCGGGCTTCTAGGTCTTAGGGGTGAAAATGAGTATAAAACCTTGTATTTATACACAATTATGCCCTAATTCCTAAAAATACCACATTACATGCCGACCTTAGGTCTTAGAAAATAAATACCCACCAGAATTTTGAACATGTTTTAATTTTTGAGTCAAATGGGACTAAGTCACCCCAAGTGGAAGCTTGGTCCCACTTAGGAATTTTAAGTGGGTGTCAGGAATTAAGATGTATTAAATGATGTTTATCAGGTTTATTCTAAAAAATACACTTAAATAAGGCATGTAAGTGTAAAATGGGGCCAATTAAAGCATAAGAATGGTGTAATTATTGATGACAAGCCTAGAAAAGTGTGAAAGTTTGTTAAAACTCCTTACAACACTTTAAAATAAGGCTTGGTAAATGATAAAAAGAGGTTGTTTAAGTGAAATATATTAGAAAGGTCCTAGAAAAGTGTGAAAGTGTGTTACTACACCTCACAACACCTTTATAAGACATCATAAAGCTCTTACTGATTCACAAAGGTCCAAGACCTAATGTGAATGTGTTGAACACATTACAACATTAAATTTATGCAAAACTAGGCCAACATCCATAAGAAAGATTCAAATGAGTGTAAAAATGTCCAAAGATACATTTTTTTGCAACACATTTAGCCCCCACTTTAGTGAGAGGATGAACTTGTTTCAAACTTACACTAAAGTAGACATTCAAGAGGGGTCCAATCGTACCAATGCGGATGGAAAAGGATGAAAAAGATAAAAGGAGGTGGTCAAGCCCCCAGGATCCAAGATCCTAAGTCAAACCAACATAAATGCAAAAGGACACACATAAGGTGAATGATATGTAGGAAAGAAAGATATGTGATCATATCAAGGAAATAACTAGAAGGAAGAGAAGAACAAAACTAAAAATGTGGATCAATATTTGATCATTTATCCAACATGTTGTGGATCAGATCTAGTCTTTTTTTTCGAAAATGCATACTTACTCTGAGGCGACATAACTCATGGTTGTTCATCGGGTGAGAAGGCCCAAAAAGGTGAGAAACATACACTCAGGGCTGGTATGCACTCACACACACACAAGTGGCTATGGGGAAATTCATGCCTCGAAATGGGTTTCTTGCTTGAACCATACCAAATTTATACCTCCTAATAAATTTAATAAGGTGCCACACAAAAATGAGATATTGTAATAGTGTAAGATTTGTTCAAAGAGATTTTGCTTAGTTTGTGCAAGGTCTCATCTTAAGGAACATCATGCTTAATTTTTCCAAGAGAGGATAAGTGCAAAAGGTCTCATCTTATTTTCAAGAGAGGACAAGTACAATGTCTCATCCTAGGGAACATTGTATCTAATTCTTCCAAGAGAGGAAATCGCAAGAAAAATAAATCACACAATGAAAGATGAGTGTCGATGTATGCCTCCTCTTTAAAGCGGTTGCTAACAGCATTAGTGTGAGAAATTTCTTTAAAGTAGAAGAAGATATGAGAGCTTATTTGGAAAGCCTTATTCTAAGTCATATGTTTACAAATAAAGTGAAATCATGAAAAATATAGTATATCACATGTGATCCAACTTAAGGCATGTTGTCCACATCCCAAGCTTGCTCTTATATGTTCATGAAAGGTTAACAACTAGATAAAAGAGGCAACGATAGGTGACATACAAGGACAAGGCTACCTAACCCTTTGCCCCCACTTAGTGTAGGACAAGGGTGAGACAAAACGATTGATAAGAGGAATGGTAGAGTTAAAATTAGTATCAATTAGAGGAATTAGGGGCACCCACATAAGGGAGAGCACAAAACTCGTTAAGATGTTCGATTTTACTACTCAAATCCTTACATTCATTAGTAGAATGACCATGGACTCTGTGGTAGGCACAAAATGAATTCTTGTAATAGAATTTCTTTCGAGTTCTCAGAGGGAGAGATATCAAGTGATCTTGGAGGAGTCTTGAAAAGATACTTTCTTGATCAATGGTAGAGGGTGTTCCAGTGGTTTATGACAAAGATACTTCTTTCTTAGTACAAGATGTCATACCTATGCAAGACTCTTGAGGTTGTGATATTTTGTATGCTCCTTTAGAGGAGTGTGTAAAATTTAAATCATTAGTGTTTTACGAGATGACATTGAGATTAAGTGAGGTGTTCTTTGTTCATTTCATTTCTTGCAAAGGATAAAGATTACTAGTGTCTATCAGTTCAGGATGCACTAGTGTTAAGGTTGGTTTACAGGAATCTTGTGTGATAGTGTTGATGTTGAATGAAGGCTTAGTGATTTCTATCAAATGATAATAACCAAGACCATGATTCATTCCTTGCATGTTAGGATCTATAGGGTTGTGAATACCTTGTTCGTTAGAACCACATCCTTTTCTATTGTAACCAAGTTGTTTCATAAGCTCATAACCTTTTCCATAAAGATTTTTCATTGCTTTTGGATCTAGTGGTTGTTGGTGATTAAGTTCATCAAATTTTGTTATGTAGTTTGTTGGATTTTTTTCTAAGGTGGTTGAGGTGGATGTTGTCGAAGGGTCTTATGAGTTTTTTGTGGATAGTACCACTTTATCTTTTCCCCTTTTAGAGTCTTTGTGTATGATCTTGTATTCTCCCATTAATGTAGGTGTGAAATCTAAGGAACCCTAATCATCATGTAATAGCTTTGTGACTTCTTTAATGTGTTTTTCTTTGTCTTTTGGTTGCACAGGTTCCACTTGTGTGGTTGGTGTTAATGTTGCTAAGGGATTCTCTTTGTTTTTCTCTAGTTGTAAGACATTATAATTCTCAGTATCAGCGTCAAGTATGTACACTAGGTTTTTGTAAATGTATTTCATTTGATGGTGAAGAGTAGAAGGAACCCATTCATTGCATGAATCCATGGTCTGCCTAAGAGAAGATTATATCAAAGTTCTTGAGGCATAACATGGATTTGTGTTTCCAATGTGGCCTTCAAAACTATAAGAGGTGTTCTCTGTAAATATGTGAGTAAAATGAATAATCAAAACACACAAACAATGAGACGTATTACATTAGAAATCAAATTATAGAATTAACTAAATTCAAAGCACAATCAATTCCTAAAAACGTTCCATTTTTTCCTATCTCTAAGGATTCTTTGTATCACAATGGCTCTCAGATTTTTCTAGCACTTTGACATTGCAAAATCACAACCTAGAGAATGGATGCTATAAAATGCATGAATCCTAATTCCTACATGGTTTGATAAACTATATGATTAAATTCCATGATGCTATGATGAATATGGTGCTGTAATAAAATTGGAGATGTTATGCTGCAAATGTTGTGATATAACTATTGTAAGTAAGCTAGTATGACAATGGAAATGCAATTACTACACTAAGACATGATTCTAAACTAACATGATAACCACAATTATAAATGCTAAAATTTTCTAATGTTCTCAAATGATTTCTGCAAAGTAAGTTTGCTTCAAGATGCCCCCTTTAAATTCTGGAGCAAGCAGTTGTATTTATAGGATTTCCAAGGCAGATTGTGATGTGGTACAATTCAATAGTCAGGATTATGATCTAGAGAAATCAACGATGGAGGAAGAAGAGGTTGGAGAGAATCATGGAGGTGGTTCCCTTTAATAGAACACTTTGGAAAGTGTTGAATAGAATCAAAGGGAAGGAGAAGCCATGTGTCCAAGGTGGTTTCAAATTTGTTGCAGGTTGTTGATGGAAATTCTCATTTTACAAATTAGAAATATTTAAATTCATGTGACACATGTTGAGGTGGCAGGTGAGGTGGAAGGAATTTAGAAGAATATGTAGAGATGTGACAAAATTGAATTAAGAATTTAATTTTAAATGAGAGGGGAATTAATCAAATAAAACAAATTAGTTAATTTTATTTATTTAATTAAATCTAGAGGAAAATGATTTTAGATAGGAAGAATTAAGAAATGAACTATATAAATAAATTTTGGAATTTATTTATAAGTAGAGGAATTAAGATTCATTAATTAAATAGCTAGTATTTAATTAATTTATGCTCCGGACCATTTTTATGTGCATACATTTTGCCCCTCTTTGAAGTGATGTGTGCACACGCATTGCTTCAAAGAAAAATTTTGTCAGACTGTGATGATAAAAATTGACATGCTCCAGACGCTGATTTTTCAGTGATGATTGATGTATGCCCCCTTGGGAGATAAATCGAGGAATTTTTGAATTTTTAATGATTTTTTTTTTTTTTTTAAATTGAAAATTTTGGTGTTTTGAAATTTTCAGCATGCTTCAATGATTTATCTCCCAAAAATTGTTACGAAATCTGCTCGAGTTGATTAATTGATGAATTTTAGCCACTTTTAAAAATAAAATAAATCAATGCCACTTAGTTACCCACCTTAATAACCCCTTTAATAGGTAAAAAGTGAAAAAGAAGCTCATTTGTGCATTGATAATTTGAAAATTTGAAAGAGATTGAGCAACTTTGAGCACTTAGAGCAAAATGGTGATCCCAATTCAGACTCATTGATTCGAGTGTGTGTGGTGGCACAACCACCCGACAACATACAAACCTCCGATATGAGATTCTAAATTCTCTCTTTGTCAAATTTTGAAATGATTTTCCTATGTTTTTTTTTGAATTTTTGAATTTGTGCATTCATATGTTTTAGCGCATTTGTAGGATAGTATAGCGCATACATCGACTATTTTAGTGCATTGATTTAGGGAATTAGCACATACATGACCCGATGTAGTGCATTGGTTAGAAGATTTAGTGCATAGGTTGATGAGGTCTTAAGCTGGATAAGGTAGTGCATCCATGTACTAGAGTAGCGCATCCATAGGATTAGTGCATACATTGATTGTTATTGTGCATTGGTGTAAACCTTTGGCGCATACATAGAATTAGCGTATTGGTGAACTGTAATAGTGCATAGATAAATTTTTCTAGTGCATTGGTGTTTTTAGCACATAGAAACGATGTTATTGCGCATCCATGCCAGAATAGAAGAATTTTGATATTTCTCCTTGATTTTTTTATTTTTTCGATAGCGTCAACTTTTTAGTTGATGTTGATAGATTAGGTGATGATCGATTCTCATCATAGGTGAGATTCGATGATTGATTGATAATTATTTTCCTCATGATCAACGAGGACCAATGATAGGTTGATTGATAGGTTGATAGGTTGATTGATTGATTTTATATCATGTTGATTTTGCGATTATTGATGATGATAGGAGAGTGATTTAGGAGTATTGATGTCTCAGGAGTGATTCCCAAAGACGTGGGATATGATCCCACAGCTAGTACAGGCTAACCTGGATGTGATTGAGAGATGTGGTTTGTACTATTTGATTCATATGCCCCAGGTTAGGATTAACCAGACACTATTGACAATATTAGCAGAGAGGTGGCATAGCGACCACAACACTTTTCACCTAGTGACTGGAGAGATGACTATGACGCTAGAGGATGTATACTAGATTCTACATATTCTCGTTGTTGGAGAAGTTTTTTATGATGCCACCGAGTAGGGAGGCATAGATGCATTACGAAGGATCTTCCATGATGATCGGATCAGTGGGTATGATCTTCCTTGGTAGGATTTATTTGAGAGTTATGCCCCATTACCTTATGTACTTGTTGGTTTCGTTGGTGGCTTCCTATGTCCTGACCATACGTCGAAGCGACTATTTGTTGGCTGGGGTTGAGTATTAGAGCAAATGATTCTACAAGGGACCCGATATGCTTGGGGATCATGCATGCTTTCCCATATTTATCATGACCTTCATCAAGTAGTTTACCTTGGAGTAGCTAGACTATTTGCAGGAGTCACGTTACTACAGATCTGGGCATGGGAGTACATAGCTATTACCCGACCATTTGGTGACAAATATCAACTGATTGGGAAGCCTTATGATTATGGATACATTGGGTTGATTGTCCAGCATAAGCTAGGAAAACTAGAGTATTGGAGATGGGTATTGGATGATCTGGATATTGTGACCTAGTGACCATACTTGGACTAGAAGTAGTGGGTCGAGGATCAATTAGAGATGCCCTATGTATGTATTGTCATATTTTTTATTAGGCGGACACGGTTTATCATTGAGAGGTTTCTGCTTGGCAGAGTACATAGATAGTATGGGAGGGTGCAGGGCATACCTCAGGGAGTAGCTCACTATGCATGCAAACATCGGGATATACCAGATTGGGGGCCCCTCTTGTCTTATGATACAACATACCAAGAGTATTTTAGTTTGTAGCCAGTGGCATGGGAATATCATCCAGAGGTTGTCGAGGTTTCCATGTCTAAGGATTATGTAGATTACTTCAAGACACATCCATTTCCTAGACTATCAAGCGCTGATGACCCACTTCTAGGATTAGATGATGATCAGGAGAGGGCACCTAGGCAGAGGTGGGGGAGAGGTGACAAAGAGGATGAGAGAGCTGAAGGTGGGGATGACGGGGAAGATGATGGTAGGGATGGGGGTGGAGGAGGGGGTGATGGAGGTAGGGAATTTTTTGTGAGTGATGTGATGATACCTCATCACCAAAGATCCTTCGTGGCTTTTGTGCAGCAACATGTACAGATTAGGGTGCCTTCACAGCAATAGTGGGCACATATTACAGCCTTACATGCACAACTGGCTCAGGCTCAAGGGTAGATTGCCACTTTATAGGGATAGATACAAACATTGCAGGTTCAACTAGCTTAGGCCTGGACACAATTACAGGCATAGGGATAACAACATGCCCAGATTGCCACTTTGACAGAATAGAGGGATGCATCCAAATGATAGGGAGAGTGGGCAGTGATTGTAGCCAATAGGCTCTAGAGAGTGGCCAAGGGAGCTAGCACAAGAGAGCTTCGTAAGTCTGCCAAGGAGGTAGATTATTATAGAGGCAGATACTATGAGGCAGTGCCTACAAAGCATCATGTTAGCTATGCTTGGTCATTATCTGGTGAGACACAGTCCAGGACCATTAGCAGGGGTGTTACTCAACCACTTCTGGGGGGTCCACTAGGCGGTGCTGTAGGAGTAGGTCCATCAGGTGTAGGGGGTTTATACGGAGGATCAGAGAGACCTGCGGCATCTAGATGTAGTACTTTAGGATCCCATAGTCACTCTTGATTTGCATTGTTGAGGCATTGTATACATTTATTCAATTTAATTATGATATTATGGTAAACTTCCCCATTTTTGATGATGCATCTCTTTATGTTATTATACATCATTGTACACTTGACATTGAGATTTATGTTATATGCAATGGTGATTTATGATCTTCATGTTGTTTATATGCTTGTGTGGTTTTCTATATGATCATGCCATTTTTATGTATGGATGCATTGATGAGATGATGATGTATGATTCTATGTGTTGATGGATGTATGAGATGGATGATACTTTTATTTATGAGATGAATTTAGTCATGTAAATGATATAGTATGCACTGTATTTTTGTATTTTTCACATGTATATATGGATCATATGGATGTGAGATGATTTATTACATGGAATGCAAATATGTGATTCTATATGTGTGTATGAATGATTTATGATTTCAACACATGAGAAATGAATGGATTGATTTTGGATATGATAATACAAATGTATGAATATATGATAATGTGAATGTATGGATATATGAAATGAAAATGTATGGATATATGATAATGCAAATGTATGGATTATGATAATGCAAATTTATGGATATATGATAATGTGAATGTATGGATATATGATAATATGAATGTATGGATTGAGTATGTGAGTGGATTATATGGATTACAGTGTTATTATGGATGATGTTATATTTTTGTGAATTTTTATGTAATCATATGAGTAAATGTATGGGTAGATGTATGATATGTGAATGGATTATGAAAATGCTTATGCGTTGTTCGTGTATCTATGCAATGTAATGCAAATATATGATAAATTTGTATGTATGATAGATGATGATGTTTTATAATGCAACTAATATGATGGATGTATGGATGAATGTATGAGAATACCCTTATAATGATCTAATATGGAAATGCAAATGAAAAAAATGATTATTTTTGTTATTTCAAGTGTACTGAATCTTTTAATGAGAGATAACATCATTTTTTGAGTGTTGTCAACCTTGGAAAAATCTATAATGCAAATGTAGATCTAATATGAATGCAGTCCTATCCTAGCCATGCAAACCTAACTATGCAATGTTGTAATCTAATTCATTGTTCTTGGTATCATCATTGAGCATTTAAAATTTTTGAAAGTTAGTACAAACATCGATGGTATAATTAGACCATGATGACCTGAGTACAACTTCCATACAACCTTTGTTGAGATTTGATAATGCAAGATAACACAAGTATCTAGGTATAATCGGACCAAGATAACTTGAGCATTACTTGTGTAAACAGATAAGAGTTAATCATTTTCCTATGAAAATTCAGAATTTCATCAATGATACTTTGTAGAGCATGTCCCGCAAAAATTTGCACAGTAGTAATGATTGACTCACAAATAACAAACAAAGAAAATATCATTCTCCTTCCTAGCCCCTCTAGTTTAGAACATCATCGAGTTACTCAAGAGAAATGATAGCAACAATCGAGATACAACATCTAAACATTTGTGCCAACATGATCCAACCATGATTCAGAAGATGATCATCCAGTGAGATTGTATTTGCTTGTCTTGTTGCTGAGTTGGATGGTTTATTTGGTTGGTTGATTGTGATGGATGTTCAATGTGATTGTTGATTATGCCAAGTTGTCTTGTTTTTTTCTTGTTTGTTACCTATTGGTTTAATCTCAAAGTTGATTGCCCCGAGGGAAATCAAGATTTTCCCCTTAGTGAGGAACAAACCAATTATTACGGATATGCACAATGAAAACCAAGCCATGGTGAGACACAACCACAATAGTCAGATGTATAAATGAAGCTCATTTTATGATAGACATGTATGCATAATGATGGAAAAAGTGGACGATCAACACATGTTTCCAAATAGATGGAGAAATCGACTCATCACAAATAGCGCCTGTTTACCAAGTTCTCACCATTTGCTTTTATTGCACTTTTTCAAATTTTATGATTTTTTTGCTACTACCAAGATGCCTATTTGCTAGGTTTTCATCAAGGAAACGATTTTTTCAAGACATTTTCTGGTTTTTTTTTCAAGACTTTTTCTATTTTTTATGGATTTTTTCAGGACTTTTAAGCAAGCACCAGATGCATTATGTGTAGAAATTCTTTAGATGAAGGCTATTCACTAGTTCTTCAAATAGATCCCTTTCTGGTGTAGACAACTAATATGCCCCCAATCCAAAGACTAATACAATAACAAAAGGGCCTAACCAATTTGGCTCAATTTTTCCTTCCTTTTCTTGATCCTACTGATTACGGGGATTTTCCTTTAGTACTAAATCACCTACCTGAAATGCCATTGGTTTGGCCTTGTTATTGTAGCTCCTAGACATTCTTTGTTGATATGCTTTCAGGCAATCCAGTGGAAGTTGATGACATTCATCCAATAGTTCTAGCTCTTGTAGTCTAGAGACTCTATAATCTTCATCAGAAATGATACCTTTCAAGGACACTTGAAGTGATGGTAATTCGACCTCAATAGGCAAGACGACTTTAAATCCATTTACAAGGGCTTATGGGGTGGATCTTGTGGGCGTGTGGATGCTTGTACGATAGGTCCAAAAAGCAAGGTTCAGTTGAATATGCCAGTCACATCCAACATCATTGATAGTTTTCTTTAGGATCTTTAGGATGGTTTTGTTAGAGGCCTTTGCCTGGACATTTCCTTGAGGTCAATATGGTGTACAAAACTAATGTTGGATATGGAAGTTTTCATAGAGTTCTTGTATGTCATGATTCTTGAAAGGCTTGCCATTTTCAGTGATAATGGACTGAGGGATACCATACCTATAGATGATGTAGTTTAGAATGAATGATGATATCTACTTTCCTGTGATGGTAGTTAAAGGCATGGCCTTGACCCACTTTGTAATGTATTTTGTGGCTGTAATGATGAACTTGTGTCCATTGGATGATGGCAGGTGAATTTTACCTACAAGATCCAATTCCCACTGAAAAAATGGCCATGTTGATGTGAAGGGCTAAAACTCTTGTGTTGGTGCATGGATAAGACTACTGTGGATTTGGCATTTCTAACATTTTTTGAAAGACTAGGACTCTCTCTCCATATTCAGCCAATAGTACCACAAAAGGAGGAGTTTCTTAGCGAGCGTTAGACCACTTGAATGAGTGCCACAAATACCTTCATGTACTTCTTGTAAAGTTGTTTCAGACTTGTTATGTTCTAGACATCGTAAGATATTTTCATCAAGACCTCATCAGTAAAGTATGTCCGTGATAAGGGTATGGCGAGAAGCTTAGCGGACAAAGTTTTGTTTTTGGTTTCGGGAGAGATCAAGAGGAAGGGTATTATCTTTTAGGTAGGTGTAGATATTACCATAGATATAGGTATCAACATCAATTAGGTGGCATATGAGTTGGGACTCGGGATCGTCATAGGTAGGGGTAAAAAGTTGTTCTACCATGAACTCATAATAGCTTCATTTTTCTAGAATTTGTAGAAAAGAAGCAATGGTAGCCATAGCATCGGCACCTTTGTTGTTGATCCTTAGAATTTGATTGAATTTAATGTCAACAAAATATTTCTTGAAATCATCAATGATATTTTTATAGGGAATCAATTTTTTATCCTTTGTTTGGTAATCATCGTTGACCTGATTAATGACTAGTTGAGAATCCCCATAGACTTGTAGCTCTGTGATTTTCCATTCTAAGCCATCTTGATGTTGATGATGAGTGCTTCATATTATGCCATGTTGTTGGTGTAGGGAAACATCAGTCAGTATTATTTCTAAATAGTATGCCCTTGAGGAGTGATGAATAGAATTCTCGCTTCCGATCCATGTTGAGTATATGAGCCATCAAAATACAATACCCATTGCTTTGTTGTTATATTAGGACATCCACATCTAGAAATTTAATGTGTAGGGGATGATCATCATGAATCGGTGCCTCAACTAGTTGTTCAGTGATGGCTTTCCCTTTGATTGCTTTTCTATCAACATATTGGATGTCAAACTCATTGAGTATCATTACCCACTTGGCTAATCTTCCCATTAGGTTTGCTTTGCTAAGGATATATTTCAGTGGATCTATCTTGGCTATGAGTTTGATTGTATGAGTCAACATATAGTGTTCCAATTATTGTGTGGTGAACTCTACTGCTAGACAATATTTCTCAATGGATGTATAGCTGATTTCATAACCATTTAAAGTTCTACTGATATAATAGATCGCTCTTTCCTTTCCTGTTGAATCTTATTGTGCTAACAAAGCTCCCAATGATCGACCAGTTGTGGCTATGTACAATAAGAGTGGTTTTCCTTCTTTTGGTGGTGCTAGGATGGGTGGAATCATTAGGTATTACTTCAGTTGATTGAAATATGCCTCACATTTCTCGTCCCATTGAAAGGAAACATTTTTGTGCAGCAAGTGAGTAAAAGGATGGGTCTTATCAACCAGTTGTGAAATGAATCTTCTGATTGACTAAAATATGCCTTGAAGGGACCTTAACTGACTGATATTCTTTGGAGGCAGAATTTCCATGATAGCTTTCACTTTTGTAGGGTCCAACTCAATGCCTTTTTCTGACACTATGTATCCCAATAGCTTTGTCGATGTCACCCCAAACACACATTTCTTTGGATTCAAGCGGATGTTGAACTTCTCTAGTTAGGTGAAGATTTTATCTAGTATCTCCAAGTGTCCTTATCTAGTGAAAGATTTGGCCAACAAGTCATCCACATAATCTTCCATAAAGGTATGCATCATGTCATGAGAGATGGTTGTCATGGCTCTCTGATATGTGGCTCCTACGTTCTTTAATCCGAAGGGCATAACATTCCAGCAAAAGGTGCCCCACAGGTAGGTGAAAGCTATTTTATCTTGGTCTTCAAGTGCTATCTTGATTTGATTATAGCCAGAAAATCCATCCATGTGTGACAACATGCCATGACCCGCTATTAATTCTACGATGATATCAATGTTTGGCAAGGGAAAATCATCTTTGGGACAAGATTTATTTAGGTCTCTAAAGTTTGTACAAATCCGTATGCTCCCACCAGGCTTTGAAATAGGTAAAATGTTGGATATCCACTTAGCAAAATCAATGGGTCTAATGAATCCTACATCCAATAATTTCTTTAGTTCCGCCTTCACCAATAAGGCAATGTGGGGATGCATTTTTCTCAACTTTTGCTTGAGTGATTTGACTCCTAGAGGGAGGGATAAGTGGTACATGATGAGATCTAGGTCTATCCCTGGCATGTCTACATATGACCAGGCAAAGTTAATTTTTTGCTCCTCAAAGAACTTGATAATGTTAGGCTTCTCTTGTTCTATCAAGGATTCTACTAGATGGGGAGTTTTCACTTTTTCTGCATTGTCGATATTGATGGACTACGTTGGCTCGATTAGAACTTTGGATCTTTCTTGGAAGTGCTCTGGGAGAGTGTCAAATTTCCCATCCTTCAATGCCTCAGAGAGGTTTTCACCATCGAATGCACTCTTTATTTTTTTTCTTTCTTGATCTGATACTACCATGGAATGGTTTTCACCATCAGATCTTTCTTTTACTTTACTCATTTTGCAGTTGAGAAATTTGGCACTCCCCTATCTAGAAGCTCCATTCTAAGATTCATTGGTGGAATAGGTTTTAGTATTAATAGCACAGAGGAAGTTGATGATGGCCTCATCATTTGAAAATGTGGGGATATCAATAGGCTCAGTTTGGTCCCAATCTATGAGTTCAGGATGTACCAATGGTAGGGAATCATCAGATGGGTTAAGATCAATGGCAGTGAGGGTCCTAATGGAGACATCATCATTGAGAAATACTATGGAAAGGTCAAGTTTGATGATGTCACTCTCCTCCAAGTGATCTATCTCGCTAGGAGTATGATCGTCTTTGCTTGATCCATCGATATTTTGTGATCATAATTCAAGTGGTCTTAATCCTAAACTTTGTCCCTCCTCAAGTGTGGGGGTATACTTTTGTACCACATCAATGTCCTTATCATGACAGGACTCTTCTGATAGTGAATCCCTCTCATATTCATTGTAATTAGTTTCACAATCATCACTTACTTATAGTTGAAGGATCTGTTCAACAAACTTTTGCTTTAGGTCCTCCTTTGTTTCTTTGTCCCTTTGATGCTCTTTATATCCCAACCCTATCTTGTCTTTTTGATTGGTTACGATGGGTTGGATGGGTTCCACAATGCATTCTCTCCTTTTTTCAATAGGTCCTTGTCCTTCATACCCCATATTATCCAAGATCGAGAATCCTTTTCCATACTGTGTGGTTTGTACAGTAACCATTGTTGCTTGAGATTCACTTTCATCCTTGTATAGCCAATTTAGAATATCCTTGTCATCATATTCTTCAGCTTGGGTGCTTGATTTTATGAATCAAGCATCAAAAATTGTGATAGGTTGTGAGGATGGTTGTGATGAGATTGATGGTTGACCATAGGACTTTGGTGAAGATAACTGTGAAAGACATAGGGATTGCTTAATGGAATATTCACCCACACCTTTGTCTTTGACTTGAAATTTTTTCTCAAATTGCTTGGCCAAAGTGTTGAGTTGGGCTTCAACATGGGTGGATGTAGAAGGGGTAGCTTCTTCCTTTTTCTCTAGCGGTTTAGATTAGGAACTTGGTTGACCTCCTTCATCTGGGGATGTGGCTAACAGTTTTGACAAGGGATTGGATTGACTTGAATTATTGGGGATGTCAGATTGGAGGCAAGCGCTTCTTTGTTGTGGGGCACAAAGACATCCTGGACTAACTTAAGGGTATTGCAATATTGGGGACTATTAGAATCAGTAGGAATGGTAATCTCTTTCCCATTGCAAGGAAATTTCATACATTGATGGTACGTTGAGGGGACTGCCTACATTTCATGGATCCAAGGATGACCCAAAAGTATATTAGATGTTAAGTCTTTATCCAAAACTTGGAAAATCACATTTTTTGAATTGGCCCTACCTCAATTGGAAATATAATTAATTCCTTTGAAGCTCTTTCCTCATCATCATAGGCTTTGATGGTGATATTTTCCCTTGTATCTATTGCATTTTTCAGAGAATCCTAGTGCACAAACAAGCTTTAAAGTACATATATTAAGACCGGCTCCTTCATCTATTAGGACACGCTTGATGTGACTTTTGTGTATTAGGACCTCAATATGAAGGGATGTATTATAAGGATGGGTAAGAGATACATCATCATTTCCTAAAAAGGAAAAGCAATGAGATGCAAGCGGATGCCCCACCATGGCTTGGAAAGTGCAAACTTCCAAATTATTTGGTATGGTTGTATCAACTAGGGCATTTTCCAAAATCTCCATCTGGGCAGGTGAGATCTTGAGAAGCTCCAATATTGATATTTGTGTTGGAATCATTTGGAGCTGATCAATAATGTTATATTTATGAGATGGGGTAGTGGGTGTTTGTGAGGTACTTCCTTTTAGAACATATTTATATTGTGCCCTTGTGGTCACATTTACGGGCACACTGTCTTTCTTTCCTTTGATTTTTATGATATTAATTTGATTATTTGTTGCAGCCATGTCTTGTTAGATATCATAGATTTGATTAGAGGGGACTTTGTTGTCATTAATTTTTTTTTTAGCTATGATGGTATCTTGTCCATATTGAATTGGAGGATTATTAATTGGATTGTTGGCAGCAACAATTTCTGGTGTTATTGATCTCAATGTCATTTGTCTGGTCTTCAACGGCTGAAATATAATAGATGGTGGTGTTGTGAACATAATTTACACTTTTTCCTTTGTCATTCATGGTAGAAGATTCCCCTTTGTCATAATTTGGCAAGGGGTTCTTGAATGCCCCATGATCATCATTTGTTTGGGGTCCTTCTATCTATATGATATAATTGTCAATCAAGTCTTGTATCTTGTGTTTTAATTGCATGCAACTATTGGTTAGGTGACCTTTGCATCGGTGAAATTCACAATAGTGGGCCTCGTTCCACCATGACGATTTCACTTTTGGTTCAAAACCTCGGGTGTTGGGTAGAATGATAATATTTTCCACAAGAAGTTCTTTCAATGCAAATTCATATGATTGACCCAAAGGTGTGAACTTCCTATGGTTGTTTGATGTTTGGTATGGTAGTCTAGATGGAGGATTATTTTGGTTATTTTTCTGATTGTTGTTCTGATTAGTGTTCTGGTTGGTATTATTTTGATTGGGGTTCGGTTGGACTTGGGTGTGATTCCTGATAGATTGAAGACCAGTTTGGCATTATACGTCTTAGCTGAAGTATCATTGCCATTATTCTTATATTTTTACCAAAACTTTGGTTTGTCATTGTTGGAGGAATTGGTTGAACTATTTTCATTGTAAATTTTCAAGATTCCTCGCTTGACCAAAGCTTCTTTGATTTTGATCCCATTTTCAATCAATTTTTCAAAAGTTGGAGGACATTGTAATTCAAGCCTATAACTCACATCATCATTTAAGTTGTCAATGAATACCTCCATCTTTTCTTTTTCTGGCATGGGATGAGGATATCTTGTGAATAATCTTCTCCACCTTTACAAAAATACTAGAAATGATTCCCCCTTCTTTTGTTTGACATTGCAAAGGTCCTTCATTGTTATATCATGTTGAATGTTATAGGAGTACTGCGTGATAAATTTGTTGACTAATTCTTCAAAATATTTGATTCCTAGAGGTAATTGCGAGAACCATTGCATGTGTTACCCTCCCAAACTACATGGGAATAATCTCATCAAGTATGTTTCCTATTGGGAAAATTTGAGGCTCATTGTTCGAAATTCCCTTATATGGTGTATTGGATCTATTTTTCTATTGTATTTATCATATTTAGGGAATTCACAATGTTTTGGGAATGGTATATGTTGATGCCAAAATTTGGCAAGGTAATAGCCTTTATGGGAAACTCAGTTAAAGGAGGGACCTATTGCGCTGAACTCAGTAACACCTCTAGATTTTAAAGAAGTCAGCTTCTTCTATAACTGGGGTTTTGAATGGGAAAATGAAGAAAATATAAAAATATGAATCTAACTAGGGTGATACGCCAAGATTTAGATGTAAGGCATGATAAATCTATATTTTGGATGTGATTTAAGGGCTCGTTCAGCAATCGGCTATGTCCTGACATAAAAATCATCAAATAGAAAGATTGAATAGTTCATTTCATAACATAAAACAATTTGTAGGGAAATTTACTGAAAAGAAGAGTCAAAAGACATGGTCTTAAATCAATATTCTTTTCAAATCATTGAAGTTGCAAATAATCTATCCAGTAACAACATAGTATGATGTTTTTCAAATGATTAAGAGACAGAGAGGCCAAATTACAAGGGCACGATCTGTGAGTCTTTACAATTATCTAACAGAACAAGAGGCTAAATGTCATTTTAATCCTTCTGTATGTATGTTTCTGACCACTTTTAGGTTGAAAGAAGTAGTATATGTAGCCAGAGGCTTCCACCACTTGAAATCCCATAGAAAAAAAGATTCTCGATCATGAGTAATGATGTTCGTAACAATGACTCATCATGGTCATTGTAATAAAAAGATTCTTGAGCATGAAAATAGTCACCTACGAGCTAGATGGATTCCGTGCAAATGATGGAAATGGTCCCAACCTTCAAAAATAGATAAGGCTCGAGTGAGCACGTTTTGCAACCCTATAGAGTTAGTCAAGATGTGTGGAACGATATTGAGGCCCAAACTTCATTCCATCTTTTCTATGAATGAAAAGCCCATTCTAAGGACACGTGGAAGAGTCTTCAGTGTATTGATGCCATTATGGGAACTGCTCAAAAGTGTGTGCGGGAGGAGTTGACGTGGCGTGCAATTGGGGTCTGAAGGAGAAGGGAAGGGAAGCTCCCCTTCAATGAGCGATTGGATGACATGTGGAAGTGGCGGGAAAATTCCATTGAGAGGGTGGCCAGGGGACTTTCAAAACATCAGGCGTGGGCAAAAGTGAACAAAAACATCAAAACAACCCAAAGGGAGCATGGGATATATTAAATATCCACAACTTTTGGTGACTATCAGGGGCATTTTTCCTGTAGAATGATGAACCCAAAAATATTTGGTTTCATGACTAGGGCCTTATTCATTGAGCACCAAAGCTAGAGCTTGGAATGGGTAGTCTATGGGTGCAACCAATCGGTGTCGAAAGGCGTTAATATGGCACGTAGATTCTCATGTACCTCATGCAGATCAATTACCTCCTTAAAGGGAAGCACCGTAGATATTCCAAACTCGACCTCAAGCTAAAATAGCAGTTGCACGATTTGATGAGTGACACCTTCCATATCCTTAGTTTTAGGAGGCTAGCTAAAGCTCTAGAAAGTGGATAAATCCTGCTTCTTCTCCTCAATTTTCGCTGCAATTTTATTCACGGTGACCACCGATTCATTAAGAATAAATGGAGAGGGTAAGCCCATTTGGTTCAGTTGGGAAAACCTTACCCACATGCTATCCATAGTTTGTCCCAATGTGACTGAGCAGTGTGTAGCATGAAGGGTGGCTTCATGGCAGTGAATAAACTCTTTTGCGATCCTAGCGGCTAACATCTGATTATCAACACCTGCATGCATCAGATCCTCATTTGGCACAGTGTATAGCCTGTCTAGTAGCTTTTCCAATTTGGGAAAATTTTCCACTTAGAATTGTGGGAACTGTCCCATTGCGTTAGGAACCTCCCTGCATAAATTTGTCACCTCTGCCATAAACTAAAGTGTGGGTTGGAGAGTCGGACATAAAGCCTTGACCCTTTCCTAGTAGGAAGCATACATTTTTTGGGCTACTAAGTGGAGGTCTGAGTACAGAGAGGGAGTTTGAGTGATCTTCTTCAAGAGATTAATCTCTGCATCCTTCATCCCAATCTCTTGCGTCAGCCCCAAATTTTTTTCTACAACCGTTGAGAGTTGCTCCTGCAAGGCCCTTTGTGTGGAAAGCCATTTTTCCTCAGCCCGACCTCGGGTCATAGACTCTTCTTCCAAGGAAAGCTTGACCTTTCAGAGGTCCTCTTCAAAATGAGCCTACACACATGCTAGATCTATCTCTTTTAATTGTACTACTTGCTCCAGCTGAGCATGCAGTCGCTACAACTCTTCATCCTTTTGATGAAATTCCCTTTCTGATTGGGCCAATTGGTCTTGTAGTTCATGATTCATTCGTTGCAGCTCTGTCACTTGGTTGGACTCCTAGGATTGGAACCTCTAGAGCTCCCGTTGCAGGCTGGCCTGCTCTACCTATGCATTTTATATGAAGCGCACCCTTTCTATCTCCCGCGCTTTTTCCTTGGCCAATAGGACTTCAATTCTTTATTTAATGGCCTTGAGCTCATCCTCTTCCTTTTTCAGCTTGTGACCTAACTTAATAAATTCAATGGTCACTACCCACTATGTCTCCTCCATTAGCTCAACTTTATCCTATGGTCAGGCAACACACATGTCAATTCTGACGGCAAAGACGTCATAGTCATCGGGCTACATTTATCTCTATAGTTTGGTAACATTGGGATGCATGGTTTTGAAATGCAATGACTGTTGAGCCTCATTATAAATTTTCTGGACTTTGGGCTCTACTGGCTTCCTAGCATCCTTTTCCCTTTGCTTCTCAAGTTAAAGAGCTTGATATTTCTTTGTTGTATCGCTCTGTGACAAGAATTGAGCTAGCAATCTGATGTGTTCACCTACAAAGGGTGCGTCAGGAGAATAGCGAAAGGGAATGAGAGGCAAGTGACCTCAGATGTTTTCTTCTTTGGAAGGGCAACCATGAGTGGAGAGTAGGGAGGAATATTCCAAATCCTAGGTGATGAAGGTGTGGAAGGACTCACAGGAAATGTTGGTGGCAATGGAGATGCAGTGGGCTCCGTCAATTGCAAAGGTTGGGTCACAGTTGACTCAGCAGAGACAAAAGGGATGGAAGTTTCAGATGTCAAGGGGGTAGTAGCCATAGATATGGCCAGGGGGGGAAATGTAGAGGCTGACGAGGCTCTAACAAAAGATGAAGTAACTCCTAGGGAAGTGAAAGCCATCTATTTGATATGGGAAAACTAGGAGAAACCTCTCACAGTTATTGCAACAGGGACAAAAAAATATAGGCTAACACCTAGAGAAATGGGTGTCATAAAGACAGTGGAAGAAAAAAGAAACTGGGAGCTAAGAAGAGGGGGAGAGAAAGATACCTGAGTGACGGATTTCATCTCTGATCCTTGGCCCACCGCAACCTCCTGGGAACTCTCTCCCCAAGCAACATCAATGCGCTATCTTCTGCTTGGTGGAGAGCTCTCCATATCTACTACTTTTGTTGATTGTTGCATTCCTCTAGGCTTTGTTACAACCCAAGTTCAGGACTATGAAGACCCTGATCGTGAAATATTTATCTGAAAATTCATAACAGTTGTGCTAGGCTACATTCCCATTCTCTTAACCTACTTCACCGCATCCTCTATTGGCTCCTTCTGCTTTTGCTTCCCCTTGTCAAATCATTGTGTGGCCTCTTCAGGGCCAGCCTCTTTCACATCACTTGCATCGAAATTAGCATGGTCCCCATTCCAGAGAGTATCAAATTGATCATCGATGTCGAAGATTGACGGGTCTTGGAATAGGATGAGGGGGCACTTGATCTCCTGGCAATAAATCTAGAAAGCATTAATATTTTCTGGATTCTAGCCATATTCCCTTATCAAACTATTGCAGAGGGTAGCAATCATGTGAAAAAATTCATCAACCTTCCTCTTAGGGAGATAAAACCCAAGCCATGACGGCCTCCGATTATCTGTTGGCATGCATGACAAATCCACCCACAGCCTACTAATATCCTCTAGAGGGTTTTGTTACGCTTCCCAATAAGGCTAAGGGTTGTGCTTTACCTTAATAAATGTGTCACCCAAATCATCCTCGAGGTTGTAGTCCCACTTATCACAAATAAACACTAGCCTGAGGTGGGCCAACTTTGCTTCCAGCAACTCAGCCAATTTCTTCTTTACCATGACCATTGTTTTGCAGCTCAGCAAGCATTCGAAAAACCCTCTATTCTTCTTCTTTGGGTTAGAGAAAAAGGTCCAGTCCATACTGGCCAATTGTCAGAACACTTCAAGGGCCAATACCCAATCAGTGACGAATGTTGGGAGTCGGATTGGCTCTTCTGAAAAGCCACATACTCGGACGCATGTGAAATCCTCTCCGAGGAACCAGTCACACTTGGGGAACAGGGCTTGCATCTAGCCAGTTTGGTCAACTGATAGGTGATAGTAGTCACCATCCTCGCTCAAGTCGTGCAAAATCAAAATCAAGAATTTCTCTAAAAATGCATAATAGTCATAGGTGGAAGAGAGGATGTGACTCCATACTGAAATTGGCTTCCAATGCTTCTTTTCATCAACTATTGATAACTCTATTTTCTCCCTAAAGAAATTAGGGTTCTGATGTAGAAACATATAGGCAAGAAGAGAAGGATATCTGAATTTACCAATAGTTTCAAACTCAACAATCTATTTTTGCATATCTTTGACAATCATATCCGTGAAATCAGACCAGAAAGGGTCACATTGCCTCCTAAGCTAAAAACCCAAACCCAACTGAGACTCGTGCATGATCATGTCATCATCCAAATCGAGCATAAAATCCATCATCGAGAAGCCATCTTGCATGTCTACAAGTTTCAATTCTACGCGATGATTCAAATCCCTTAACGGTTGCTGGAAATCCTGGGGCCTTCTAGTCTCCATATTATAAAATTCAAGGGCATTCCTTCTACCTCTCCAGAACTTTGAGCCCTTTTTTCTGGTTGAATGACTCCATTGGTAGTGTCTTGTTGCTATTCCCTAGAATCAACAACATATCCCTAAGACCATCCACAAATATCCCAACTCTCAACCTTTCCCTCAATGGCGCCAGTCACCAGATTGAAGTGTCGAATGCTCTCATGGATTATCTTTGGGAAGTGGTGCACATAAGCGACCATATATTGCAGAAGTCCTCAAAGCCATTACTTGAATGGTAATTGATGGTCGAAGGCTTTCTTCATTCTAGTGAAAGCAGCTTCTCTTTAGCCCTTAGGATTGGTTTTGAGGACGGGATCATAAATGTTATCCCACTCTTCCTTTACCAAACTTGTGTCTCTGAGATTCCCCTTCTTAGCTGACCACATGTGAAACCAATTATACTTTTCTCATATTCCAGGTGTAGCATAAGACTCATCCTAAAAAATATTAACCATGGGTGTTGTGAGAATTGCATCAGCCAAGCTTCGAGAAGTCTCGCCTGGCTCATTCATCTGCATGTTCTGAGCTACTTCAAGGGCAGTAGATTCCATCTGTGTTCAAACTTTTGCAGTTTCCTAAACATTCCTTAGCGGTTTCTATACTTCAAAATCTCTACACTAACTATGTATTCAAAAGCTCTCTTTTCTTTTTCCTACAACTACATGCAATACTTAACCTTTTCTTTATTCCTTCAAGTGGTAGATGACGACTGCTTTTTTTGCATTAAATTTGGCATGTACCACCAAGTATTCTTGCTCATGTGAAGTAAATTACTTTCCCTTTGAAAAGATAGGAATTCATAATTTCTTTAAGTACTTACAACCCACGATACGATTTTTCTTGGAAATTAAGTCAATGATCTGAGAGCAGAAAGACTCCTCACAAGCTTAGTATTCAATATCTTAAAAAGAATAATTAATCCCAGATACGATGAGTGTTTGAAAAGATATGAGTTCGGTCTCAGCATGCTCAGCATGCTCTCAATGTGACACCTCAGTACTCAGTTGTATAGACACTCGCGTAGAGCGGCCGCCAACTTGATCTAGTTAATTAGCTCTCCTTAATTTTGCACACAGCAAGCCGTACACAACATAAGAAAATGGGTGGGTTTTCCCAATTGGCTTACAGATGCAATTTTTCTTGGAAATTTAGCCTAGAACTTGATTGACCTCATCCTTAGCATGCAGGTATCTTAAACATCCCTTATAAATAGCCCCTTAGAAAACCGTAGAAGTGCACTTAGCAATTGGTAGCACTAGCCTTTAGTAACAGCAATTGGGTAGAATTAGTGGTAGTGTAGTAGAGCATAGACATGAATACTCCTCTTAGGCTTACCAGTACTAAGGTACAAATTTCCTTCCCGGGTGGAGTATCAAATAAGAGATTGAAGAGAATGACAAAAAATAAGCATTCTTTGGCGATTATAGCGATAAAATGGGTCTTAAGATGGGATTGCATGCAATATGAGGATAAATATAGAGTGAATACTAACATATGCTCACACTTCGTAGCCTCTTTTCTTGATATCTAGGTTCCAAATCCGATTATCCACCTGAAACTGGAGATCTTCCTGGAGTGGTACCTCATGGGTCTTGGAGAAATTGTGGAGAACGTGGTCTTTGGCTTGGGTTTACCCACTGCAAGTGACCTTCATAGTGTTAGAGTAATAATTTATTACGCTTAATTAATTACATCATATTGGTTAATTAATTAAGTCACTTATTCCTCTAGTTGCTTAAGCTAAACTTAGGCACATTAATAATTGATTAATTATTAAGAGTGCACACTAGGGTTTCATTTAGGGTTTCCCTTTTAGGGTTTCTTGATCTCCTTCATAAGGATTGATCTCTTTGTAATAATTGAGATTCTCATAATGCATTTTTCAATTTGAGGTTTGCAGAACATCTTGTTGGTTTTGCATGTCTTTTGCATGTGACAGGTATCCATTTGCATGCAGGTGATCTTGGATTCTAACATGGTATCAGAGCTCCAGACCTGCCGCTGCCTATTCGTGATCTGAAGATATGGCTTCTCAGTGAGTTTCAAGTGCAAGGGTTTCCACAAGCATCTTTTTTTGCAAGATCTGGGGGTAGCCAAATTTTTCGGACACTATGGGCTCAAATGGTCATCGCCATCGCGTTCGCAGCGCCCCAAAACCCTAGAAACACCTGTCAAATCATCCATTTTTGAGCAGTTGGTTTCTAAGGCAAAATTTTTTTACCAAGGAAGCCGTATGGCCTCCTCAGCACGCTTTTCGAGGCATGAATTTCAAAAAAAATCAAAAAAATGTTCATTTTTTGGTAATCGTGCCGACGCCTCCAGTTATAAGCGAATCCACCACCGGGCGACCACCTAGCAGCCACCCCCGCCGGTGGCTCCGCCACCCAGCTCCGCCGACCGTTCGCCAGCCCTTGAGGGCTCCTGCACTGCAGCCAGGGTCACATGGGAGACCGGGAGCTCCGCGCCCGACCCTTGCCCAACTTTAGCCCCTTGAGCCCCCGCCCGCGGTCATATGGCAACCAGGGGCCGAAAATTTTTCTGCAGGGAGTGCTTTTTTGCCGTGACGGCCTACAAGCCGTCAAATTTATGCTTGTGAACCGCTAACGTCAGCATGACGTCAACGTCTGTACGGCCCCTCCTTGCCCCCCCTAACCCTTATTTGCCTTAAAAGAGCAGTTTTTTTGTTTTTGGCATAACTTGGGCATACGGTATCAAAATCAGGCAAATGAGATATTGCCGGAAAGCTGGTTCTGAGTACTTTCATTTGGTGCAGTTTATTTTTCAGTATTTTCCTATTTTACTTCATTTATTTCTGGTTGAAGTCAGATGTACTTTTTATGCTTCCGAGCTCATAACTTTTTGCCACGATCTCCGATTTTCGCTATCTTTGCGGCGTTGGAAAGGTATTGAGGAGCTCTATGTTGTTGTCAATGCACTTTTTTCTATATCTATCCCAGGTTTTTTGTTAATCCAGATTTGGCCCGATGGGTGTTTTGGAGATTACCTGGATATTTTGACAGTTGGGAGAGTGCATCTTGCATCTTTGCACTTCGTTTTCAGTGATACTTCATTTAATAATTGACTACTGCTTCATAGATTCCAACGTTGTTCCCGTTTGGAGTTTTCGAGTGTTCTGTGGCATCGGGTCTACTGTTGCATCATTATGATTCCAATATGGTTTCTTGTAGATAGAAGTATATTTCCTTGCTTGCCAGATTGCGGTTCCAGTGTTTTTCTAGTGCTTCTTTGCAGCATGTCATATCATTGTAGGGGGGTTTTCCTCCTCTACCTCTTTCTTGCATATGTAAATGGGTACCTGATCAGGCCTAGTTGTCGGGACCCATCTTTTATTGCATGCATCTTCTTCTAGTGTTTTAGCTTCTTCCTAAGTTCATCTTAAGGGGGGGTGTTAGAGTAATAATTTATTACGCTTAATTAATTACATCATACTGGTTAATTAATTAAGTCACTTATTCCTCTAGTTGCTTAAGCTAAACTTAGGCACATTAATAATTGATTAATTATTAAGTGTGCACACTAGGGTTTCATTTAGGGTTTCCCTTTTAGGGTTTCTTGATCTCCTTCATAAGGATTGATCTCTTTGTAATAATTGAGATTCTGATAATGCATTTTACACTTTGAGGTTTGCAGAACATCTTGTTGGTTTTGCATGTCTTTTGCATGTGACAGGTATCCATTTGCATGCAGGTGATCTTGGATTCTAACACATAGGTATGTCAAGGAAGACATGGTGGTTTCATGTGTGTCGTTTCTCAATGGTTTCCACCTCCAGATGTAGGTTCAACACTGTCAAAAGGTTACCCATGCATGCCATTTCCTGTTGCATGTCTACAATGTGGTACTATTCTATGATGTAGAATGGTATACTGATTTTAGGAATTTGGTATTCCCACCACCTCTCATGGTTACCATTTCAACCTGGCTCCTGAGAATGAATATGTCACCACTGTTGATGTTCCTGCTCTAGTACCCATGGATGAAGACGTTCCCATTGTTGCCTCCGACTGAAAAACCACCTTATCTCTTTCTATTTTTTGTATATAAGACTGAAAATGGCTTCCTTCATATATAGGTATATATATATACTTTGAAATATGGCCTCAGAGCCATTTTGAAGCTTGTAAAATCGAAGCATATCATAGTCTCGAAATGAATACAACTTTTTGTACTATTTTATCTTTTTATGTTCCTGCTATCATCTGTTATGACTCATTTTTTGCTTCATTGAATATTTCCTATCCTTTCTGGCATATGCATTGTTCACTGCATCATAAAGTTAATTTATGTTGCATCATGGATTTAAGAAGACCGTCTAGAAAAAAAAAAAAAGAGCACAAATGAAAATAACTACAATAATTACATATTTACATGGAGTCGGATTGGCTTTTCTGAAAACAAAAGAGCAACTTAATTAAGCTCAATAGAACAATTTAAGGTGGAGTCCATTAACATGAATTCCCAACGCTTCTCTTCCCATGTTTTTTGATTCAAATGTATTATGTCGCCTGCATTGAATTATCCCAAACAGACCCTTCCATAGGTCATCAAATTTCATGTGTTGACCAGTTCTTGCAGTCCGCTCATTAAACCTTAACATTAGGTCCCTGCATTTTGGACCCTGGTCTAAAACCATTTCTTCAAACCACCTTATTATCATGGTTTGGAAGTTGTTCATTTCCATTAGGGCCCCTTCACTTTTCTCTTGCACTTTCATTATATATTTGTGTACAATAGAATGCATGATACAAACTATTGCAAAATCTTGCTTCTTGACGAAGTTTTAGTTCATCTTATATTCCTTTAAGGTTCAGAGTTGAAATGTTGTCGGATGTTCTCCCTCTCCTTCATCATATTTTTGAATTGAGATAGTAGAAATGCTTGACTTACTACTAAATATATACATCATGAAATCCCTTGATAAGTCTAGGCTAACCAGTACAGGAGCTGAGGAAATAGTACCCTTCTCAAAGTTTCCTCTAGCTTCTTCTGCTTTTATGAAAGCCTGGTCCTTTTTAATCAAGGTAATTAGCCTAATTATCCCTACCCAAACAAAATAAATTTACTTACAAAGTTGACCTTTCTTGAGAAATACTGAAAGCCCTTTTTGTTGATTGGAAGGGGAGGTTCTTTGATTGCTTTCATCCGCTTGGGATTAATTGAAACTCCTTTACCCCAAGTTTGATCATAGTTTGAAATGGTCTCTAGCAAAGAAAACAACCTCGAACCTACTACATTTTGCAAGATTAATTCCATGGCTAGCAATGGGTAATGATCCTTTAGCAAGGTTTGGATTTGGTTGCGGAAGTTGACACATGAGCGGATATCTCCATTCTTCTTTCATACCTAGACTAAGTTGGATACCCCCGTGCTATGGTTGATTGAGAAAACAATTTTTCACTGAAGTAGCTTTGTTAACTCTTGCACCATCAATGCTTCACTCTTGAGATTCACTGGCCCCTATTTTTGATGAACTGGTTGGGCTCCTTTTTTCTACTTTATCGGATGCTAGATGATGTCGAGATCATATCCCCTGAGGTCATCATATGACTAGGCTACTACCCCTTTATTTTTCCTCCAAAGGTTGATGAACCTTTTTGTATCTTGATGTGGGACGTCCTTCCCAACTTCGGGTTTTCTGCCATCTTTGATCTGGAAATCCACATAATTGCCTTTGTTCACTACAAACTCCCTCTTATTATTGATTGCATTGTTAAAATGAAAATAATTTTTGAGGGTGACGAGACCCTTCAGAAGCTTGTTTGGCCTTAGCTAAATTTTTTGTCTATTGTAGGCTTCGGTGATCCTTGGTCAGAGTTGGTTGGAAAAATCTCCCGATTGTGAGCTGAATGGAGCGACGTGTTCATCATTGTCAAATAATTGCCAACTTTGACCATTATTTGGAATTTTTGGTCACACTATCACTCGTACAAAGTGTCTGTTATGAATTGGGTCGGAGACCAGTTCAAATTGGGATCTGATTACAACCATGTGGTCTGTATTAGAATTTTGTTCTCGGGGAATAGTTTGGATATTGAAAGCTTCAAAGCTCTTAATTATATCCCAAACTCTGTGTCTATAGGGTCTCATACATACATTCTTTTCTATTCTAATACCCCAAACTTGATTGACAATTAGTTTGGAATTTTTGAACACCATTATTTGCTTGATGCCCATTCGTTCTGCTAGGTTTAAACTTACCACGAGGCCTTCATATGTAGCTTCGTTGTTTGAATAGGAAAAATGGAATCAGAAAGATCTGATTGTCTTCTCGTTTCATGGGGAAGTCAAGCATATCCCAGCTCTTGCACCGACCTTGCATCTAGCCTCATCAAAGTGTAGTGACCATAGCTTTTTCGCCAAAACACCTTTGGACTCTTTTTTCACCCTCAGGATTGCTTGGTCTTCATCATAAATGACATAAGTCCCTAGTCCAGTGGCATGATAATTTCCGAAGGGGTCTTTATCAATGAACTCTCTCAAGAGAACCTCCTCTTGATCAGTCTGATCTCTGGTGATTTCCTCATTTTCTAGAAGCTCAATGTAGTACATCTCATCCTTCGTGATGGATATGTGAGTGGGTTCAAAGACTATCTTAGCCTCGTTTACAACATGTTCTAAATGCAAAGGTTCAGCCACCAACTTCATTTTGGCTCCATGTTTGGTCCTTACAATTAGGTGCGACCAATCTAAGGAAAGGTATCCACCCAGTTTAGAAGTGAATTCCCTAGAAAAACACAGACCGAATATGGGAGGAACATCAATGATCACGGTATCCTACTTGACCATGATACTGAGGCAGGAAAACATAGTTAATGGAAGGTCCTTAATGATTCCCACAATGTTAACCATATTCCCATCTAATTTCATAACCCCTTTATTCAAAGGTTCATAGATCAGTCCTAGGGCTTCGACTATTTTCTTGGGCATGACTGTGGTGCTAGCACTGGAGTCAATCATGGAGTTATGCAACAATTTCTTCCCCACAATAAGGGTTAGGAAAAATGGCTTCGGTTTTGGTTTATCCTTGCTAACTTTTACTGAGGATTCTTCCTCTTTATTATCAATAGAGGTCTCTTCTGCAATATTCGTGAGGACCTTTTTTGGAGTCGATTGATCAATAGTCTCCCCCTTAAGTGATCACTCCTTTGGTTCAATGATCGGATCTTCTCAAAGAGCCTTCTGTAGCAATGTCTTTTGTTCTGGAATGGCTAAGATATCCCACAGGGATACATTAGCAGATGATTTTTTCAATTGTTCCACCATATTTATCGGTGGAAGATTTGGAGGCTTTTTCTCCTTAGCTTTTGTTATAACAATTTCCCTTTGCGGTGGACATTGTGACACTACTACGGATGTAGCGGGGTTGTAGTCGAAAGAACTTTTGGGTTGCGGACTGACTAATTGTGGGATGACCAATTTGTCCGTGAATCTTCGCTTGGAGCGAGTGTTGTAATCAAACTGCACTTGTGAGGTTTTCAAAGTGGATTCTTTGAATGTGAACACCACTTCCTCTCCTTCCATCCATGAGAAGAGGGCATGGTCAAGGGCTATTTCCTTTTCTTTCTCCAGAGACATCCCTTGCATTTGAGCGGTGAGTACCGCATTTTCCATTTGTGGAGAGGAATATACATAACCCCCATTGTCTAACGTTGTTCCTTGGTTGCACTGATCCACCACCTTCTGTTGTAGATTTCCACATGGGAAGCTTTGAGGAATATGTAAATCACCGGAAGGGAAACACCAAGGGTTGGCATCATCGACTAGATTGTTCTACCCTGTGGTCAGCTCTTTGCTTGTACTTGTTGAAGCAACTCCTAGCAGAGTTGGTACCGGTACTATTTGATTATTTTTCTAAGTCTACGGATTTGTGTGTGTGGTTCCTTGGTATTGGTTATTTTGGTAGGAGGGTCTACCGCCTTGATAACTTTGGTAGGCTAGTCTCAGGGGAGCGGCCTAGTTGTGCTTGATGGCAGTTATCTCGCTAGTCATAACCTACAACATTTCCTTTATGTTGCTTATCTCATCTCTCAAGGAATCAGAGGTGGAAGCAACGTTATATGGTATGCTCACATATGTGTACATTGATTGAGGAGAATCAGCTGTGGTGGTAGGCAGTGTCACCTAGGAAGGAATTGGTAACTCAGAGAATATAGGCATGATGGGTCGAGGTGACAACTTTCCAGTATCAATTAGATTATTCTCTGCTTTAAGTGCGACGCTATATGTATTTGGTACAGTGGTTCCACCAAGTGATTATATCATCATTGAGATGTTGACATTGATGGACTTAAGGTAGAACATGAATGCCAAGTCAAGCAGTGGGAAGATTGCAGCCTAAATTCTTTGCCAAGTTATATGGAACTGGGCGTTGAAGTTAGTTAGGGCCTCATATGGAACTCGATTGATGATCTCTAGCTGGTGATACTCAAAAGACATGTCTTTGTCATTCAAGAATCTTTCATAAAAAGGATCCCTGAGCTGATCCCAAATATCACTAGTGTTAGCTGGTAGAGTGCGATACCAATCTAAGGCTTTTCCTCTTAAAGAAGTTGCGAGCAACCTCAGTGATATGTTTTGATATGTTTCTCTGTTGTTTTGTTTGTTTTTTTTTTGTTCTCTTTTTCTATTTTGGTTTTTTTTGGTTCGTCGTGTCTATCAGTGTATTCTTTTCTTCTGCTCTTCTCTTTTTGTCTATTTCTTTTGTCTTTCTATTGGGGGTTCCTCTCGTTGACAGTAGAAGTTGAGTTATTGTATGCAAGTTATGCTAAAAGGTGAATCTATTGAGATTTTTCTATCTATATTTTCAAACACTTGATCAGTCAGTAGCTTTGAAAATTTTGATTTACCTTCATCCATTTCAAACTGGGAAATGTTAGCATGGATTATAACTTGGTACATTATGCAGTTTTTGGGAGTTTTTGAAAGTCTATCATGATCTGTTCGCCTTAAGAAATCCATCAATCAGTTTACATTGGGTGGGGTAGCTCTATTCCAAGTGAAAAATATAAAGGGTTACATTTCCTTCACAATGTCCACTATGGTTCTTAACCTGCTACTTAGGTTTCATTACTTAAAGATTGAGAGAAACAAGAAATTATATTTTGAAGGAATTTAACACCTGAGAAAAAGAGAAAAGAAAAGAAATCTGAAAATGAACTCAATCAGAAAGGGTGATTTGAGTATCTCTACTGAGGCTATAGATGCTTGTTTGGCAGTAGAGTGATTCTTAAAAAGAACTCAAGGTATCTCTATCAGGGCTATAGATGCTTTTCTGGCAGCAGAGCTATGCCCAGGATGTCATTGCATGTTAGAAATATAACTCAAAACTACGTAGCTTTGGTAGATTTTATTCCACTTTGATCATGAAAACACTTATGGAAGGGAACAAATCATTTGCAGACACAAACAAATTTCAGTTTCGTCTCAGACCTGTCGTGTCCTAGTTTTTTATTATGTTCACAGTTCTTGGATTTCCTTGAACAAGTGTAAACCAGATATTTCGGGTATTTGGAGGGTATTTTTCTCTAGTAGAAATGGAACCGAAACTGAATCTTGACTTGGAACTTAGTTGAGTTTCGCTACCTAATTTGGTCCTGATCCCGCTCCCGCTGGTTTCTTCATTTTTTCCTATTCGGTCTATGTTGTTTTCCTTTTTGCGGGGCCAGATCCGGAATGAATATTGAATTTGGAACTTGGTAAAGTTCCAAGTTTCATTTTGTTCCTGCCTCCACTTTAGTTGTTTTCTTTTGTTCATTTTGTCTTGAGGTTGGTGTTTCTGGTCTCGTTGTGTTGTTGTTTTCTTGTTTGTTTGTTCCCTTTGTTCTTTTGTATTTGCAGGAACCAGAACTGGAATTGGAATTAGACTTGAAACTCTTCCAAGGTTCATGTTCCTCGTTCCGCCCTGCCTTAATAAAAAAATATTTTTTGGAACCAAAACAATATAAGAACCTAAACTAAACAAAATAAATGCTCTGGTTTTGAAATGGTTCTGCTCCTGCAAGTTCCTGGTTCAAAATTGAATCCTCTCCCGCATGCTCTAGTTCTGAAATGGTTCTGCTCCCACATGTTCCTAGTTCTGAAATGGCTCCCGCTTCGCTCCCACTTCCCACAAAGGCATTAAAAGGTGCTCGAAGTTTGATGGCTCCGCACTTATCCAGTTCTGAACCCGACTCTGAACAAGTGCATGTATGGTTTTGATACCGCAAGCATGATAAATAAAAATGATCAAGGTTTAGTCCTAGTCCCGATCCCACACATATGTAAAAATATGAAACAACCTTCGCTCCTATTTGCTGGTATGCTATGGGGAAGAATAAATAGAGTCTTGTGATCTAAAACCAGCACCTCTAAGAGCTTTCATCTCATGAACGAATTTGTTGAAAAGGCTTTAGAAACTTTCAAACGGGTGCCATCGGCTAGTGTAGAGGCTGATCCAAAATTTCCTCCATGCTAGCTTGCAAAGGATAGAGGATTTTGGTGAGGTATTGGTAGTTGCAGTTGCTTGGGTAGACACGTATGCAAAATGTGAATGAGGAGAGAAGGGAAGCACGTAAAACATGTAAACTATTTTACAGAATTCCCCAAATAAAATGTGGTGGCGTGAAATAATATCTCATGTAATATGTTGATTACAAGGAAAACTTCAGAATGGATCTTCAAAATAAAACATGACCAATTCATTCATCCATATCAATAAAAGTGATTGATTTTGAGAATTTGAATGGATTAAATAATTGTTGTATTTGAATTTTTTTTATTCAATTGATTAATCACACTCTTTTGGTAATGTGTAGGTATTGTCCAGGTTTGAGGAGAAAAATGGTACTTGAAGATAACGAATCATGGTCAAGGTGATTTGCAAAATAGAACTGCATAGGAAAATGGATATTTTCTAAAAAGATAATCAAACTGGAGAAAATTGAATGTTTGGTGGGCCCACTTGACACAATTTCTAGAAAAGGATGTTGTTGCACATCGTGCAAGATGAAGAACTAAAGTCAAAACTGAAAGTTGCAGATGTTAACTGAAGCTAGATTGAAGGATGGAGTTTCAACTGAAATTAACTAAAGATTAACAAAAGCTGAAACAGAAAGTTATCTTTATGATTTAATTGCCTACACACAAAATCTACAGCTTTTTGATGTTTCAATTCTGGAGGGAATTATGGAATTTTGAGCTATTAAATGTCAAATAGAGCTCATTTGTAAGGGGTTAGATACTTGGGATTTAGACACTTATAAAAAGAGAGAGAAGTTCTATAGATTAGTTGATTTAGAGTTAACAGTAGAGTAGATGATACAATTTTCTGCAATTTTAGTTTTAGCTGAGGTGATTTGAAGACATAGGTTTTTGTACACTGGTGATCTTGCAAGATTTGTAAATGTTGCTTATCTATTTCATTGACAGTAGAAGTAGCCATACTTAAACCTACTTTAAGTTATACTCTAGAATGATGTTTGTTTTATTAATCATTTGATTTGGAAAGCTTTCAAGGAATGGAGTTATATCTTTCTTTTCTTTTATTTGAATGGTGATCTAAAATCTGCTGATGAAATTTGCATTGTCGATGAATGGTTGTGTATTGATTATAGGTTGATTTGCTTCATAGTTCTAGTTTAGGAATTCCTTGGAAGGTAATAGGTCTAATTAACTGGATGAATCAACATTCTTTTATCTCTTGTGTCCCTAATCTATCTTTTTATTTTTTTAATACCTCCTTTTAGAGTAGGTTTAGATAAAGTTTGATCTTACATCAATCAAAAAGCTCAATAACCAGCAGGCCCCTTGAATATTACAGCCTCATTGACCACTCAGCAAAACAATACAGTTGAGAACCAACTACCAGGACCTTGGGAGTTAGATTACTATATGTTATCTTTCTTTTTCAGGAGAAATAGGATAGAGATATTTTGTTTAAATGTTGTTGTGTCAATTTGGTAGTCAACATAACTAGCGCTAGGAGGGCTGCCACTTGAGAAATTTTGGATCATTGTGAGTTGGAGTGGGTTAAATCTTGGAAAACCCAGCTTTGATGGATAGCCCTTTGTGTATACCTAGATTTATTCATGAAATCCCTGATTACATGTATGATAGGCTTCCTTTATTTTTCCCTAACAGTGGACAAAATGCTTCTAAACATGTCAATATTTGCAAGGATTTAGTTTTTTTTCTCCAAATTCAACATGAGGATATCGTCTATCAATTGTTTGTCAAAATATTTCAAGGCACAATGAAGCATTGGTATGTTAATCTACCACCAAATTCTATTTTTTCATGGATAGAATTAGAAATACTATTCCTGGATCAGTTTGACCCTTATGCACATGCACCACACCCATCACATGAATTTTCAGCTATGAAAACGATACCACTAGAACCCATTTGCCAATTCAATCACAGGTTCTTGTTTATGTATCAAAGGGTTCAAGATTTAAATTTGTTTATTGATGATCATATCTTGATAGAAAATTATTATTGGGGTTTGAACCCTCCATTTAAAACAAAAATTAGACATTGCGATGAGGCTACATCCTTACATGATGCGTTGAACAAAGCTCTATTATTGGCACAATCTGGACATGACATGAGAAATTCAAGTAGCCAAAATCAGGTTTATAATCCTCTTATTCTTGAAAACTTCCATCCCTCACATCTTTGCTCTGGTTTACCCACATTGCCTACCCACATGAAAAGTCAAGCTTTGCAAAATTCAACCACAGAGGTAAGTAGGCCATTAGTCAATGAAGTCGTGACTATATCGTCTCTTGTCGGTCATACTCCAACACATAATCCATTACATCATAATGAAGTTGTAAGCGAAAGATTTGATGAGCAGATATATCATTTTGATGATTTATCTAATAAAGAGTATGAAACATATTTAAATTTAGAGCATGATGGAAATCTCATATTAGAACCTGACTTTGTTAGAAATGTTAATACTAACTATGATATTGAAAGAGATGAGGTATTAACACAAGATTGTTGTCATGAGAAGTCATCAACCAAATAATCTCCTTCCAATGCTTTGAATATTTCTTCTGAGCAAGATGAACAAGAAGATGAGGGATGGACAAAGGAGCATGGTTCATTTTGGATAGATATCCCACGTATGCAAAATTGAGTAACAGAGAAATTGGAAGAATTAGGAGATCTGAAGTTATCAAAACTCATTAGACCAACTGGATGTAGGATACATCGAACAAATCAACATTCTCAGATGGACTGTCATGTTTTTCTTGGTAGGATGGAATTATACTTCAAAAAGCTAATTACTGTTGAAGGAATACTTATGGAAGATCCCTGGAGTACGTATCCCCTCAATGAGGAAGATGAAATGACTAGCATACATGAAAATGATAACGACTCCATTCAAGATGATGAGAGTAACTATGAGAATGTGTTGAGCTCCTCATCATCATCCGATGACTGTGGTCCTTGCATCGAGATGTATTCAAAAATTGATGAAGATTGTCTACCTTGTACAGATCTACTCAATAAAGAAGATGAGTTTGTCGATGCATTCATAGATTCTTTCATGATGGTAGACAAGGAAGAAGCATCCTATGATGAGTTAACACAAGAAAATGACTTTGCAGATTTGAATAATGAACATATAGAAATTGAGAGCAACATGACTATGAATGAGGCTGCAAATGAATCTCATGGTGAAGGAAACAAAGTTGAAGGCCGAATTGATTCTTCAAAAAAGAAAGATCAAATGGATGTTCAAGTTATTCAAAGGTTTCCTCATAATCATTTAGATCAGACTTACCCTTGTCAGGAAAATAAATTGGATCTCAATGCTAATCAAAATATTGACATTGATGAAATTAGTGGTTGGTTACAGGAAGGAGTGAACCAATGGTGACTCTAAAGAATATCAGAAGAATGTCAAGAGGCTGCTCCAAAGATTGAATCCTTTCAACATGATGAAGAGAATGAAATGAGGGAGTATTTTCTTGGTTTTGATTATGTTTATTCAAATGTGATTTTTGAAGAAAATCCTTGCTTAGCATACACTAATGAATTTGATCTTAATAGTAATGAGCTTGATGTTGACTTGTACATTCTTTTTGAGGATATGCAAAAACATGAACTCAAGAACTGTTTTCCTGTATTTGACTCTATGTATTCAAATGAGTTGTTTGAAGAAGATCCTCATTCAACCATCTCTGTGATTAATGATGATGAATTGGATGCTGATTTTCAAACTCTTGTGGGTAACATATTTGAAGAGAATGCTAACAGAAATGCTTCATCTCAGGAAGGTGTGGGTTTGCAGACCTTGCAAGTTGATGACGTGGGTGATTTTTTGCTTAGTTCTTTTGGGGAGACCAAGAAAATTAGTGACTTTGTGCCCGAGATGAATACAAAAATGATTGTTGAGCTCGAGTGAAATGGAATAGTGTTTCATGAGTTGAGACCTCGAGAGGAGGAATTTGTACAACACAAGTCTACACCAGCAACTGGAGATCTTTTAAATCAGGTGGTGTCTTTTCAATACCCTCTGTGTTTTGATGATTTTTAGTTTGATTATGACATTGGGGACAGTAAAATGTGTTTGTGGGTAAATCATGACAAGACTAAACACCCACAACTGTTAATATTTCAAACTTTATACACTCAGAGTGAATTTAATGTACATAAACTTTACATTTCTGAGTTTAAAGACAAATTTGCTAAGTTCAAAACCGTACCTAGTAAGTTAAGATTTCTGCACATAATGAAAAATCAGTCAACTCGATGTACAAATTTTCATAGTTTTGTGTTTGTAAAGCTCAGTTTTAGAGTTAGTTTAGGATTGGGTTTGATTAGTATTAGTTTTTGGTTTAGTTAGTTTTCTTTTGGTTTTGTTTTTTGTTTTTTGTTTTGGTTTGTTTTCTTTTGTACTGTTGTTTTTATTTTTCTATCTCTTCTGGTGTTTGTTTCATTTCTTGGTTTATTTGTTTCTCTATTGTTTTTTTATCTTTTGTTGTTTTATTTTTTATTTTTTGTTCTCTTTTTATGTTTTGGTTTTTGTTGGTTCATTGTGTCTATCAGTGTGTTCTTTTCTTCTGCTCTTCTCTTTTTCTCTATTTCTTTTGTCTATTTCTTTTGTCTTTTTGTTGGGGGTTCCTCTCATTGACAGTAGAAGATAAGTTATTGTATGAAAGTTATATCGAAAGGTGAATCTGTTGAGAGTTTTCTATATATATTTTTAAACACTTGATCATTCAGTAGCTTTGAAAACTTTGATTTACCTTCATCCATTTCAGACTAGGAAATATTAGCATGGATTAGAACTTGGTACATTATGCAGTTTTTGGGATTTTTTGAAAGTCTATCACGATCTACAAACCTTAAGAAATCCATTAGTTAGTTTACATCGGGTGGGGTAGCTCTATTCCAAGTGAAAAATCTAAAGGGTTACATTTCCTTCACGATATCCACTATGGTTCTCAACCCGCTACTTAGGTTTCATTGCTTAAAGATTGAGAGAAACAAGAAATTATATTTCCAAGGAATCAACACCTGAGAAAAAGAGAAAAGAAAAGAAATCTGAAAATAAACTCAATCAGCAAGGGTGATTTGAGTATCTCTATCGAGGCTATAGACGCTTGTTTGATAGTAGAGAGATGCTTAAAGAGAACCAGAGGTATCTCTGTCAGGGCTATAAACGCTTGTCTGGCAGGAGAGCTATGCCCAAGATGTCATTGCACATTAGAAATATAACTCAAAACTACATAGCTTGGGTAGAGTTTATTCCACTTTGATCATGACAACACTTATGGAAGGGAACGAACCATTCGCACACACAAACAGATTTCAGTTTCGTTTGAGACCTCTGTCGTGTCCTAGTCTTTTATTATGTTTATAGTTCTTGGATTTCCTTGAATGAGTGTAAACTAGATATTTTGGGTATTTGGAGGGTTACGCTTTTTAAAATGCTTTGCACATTTTCCTAGCCAATTCACCATTTGTTATGCCTTGCATACACGCCCCAACTTTTGCTTGGAAAAATTTGGGGACCCCCTTTTGTTTCTTGTCTTTGGGTCTTTTTCGGTAAGGGTTTTGGAGTTGTTCTTTTCTCCAAGTCTTTGTTTATGTTCCTTTTGCTCTGGCGGAACCAGAACCGGAACTGAATCTTGAATTCAAACTCAATTGAGTTTCTCTACCTCATTTAGTCTCGATCTCACTCCCACTGGTTTCTTCATTTTTGCCTATTTGGTCTATGTTGTTTTCCCTTTTTGCGGGGCCGGATCCGGAATCAATATTGAATTTGGAACTTGGTAAAGTTCCAAGTTTTGTTTTGTTCCCTCCTATGCTTCTACCATTTTATTTTGTTCGTTTTGTCTCGAGGTTGGTGTTTTTGGTCTCGTTGTTGTGTTGTTGTTTTCTTTTTAGTTTGTTCCCTTTGTTCTTTTTTTATTTTCCAAAACCAGAACCGGAATTGGAAAAACTCTTCTAAGGTCCATGTTCCTAGTTCCGCCCCACCTCCGACCCCGCCTTAATAAAAAATTCTTTTTCGGAACCGAAACAATATAAGAACCTAAACTAAACAAAATAAATGTTTTGGTTCTGAAATGGTTCCACTCCTACAAGTTCCCAGTTCAAAATTTAATCTACTCCCGCAAGTTCTGGTTCTAAAATGGTTCCACTCCTGCATGCTCCTAGTTCTGAAATGGCTCCCGCTCTACTCCTACTTCCTGCAAAGGCATTAAAAGGTTCTCAAAGTTTGGTGGCTCCGCACTCATCCAGTTCTGAACCCAACTTCGAAGAGGTGCATGTATGGTTCCAATCCCACAAGCATGATAAATAAAAATGACCTAGGTGTAGTCCCAGTCCCGATCCCACACATATGTAAAAATATGAAAGAACCTTTGCTCCTATTCTTTGGTACAAAATGGGGAAGCATAAATAGAGGCTTGTGATCTAAAACCACCACCTCTAAGAGCTTTCATCTCGTGAACGAATTTGTTGAAAAGGCTTTAGAAACATTCAAATGGGTTCCATCAACTAGTGTAGAGGCCGGTCGAAAATTTCTTCCATCCTGGTGCGCAAAGGATAGAGGAGTTTGGTGAGATATTGGTAGTTGCAGTTGCCTGGGTAGACACGTGTGCAAAATGTGAATGAGGAGAGAAGGGAAGCACGTAAAACATGTAAACTATTTTACAAAATTCCCCAAATTAAATGTGGAGCCATGAAATAATATCTCGTGGAATATGTTAATTAAAGGGAAAACTTCAAAATGGATCTTCAGAATAAAACATGACTAATTCATTCATCCATATCAATAAAAGTGATTGATTTTGAGAATTTGAATGGATTAATTAATTGTTGTATTCAAAAATTATTGATTCAATTGAGTAATCACACTCTTTTGGTAATGTGTAGGTACTGTCCAGGTTTGAGGAGAAAAATGGTACTTGAAGATAACGAATCATGGTCAAGGTGATTTGCAAAACAAAACTACACAGGAAAATGGATATTTTCTAAAAAGATAATCAAACTGGAGAAAATTGAATGTTTGGTGGGCCCACTTGACATAATTTATCGAAAAGGATGTTGTTGCACATTGTGCAAGATGAAGAACTAAAGTCAAAACTGAAAGTTGTAGCTGTTAACTAAATCCAAATTGAAGGATGGAGTTTCAACTGAAATTAACTAAAGATTAACAGAAGTTGAAACAGAAAGTTATCTTTTTGATTTAATTTCCTACACACAAAGCTACAACTTTTTGATGTTTCAATTCTGGAGGGAATTATGGAATTTTGAGCTATTAAATGTCAAATAGAGCTCATTTGTAAGGGTTTAGAGACTTAGGAGTTAGACACTTAGGAAAAGAGAGAGAAGTTCTACAAATTAGCTGATTTAGAGTTAGCAGTAGAGTAGATGATACAATTTTTCTGCAATTTTAGTTTTAGCTGAGGTGATTTGAAGACATAGGTTTCTGTACATGGGTGATCTTGCAAGATTTGTAAATGTTGCTTATCTATTTCATTGATAGTAGAAGTAGCCAGACTTAAACCTGCTTTAAGTTATGCTTTGGAATGCTATTTTTTTTATTAATCATTTGATTTGGAAATCTTTCAAGGAATGGAATTCTATCTTTGCTTTTCTTTTATTTGAATGGTGATCTAAAATCTGCTAATGAAATTTGCATTGTGGATGAATGTTTGTGTATTGATTACAAGTTGATTTGCTTCACAGTTCTAGTCTAGGAATTCCTTGGAAGGTAACAGGCCTGATTAACTAGATGAATCAACATTCTTTTATCTCTTGTGTCCCTGATCTATCTTTTTCTTTTTTTTTATACCCCCCTGTTAGAGTAGGTTTAGATAGTGTTTGATCTTACATCAATCAAAAATCTCAATAACTAGCAAGCCCCTTGAACATTACAACCTCATTGACTGCTCATAAAAATAGCACAGTTGAGAAACAACTACCAGGACCATGGGAGTTAGATTACTATATGTTATCTTTCTTTTTCAGGAGAAATAGAATAGAGATATTATGTTTAAATGTTGTTATGTCAATTTGGCAGTCAACAGGTCCCAACCTTCAAAAATAGCTAAGGCTTGAGTGAGCACATTTCACAGCCCTGTAGAGTTAGTCAAGATGCATGGCAGGATATCAGGGCCCGAACTTCATTCCATCTTTTCTATGAATGAAAATCTCATTATGAGGACACGTGAAGGAGTCTTCAACATATTGGCGCCACTGTGGGGCCTGCTCAAAAGTGTATGCAGGAGGAGGCGATGTGGCGTGCGGTCAAGGCCCAAAGGAGAAGGGAAGGGAAGCTCCCCTTCAATGAGTGATAGGATGACACGTGGAAGCAGTGGGCAAAGTTCATTGAGAAGGCGGCCAGGGGACTTTAAAAACATCAGGCACGGTTGGAAGCAAAGAAAAACATAAAAAAAAGCTTGAAGAGAGCATGGGATATATTTAATATCCACAGTATCATGTTGATACTTTTCTCAAAAGGATAGTGGAATATATCATGTATCGAGTATCTCTTGGTGCTTCCGGTTTTCATGTTTTGCATTTGTTGCTAGAGGGTTTGTATTTGTTGTTTTAAAGTATCGATGGGGTCATCGATTCTTGCTTCATTTATTATTTCAGTTTGTGTTTCTACTTCTGTCATTTTAGTAGTTCTTTTTAATTTTGTGATATCAAATTCCTCAGGTAGTTTGACCCCTTTGTTTGCTAGCATCAAAAGGTATTTCTCACCCTCCTTTTCAAAGATCCTCTCCATGAATTTATGAAAATTGGGATATTGTTGTGTACTTCTTTTATGGTTTCATCCATTATTTCTTCTACCTCATCTCGATGAACTCCAAAAAAAGGATTCTCTTCTCTTTCAGCCATGGTGTTTTGGTCTTCAATTTCTTTTTGTTCAAGTTTTTGCGTTTGTGATCTTGTTAAAATGGGCATACAAGTGATGAAAATGTACTAAGATTTTGACCAAATTTTGGGAGTGCCAAAAGCACTAGGTTAAATCTGATTATACAACTTGCTTTCAGGAAGAAGGATGATGAATCCCGATAAAGGATGATGAATCTTGATCGTGAAACACAGCTATTAATCAAAAATAGGTGTGATAATAAGGCAATTTTGGATGTTCAATCAAAGTTTAGGTAAAGGATTTTCACTTGAAAATGTTATTTTCAACAAGTTTGAGACTCTAGTATGACTAAGGAAAGGTTCTGGGCTGAAAATGATTCTGAATTGTGAGGTTAAAATTCAGACAGATAGGGAATTTAGCTCTCTTGTTTAAAATTTTCAGGATGCGCTAAAAGATAGATGTCATACGAAATGGCCCATATGCACGAAAAGATGGCTGATATTCACTAGAACAAGCACTAGATGCACCATGGTATGATAGGTATGCACTGCAAGATTATACAGATGCGTTAAAATAGTGGATGGATACACTAGAATAGTAATTTGTAAGTTGCATATATGTTAATGTGTGGTGCATTTTCCTAGTGATTCATATTTGTTAGACAATGTATGCACTAGATTATGACAGGGATGCACTAGAAAAATAAATGGATGTGCCAAAACATGGAAGGCATGCACCAGGGCAGTCAATGGACGTGCTAAACTGGAAGATGGTCCCTATTTTTTATAGTTTGATGGATTTTTCTATTCTTTTGGAAATGAATCTGATTATTTTGTTCGGATGTTCTTTTGAATCAATGGTTGTATATTCCAATATGTGATGTTTGTTCAAAATTCATTTCAAACATGCATGTAAAACATATCAAGCAAGTATAATCCCTAGGGTTGTGAAGGACATTATTTACTGGATTCCCACTTAGATTTTTAGTCTAGCTGTGCTTACTTTTGGCAAATGATTAGAGGTTTGACCACATTGGCTCCCCCTTGCATTGCACTCACTTCTCGAGTCAGCCAAGCCTTAGTTCTCATGAATCTCCCATGATGGACTTCTCATTTCTACTAAAAGCCACAAGAACATGGGACGACTTCAGAGGTTATATCTCTTGCACCAACAAATAGAAAAGGGATTTTGGAATACTACAACAAGGGTTTTAGTAAACGCATTCCATTCATGGGGGATCATCCATACGGCAAGAGACCATTGTTTCCCTTCTTGTCAGAACAATCCTTGTGATACTTGAACTTTCCTTAAGTACCCACACTTATATCTTGGGTGGAAGTCTCTTGGCTTTAGCATGTTCCCGGTTGGGTCGTTCCCTTAGGGTGATTACCTCTTGTCCCACCAAGGAAACCCTCTAAGGATTAAATGCAAAAAGAAAAAGAATGGGTTTGGATTTTTTATCACCTAGTTAAGGGGAGGGCATACATGCCTACCAATCAATAATCAGAACAGACATGGTGTTTGTTTTCCCCTAATTAAACTATGTTCCTAACTTAATCAAAAGAAAATGACAATAAATTCAACCTTGCAATCACTTGTTAGTAGTTTCAACTTTGCATTCTTTGACAACATTCTTTATAGTTTCAGCAGAGTCTCTGACAGCACGTAAAATTCCTGCAAAATAGAGAGACATAGATTAGTTTTTGGAATGTTAACTTTCTGTAAAATAGAAGAGATGCACCATAACAACAAACAGATGTGCTAACAAATCACATAGATGCACTAAAAGATATTATGAATGTGCTAGCATAGTATATGTATGTGCTAAAAGAAACTATGAATGCGCCATAAAAAATCCTTGGATGCACCAAATGTTGAGACGTATGCACTGAAAGATTCTACAGATGCACTAGAATAGGGCACTTATGCACCAGATAATGTTTCAGATGTGTTAGAGGAACTCATAGTCGTGCTAAAATATTTCATGTCCGGACCTGTAAAATAAACTTTTCCAAAAAATGTGAATGAAAGGGGCTCATGCCCCATGGTGGGTGCCAAATTTATGCGTGTTTTAAATATGTCAGTAAAATGAATAATCAAAACACACAAGAAATGAGATGTATTACATTAGAAATCAAATTATAGAATTAACTAAATTCAAAGCACAATCAATTCCTAAAAATGTTACATTGTTTCCTATCTCTAAGGATTCTTCGTATCACAATGGCTCTCAGATTTTGCTTGCACTATGACGTTGCAAAATGACAACCTAGAGAATGGATGCTATAAAATTCAAGAATCCTAATTCCTACATGGTTTGATAAACTATATGATTAAATTCCATGATGTTATGATGAATATGTTTTTGTAATAAAATTGGAAATGCTATGCTACAAATGTTGTGATATAACTGTTGTAAGGAAGCTAGTATGACAATGGAAATGCAATTACTACACTAAGACATGATTCTAAACTAACATGATAACCACAATTATAAATGCTAAAATTATCTAAGTTCTAAATCCTCTCAAAATGCTCTAATGCTCTCAACTGATTTCTGCAGAGTAAGTTTTCTTCAAGATGTCCCCCTTAAAAGTTGGAGCAAGCAGTTGTATTTATAGGATTTCGAAGGCAGATTATGATGTGGCACAATTCAATGGTCAGGATTATGATCTAGAGAAATCGACGATGGAGGAAGAAGAGGTTGGAGAGAATTATGGAGTTGGTTCCCTTTAATAGAACACTTTTCCAAGTTTTGAAGAGAATCAAAGGGAAGGAGAAGCCATGTGTCCAAGGTGGTTTCAAATTTGTTGCAGCTTGTTGATGGAAATTCTCATTTTACAAATTAGAAATATTTAAATTCATGTGACACATGGTGAGGTGGTAGGTGAGGTGGAATGAAGTTAGAAGAATATGTAGAAATGTGACAAAATTGAATTAAGAATTCAATTTTAAATGAGGGGAATTAATCAAATAAAACAAATTAGTTAAATTTGTTTATTTAATTGAATATAGAGGAAAATGATTTTAGATAGGAAGAATTAAGAAATGAACTATATAAATAAATTTTGCAATTTATTTATAAGTAGAGGAATTAAGATTCATTAATTAAATAACTAGTATTTAATTAATTTGTGCTCTGAACCATTTTTATGTGCATACAAGAGGTAAAGTAACTACACTGAGTGGTTGCTTTTCGATGTTATCAAATCCCTTAATAGATAAAAGAATCAGGTTGAATGTTTGATCTATCAATGCCAAGCCTATCTATAAGGCTCACACTACACACATTAAGGGAAAAGCCGGTATCTACAAGAGTTCTCTTGATCCCTTTTCTTTTGTATTGAGATATTATTATGAAAGCTTCATTTTGTTTTTGCATTTCTAAAGGAGGGATCTCACTTTGGTGAAAAATAATATCATTTATTCCTTGAATCATGGCTACTATGTCATTTGGTTGCACATAAGAAGGGATAGGAACTTGTTGCAAGGCTGCTTGAAGCATAGTGTGATAACTAGGTGAATTATGAATTAGATCCCATAGGGATATCTTTCCAGGAGTATTCTTAAGTTCTTCAACAAGATCATACTCCCTAATGTGTTAATTTAATCGAGTATCATGAGGAAATATGGTATTGGTAAAAGGTAATGGTGTTGAGGTTGGTTGTTGTGGTTGTGGATTGTTTCTAGTGGGATACATATGAGCAATGGTATTATGACTCAGTTGTTGTGAAACAATGTTCTTAGGCAGATAAAGGATGAGTTCAGGTTTGTTTTGAGTTGGAGGTTTGTTTGAAGGGGGTTAAAGAATGAGTTGAGGTTGAATAATATTAATGTCCCTTAGTGAAGGAGAGTCTAATGTTGCCTCATCATATTCTTCTAAGGACACTATATCATTATTGTTATTGTTATTCTTTTCTTGCACCATGGTATCCTCCCTAGGAGAAGAGTTGTTAGGAGAACTACAAGGCAACTGTTCTTGACATGCAATGCTTGGTTCTTCCAAAATAAATTAATCATAAGGGAGTTATAAATGGTGGAATTTTCTTGTTAAACAAGAGTTGGGATGTTAGAAGAAGGAACTATTTAATTGTCTTGGTTTTCGAAGGTATCATTTGATTGTTCCATATTATCTACCCTAGTAGGAGATCTTGTAATATGTTCACCACTAGCTTCATCACAAGTAGGGGAGGCAACAAGAGAAGGACCACTATGATTTTCAAATAGATTGTCCCAAATGGTAGGAGCATTAGGGAAAGGAGGGTCAAGATTCTCATGACTTGTAATAGGTATATCTTCTAACACCAACCTATCCTCTTTGCATCGAGGAGGAATATTAGAAGAAGGATAATTTTGATTGTTATGGTTAGGAAGACTAGGTAAGGTGATGTTTAGAAATGTATGTATGGTTTCATCATATTGTTTTCTAATGTCTTCCAAAGGTGGAAAAGGAGAGGGACAATCAACACTCTCAATGCTTGTATCTTCTTTCACCAAGATACCTTCGTCACTAATAGGAGAGGTATTGGGAGAAGAACAAGTTTGATTGTTATGATTGTCTACACTTGCATCCTCTTTTATTATGAAATTCTTACAAATCCGATAGGTACTAGGAGGGTATGCAACATTCTTATCAAATGTTTTACTTTGTTGTCCCAGATTATGTCCATGAAAAATAGAATCATACAAGCCACTTGATATACTAAATGCTTGAAAAGAACACATGCTAACATAAGAAAATAAATCAAGTGCAATGCAATGATTTAAGATGAAATGTTTTAAATACAATTTTTAGATGTGAAATGAGGGAATTTTCTGATTACATTATGCAACAACCTGAAAAGGAAATGTTGTAGATGCAAAATTGAATATGAGCAATGCATGAAATGAGCCAATTTAAGCTAGATCTAATGAAATGCATGTTACGGAAATGTAGCCAACTAATACAAATAGGTAATGGAAGAAAACATAAGCTAAAAAATAGGGTTTCTAGTGTCATGAAAGGCATTTTTAGGGGTGAAAAGGGACTAAGTCACCCAAGGTGGCGAATTAGTACTATTGGGGATTTTTTTCAGAATTTTCAGATTTTTTTGATTGATTTTTAAGTTTTCTATGTTGTATGATGTAGACCTAAGATGCAAATGCAGAATGTTGATTATTTTCAATGAAATGCAATACAAAAATGCAAGCTATATGAATTTTTCACTAATGCAAATTTTAAAACCCTAGAATGCAAATTAAACAATTCAAAATGCAATGCTAATGTAAGCTATTCCTAGGATGTAAATGCATTGTATATCAAAAATATGATGTTGAATATGCAAGTTCACCAAAATGAACCGCAATTTTTTGGGGATAGGATGCTCTCTAACACTTCTAGGGTTTTGCACCTAAAAGGAGAGAAATTTCCCACAAAAACTTGGAGGTTCATGTTGACAACCAGGATTGCACCCACAACCAAGCTAAACTTTCCTATCCTATTGCATCATGGAATCACTCTCAAATTGTGGGTAATCTATTGTGAGAGTAAATCTCCAGAGTGAGTTGATTCCCTCTAGTAAACCACCTAATCTGATAGACCTTCAGAGGAAAGGGTTAAAAGGAAAAGCTGAAAAAGAGATCTTAAAACCTAAGATGATTCACCAACAAATTAAATATTTCTAACAACTTTCTACTCACAAAAATCTCTCTTAAAACCTTGATTCTCATAATCCCACCGTAGAAACATATAATTCAAAAGTGATTTGCATAAAGGTTCATAAGAAAAAACATAAAATGCAACTTGAACTACATGAAACCCTTGCAAAAAAACTTACAATGACAAGACATGAAGAGGATTTTTCATTGGAATCACAGTTGACATCAAATTGTGACTGTAAATTTGAAACAAGAAAAATAAGAAAGGAAATTTTGCTGCTTTATTGAAGATGGAGTACAAGTTTGAAATCTTGATTCAAACGAGAATTTTACAAGACTCTCTACAATGATTATGAGACCAAGAAACATAATTTTGAACCCTGAGAAATTAAAATTTCTCCAACTTATAGCTATCAAGTGACAACAGTAGTGAAAAAATGGAAAAATCCAGCTCCACTGCATCTCTGAATTAGTAACTTTTCCCATTTTCGAGCTCCTCATAAAAACATGAAAAATAGAGCTTCGAACTACTCCAAACTACATGATAAAAGTGGAAATTTTTTGTCTCCAAAAGGTCGATCCAAAAAATCCACAAAATCAGGCCCAAACAACTTAGAACTGAAAAATAGAAAGTTCAGTTTGGCTCCTCTTTTCCAAATTCGCCCATGTGAACTCAACTCAAAATAGGAAGTCCAGTGAAGACTCAAACACTCAAATTACATTTTAAAACACAAAAAACATTAAGGTAATTTATAGAAACATTACCTTAATGATGTTTTACATCATGTGCAATTTCAGAAATCAAAATAGAAACCTTCCCCATTACATCTAATTTTGCAATTTGAGTCCAAATATTCTGATTTTTGTAGTTTGAGTAAAATTAGATATTTTGCAAAAATCAAAATACTATGCAAAATCTCCTATAATGTTTGATTTTTCTATAAAAATAATCATGGGCTAACTCACATAAATCAACTAAGGCATATGAGCAACTCGACCTAGTGCAAAGGGGCTAAAGTGCATATGGTTTTCTCATAAAAATATAAAAGCCAAGTAATGGGTCTATCTAATTTTCTCCAAAAATCAATAAAAATTTCTAAGGTATGGCTTGACCTAGGAAATATTGGAGACAAGGAATTAATAAAGCAATTGATTTTTCAAAATTATGTGATAAAAATCATATTCAAATTAGGGAACTTGGAAAACCCTAACATCAAAACCAATTTCGGACCCTAATTCTTAGCATCATTTTCACTTGGTAACTTTGGAGGAAAAGGGCTCTGCATTCTGCCACCATGGGGAACTAGGGTTTGAGAATTTTTCATGTCGACTCCTCCATACTTGAGGTTGAGATACTCCTACAACTCGATGGTAAGTTTCTTTTCATCATTTTGTAGCATTTTAATTTCATTTCTTAAGGGTTTCAAAGCCTCCAGGTTGCGGCCTCTATGGTTCCTCTACCTCACATTCTCATGATTTGCTTCTCTATTGATGTTCTTTGTTGTCTTCGACCACCATGGAGAACTTGAATCGAGCTTCTGAAGGACATGGTACGTGGTTTTGAATGATTTTCTCCACACACCAATGCTGAGTAAGTTTCTATGCCTCTTTATTTTGTGAATTTCCCTCTTAAATAAGCTCGATTTGAGCTCTTTTCACAAAAAATATGAAGGATCTGTAGGTGAAAATTGTATTCTTTGTGTACAAGCCGCAACCATACCTTGTGCACTTCTTTTTTTTTTTCAAAAAATGGTTGATTCTAGGCTCGACCCAAAATAGAAAATCAATGAAATTTGTAAAGAGAAGTGACCAAGAGAAAACTTAGGAATTTGTTTTTTGTTTCTAAGGGTTTGCAGACCCTTCATGGCCATGGCCATGACTATACCATTCACACTTTTTGAGAACCCCATCACTTTTGTAAGCTTGAACCCTTCACTGTCCTCTGCATTTGGACTTTTTGAAATAAAACCCAAATGGGTTTGTGCTTATGTGAAGAGAAATGACTCTCTTAGGCCACGACCATGAGAGCACCAACTGGGGTTTTGATACATCATAAATTCATTGTTCATTTTTTTAATATGCAAAATGTAATGTATTATTCCATTTCTCTTTGGAATAAAACCTAAATGCAAGCTCCTCCAAGTATGGCTGAGGCTTTAAACTTTTCTATGTTTTGCATTTTATGAGAAAAACATACTTGTTTCTTTTTACCTCAAAACCCTAATTTTATTGTTCACTTATAGCCACCTTATATTTTCATTTCTTGATTGAAACAAAGATTCCTCTCTATACTCTTCATGCATTTTTAATTTCTCATTGACAGCATCTTATATGAATCTTAAACCCTAGTGCATAGAAGATTTCAAAATAAGTAACATTTTGATGATGAAGCTTTTTGGAACTTCTCCAATTGCTTCAGTTGCTACTCTTGATTTGTAGACATGGCATTATGTATGCATGTTCACTATCATTCTATGACAATGGATAACTTTTTCCCTATCACTGTGAACATCATGTTAGTGAAATATAGCAATAATATAATGTTGTAGCAACACTTTTGAACATGACACTTTTGTATATAATCAGAAATGAATGATGAAAGATAATGCATTTGATTTTTGTTCTGCATCATTTGAGCATTTTGAGAATTATTCCTTGCTCATATGTGATTATCATCTTCACTCTTGCATTTTGAATTTGATGGTCCTGTATAGGTGATGAATCCATTTCTCTTCCATTACTTTATGAGCTTCTCCTTTAGTTGGATGTTCCATCTTGAACATTGTGAATGCATTTCTCTTCTCAGAACCCCTCTTGAAGTCAAGGGGCAGCATGTTGAGCTCTACCCTTATGGGATCCCATTTTACACCACATGATTTTAAGTCTTCAAAGCATATCAGCAACATAACTTTTCCTATACATGCACAAGAAACAAACATGTTAGATAAAAAAACATGAAGTGCAATGCTCCTATGATGTTTCATTTTTTCAGTCTCTTTTGCATATGTCTGATGTTTGTTGTTCTGATGCATCATAGGAAATACATTATATTCTTGTTGAAAGAGCACATATTTAAATTCATATTTAGAGATCTGAAAAATTTTCTCAACATGCTTTAGGTTCACTCAAGCTCGAGCGTAAGGATGGAGCTGCCACAACAAACCTCAACACTGAAGACTCAAAATAGGCAATGATGAATATGTTTTTCATTATATGCTTCTCCTCTTTTCTTAGTCTTTAGTTTTATAGTATGCTTCTCATGATGTATTGGCTCAACTAATCCCATAGCTTGTGTGGGAGACTTTCTCTCCTTTTCATTCCAATGAATATGAAATAACATTTATGAATTCTTTTTTCAATTCTGCGTCTCTCTTGCAAAATGTATGAAACATTATGGAATGGATAACTCAACACATAATGAAAGTATTATTCTTTGTATCTCATGCAATCTTTTCTTATGTTGTTAACATTAATTTGCAAAATTGAATATTCCTCTTAAATTGAAAACTCATTGCACAATTTAATTGAACAACTCTTTCAAATTCCAATATATGCAATGGTTTAAGCAAATGACAAAATGAATTGAAATTTTTTCACCTTAAAATGAACTTAATTTAATCAACTATTCCAATTTGAGTTGTGGTTAAAAATTGGTAACATTCTTCGAGATTTCTACTTGATGCTTACCTACTAAGCACTAGACTAGTTGCCTTAAAGAGATCCATTGGGTGCAGAGTCAAATCTTCCCATCTCAAACTCATAAACTCATGAAACTAAAACTTGCAATCCTCCATACAACAGTAGAAAATAGAACCAAACAAACCAAAAGCAAACAACTAGGCCCCGGTGGCCAAAAAACATGTGCAGCAGCACTTAGGGAAAGAAAAACTAAAATGAAATGTGCTTCAAGAGCACTTATTAGCAGCAAACTACTCTAGTATAGTACAAAGAAACACTTATCTTTAGATGCAATGCTTGAGGTGGATCCCATTAACTAGGATTGGTAGCACCTCTCCACTTAACTTGGATAATTGAAAAGAGTTGTGTTCTTTGCACTTTGTGATTACATATGGCCCATTCCAAATTGCATCAAACTTGGAATGTCTTCCAGGTCTTCTTTTGTGTTCATCCCATTTGAACACAAAATCTCCAACAATGAATTTTCTTCGCTCTGCTTAAGAAAACTCAATGATCATGTTAGTGTCAAATTCTCCATTCAACTGAACATCATCTTTTTGAAATAAGATATTATCCAAACATCTTTCATAAAAAAATTGTTCATCTCTTGGAATTGATCCCGACATGGACATACTTATTTGAACCTCATCCTCAAAATCAGGGAGTTCATCCAACCAATCATCTAGGATTGGTGGTTCAACACTGAATTCCTCCACACCTTCAAAATTGTCAGTAGGAAACTTTGAATTCTCTAGAAATAGATTCTCCTTACCTTCTTCTAGGATGTTGAATGAAATGGGACTATTTCTTTCTCCATAGTAGCCTCTGATGAGTCTCTCACACTCCTTGGAAATTTCATCTTTGAGGTCCTCTTCTTGACCCATAGTCTAGTCTAAAGCTTGATCCTCTATTGTATTCACAGCATGTTCAAAATCTTGCTCCAAAGCTTGATCTTCGAAAAGAAATTCCATCCATTCTTGAAAATATTTCTCGTCCTCCTCGATATCCTCTTCTAAATTTGAAACTTGATTGTCAAAAAGCAGCTCCCCCTATTCTTTGAAAAATTCTTCATCCCTCAACATTTGTGTGCCATTGTCTAAGTGTCAACCTTGATCCTTAACCAGATTCAGAATTTCTGCATCATGTTCATGGATTACATAAATGCCCAACCCTACTTCATTAGTGTGTTTGAAGGGATCAAGATCCTAATTTTCAACTGCCCACTCATCTAGGTTAACCTCTTCATTGGGTGTGTTGGGGTCTAAGGTCATGGGTTCATCCTCCAACCCACTAGTGAAACATAGGTTGGAATTTATAGGGCTAGGAATGTATGGCTCAATGTGGTATTTTTCCAAGGGTTTAGATTTGATGATTACCTTTGTGCCATACCTAGTTCTAAAGAGCGTATGGGACCAATTAGCAGATAAAAATCCACCCAGCTTGGTTGTGAAGTCCCTTGACAGGAAAATAGCAAACAGTGGTGGAAAATCAATAACATGAATATCTTGGGAAATTGAAAAATTGGGATAAGTGTGCAATGTAAGGGGTAAATTTTTTATAATCCTAGTTGTTTGAACAACAGAATCATCTAATTGTACTACCCCTTTTAACAAAGGCTCATAGACTAGACCAAGTTTATCAGCTAGGATTTTGGGCATAACTGAACTACTAGCACCAGAATCGATCATACAATTATGAACAATCTTATCCTTAATTATTAGGCTCGCATAGAAAGAAGGAGGCTTTACCTACTAATTTTTCTACCCACTCCTAATCTCTGGGTTGTTTGCAAGTACAACATTATTCTTCTCTGGGTTAGCAACATCAGCAATTGAAATTTCAACTACAGCATCTTGTAATATATTCTTTTGACCCAGAATGTGTAAAGCATCCATAATAGACATACTAACCATGGCTTTTTTAAGATGCTCAACCACATTAAAAGAAATAGGGCTCACCTTTTGTTTTCCCTTAGAGGCAACAACATCATTTACCTTTTGTAGAGGTTGTGTTTGTTCTTTTGACTACTCCTTCTCAAGTAAACTTTGTACTCTTTGCAATATTCGCATTGTTGGTTGTGTTGTGGAAGCAACCTGAGGTGAAACAACATGAACATTGTCTTTATCAGCTTGTTGTTGAACATTTTCAGCCTCCTGCCCTAGGTCAATGACTGCTTTTTGCTCTAGTGTTGGTTGAAACAAGTAAATTTTGTTGATTTTTTACTTGAAAGTGGTTAACTCCACAAAAATAATTGCCTTGCCAATTTATTAAGGCAACCTCAGAATTACCTTGTTGGTCTACATTCTCATTCGATACACCTTCTACTCCAACATGACTATCTTGAACCATGAGAGCTTGGTTCCTCATGCCATTTGTGCATACAGCCTGATTATGTGGTTGACTACATGAATAGCACCAATCACATTCTTGTGCCATGTTATTCTGTGGGACAAGCTCTTTTGATGAACTAGTAGCATCAGGGTTATAGCGTTGAAAAGGTTTAGCATTAAAATTCCTCCTTTGACCCTGATAATCATTTCAGAAGGGTGACCTATTCTAATGGTTTTGTTGATATTGGGTTTGGTAAGGCCTAAGCTCCTGACCAGCTTGTTTTTTAAGGTTAAAAAACTAATTACTAACAGTTTTGTTGAATGACTAAAACATACCCTTTAGCTCCTGAATCTCCTTAGTTGGGTCTGGAATAGCATTTTATTGGATTGTTATTTGGTATCCTATGGCTGAAACTAGTGGTACAACATCTATAGGTGGTAAATTTATGGGAACGGGTGGCTATATTTTGGGAAAGATAGGCATAGGTGGTCTCGGGGCTATTTTCCCAGCTTGAATGAGGCAATTTTCTACCCTTATTGCTATATCAAAGGCATTAGGCAATGTGAACCCACCCATGGATTGTATCATGATTGAAATATCACTATTTAGGGCTTTAAGAAAGAATAAGAAGGCATGCACGGGTGAGGGTTTTACCATTAAAAGGATTCTATCCCATGTTCTCTGGAATCGATAGTTGAAGTTCGCCATGTGCTCATGAGGAGCCCTTTTGATGGTGCTCAACTGCTCCAACAATGATAAGTGATCTGATTTATCAATGAACTATGGTGAAAACCATCACTAAGTTGGTCTCATGTTGCAATAGAATCAGCTAAAAGCCCTATGAACCACTGAAGGGCTTTCCCTTTTAATGATGCAGCCAACAGTCTCAATGTTACATTTTCTTCTATCACATTATGTACTAAGCATAAGGTTGCCACATCTCGGATATGTTCAATGGGAGTGGTCTAGTCTTCACTAGTGTAATATGGAAGCCCCTTAAGTGTAGCTACTGGAATTTCATCATGTTGGGCCAGCAACAATGGGTTGCCCCCATTAAATGGTGTGAAGGAAAACTACCTTGCCATTGGCAATGCTTGTGATACAGGAGTTGGATTTCTCTATACAGAAACTATAGGACTCAGATCCAGAGGTGTAGATTTTTCCCTCCTAGTTGAGTCCAAAATCCTCCTTGGTGTTCTACCTCTCCTTCTTGGTGGGGAGTTGTAAATATTCAAATGGAGCTGGGCTTGCTTTGGTCTAAATCTTTCTCATACGATGCTAGCAAAGAATCTACAAATAAGACTAGGAATTGGAGTCACCGGGTATATTTGAAACCTCTAAAGGCTGAAAAAACACTGCTGCATATACCAAACAGTAGTTTATAATTTGAAAACAACTCTAAAGACAAGACTCTAGAGTCCCATCGAGCATGCCAAAAAAATTTGAGAACCAGGATTGCACCCACAACCAAGTTAAACTTGCCTATCATGTTGCAACATGGAATCACTCTCAAATTGTGGGTAATCTATTGTGAGAGTGAATCTCCAGAGTGGGTTGGTTCCCTCTAGTAAACCACCTAATCTGATAGACCTTCAGAGGAAAGGGTTAAAAGGAAAATTTGAAATAGAGATCCTAAAACCTAAGATGATTCACCAAAAAATTAAAGATTTTTGACCACTTTCTACTCACAACAATCTCTCTTAAAACCTTGATTCTCACAATCCCACCCTAGAAACATATAATTCAAAAGTGATTTGCATAAAGGTTAAACAAACATAACACAAAATGCAACTTGAACTACATGAAACCCTTGCAAACAAAATTACAATGACAAGACATGGAGAGAATTTTGCATTGGAATCACAGTTAACATCAAATTATGACTGTAAATTTAAAACAATAAAATTAAGAAAGGAAATTTTGTTTTTTAATTGAAGATGAAGGAGTACAAGTTTGAAATCTTGATTCAAAAGAGAAGTTTACAAGACTCTCTACAATGAATATGAGACCAAGAAACATAATTTTGAACCCTGAGAAACTAAAATTTCTCCAACTTATAGCTATCAAGTGACCACAGTAGTGAAAAAATGGAAAAATCCAGCTCCACTGCATCTCTAAATAACCTTTCCCATTTTCAAGCTCCTCATAAAAACCTGAAAAATAGAGCCTCGAACTGCTCCAAATTGCATGAGAAAAGTGGCAACTTTCTATCTCCAAAAGGTCTATCCAAAAAATCCACAAAATCAACTCCAAATAGCTCAGAACTGAAATTAGAAAGTTCAGTTTGGCTCCTCTTTTCCAAATTCGCCCAAGTGAACTCAACTGAAAATGGAAAGTTCAGTGAAGACTCAAACACTCAAACTACATTTTAAAACACAACAAACATTAAGGTAATTTATAGAAACATTACCTTAATGATGTTTTACATCATGTGCAGTTTCAAAAATCAAAATAGAAACCTTCCCTATTACATCTAATTTTGCAATTTGAGTCCAAATATTTTTATGTTTGCAGTTTGAGTAAAATTAGATATTTTTCAAAAATCAAAATACTATGCAAAAGCTCCTATAATGTTTTATTTTTCTATAAAAAATCATAAAAATAATCATGGGCTAACTCACATAAAGCAACTAAGGCATATGAGTAGCTCGACCTAGTGAAAAAGGGGCTAAAGTGTATATGATTTTCTCATAAAAATATAAAAGCCAAGTAATGGGTCTATTTGATTTTCTCCAAAAATCAATAAAAAATTTTAAGTCATGGCTCGACCTAGGCAATATTGGAGATAAGGCATTAATAAAGCATTTTATTTTTCAAAAGAATGTGATAAAAATCATATTCGAATTAGGGCACTTGGAAAACCCTAACATCAAAACCAATTTCGGCCCCTAATTCTTGGCATCATTTTCACTTGGCAACTTTGGAGGAAAAGGGCTCTGCATTTGGCTACCATGGGGAACTAGAGATTGAGCGTTTTTCATTTCGACTCCTCCATGATTGAGGTCAAGATACTCTTGCAACTTGATGGTAAGTTTCTTTTCATCATTATGTGGCATTTTCATTTCATTTCTTAAGGGTTTCGAAGCCTCTAGGTCGTGGCCTTTTTCGTTCCTCTACCTCACATTCTCATGATTTGCTTCTATGTTGATGTTCTTTGTTGTCTTGGGCCGCCTCGGAGATCTTGACTCGAGCTTCCGAAGGACATGGTACATGATTTTGAATGATTTTCTCCACTCACCAAAGCTGAGTAAGTTTCTATGCCTCCCTATTTTGTGCATTTCCCTCTTAAATAAGCTCGATTTGAGCTCTTTTCACAAAAAATATGAAGGATTTGTAGGTGAAAAATTGAATTCTCTTTGTACAGGCCACGACCATACCTTGTGCACTTCTTCTTTTTTCCCAAAAAATGGTTGATTTTGGGCTCGACCCAAGATAGGAAACCAATGAAATTTGTAAAGAGAAGTGACCAAGAGAAAACTTAGACATTTGTCTTTTGTTTCTAAGGGTTTGCAGACCCTTCATGGCCACGGCCATGACTATACCATTCACACTTTTTGAGAACCCCAACACTTGTGTAAGCTCAAACCCTTCACTATCCTCTGCATTTGGACTTTTTGAAATAAAACCCAAGTGGGTTTGTGCTTTTCTGAAGAGAATTGACTCTCTCAAGCCACATCCATGAGAGCACCAACTAGGGTTTCGATGCATTATATATTCCTTGTTCATTTTTTGAATATGCAAAATGTAATGTGTTAATCCATTTCTCTTTGGAAGAAAACCAAAATGCAAGCTTCTCCAAGTAAGGATGAGGCTTTAAACTTTTATACGTTTTGCATTTTATGAGAAAAATCACACTTGATTCATTTTACTATTGGGAATTGTTGGATATTGCTGATATGTGGTTGTCATTTATTTCAACACTATTAGAATTAATTTCTTTAAGACTGTATATGTCGAGGATATTGAGAAAATTGTAATAAAATAAGTTGTAGATTGTCGGTGAAGCAGTGAAGTTCAGTATGTTGGATAGTTCATTATAGTGATGATCAAAAGTTGTGGATTAAAGGGTTTGTTGAAAATCCTACCTAGTTTACCCACCAAAATTTTTAGAGGTTTTCATAGATATTTGATTGAGTTATGAGTATTTGTGTTCTAACAGTTTTTCAATTGTTTCAGTTGGTGTTTCTGGAAGAAGATAATGTGATTCTAGTAATATGAGTTGATGTGAATGCTTCTATGGTGATTTTTGATGCTTATGGATGTTTCTAGATCGTTCTCTATCTATTTTATTGGTTCACATTGATTGGTGTGCTCGCGATTGAAGATTTTCTCTTGCGTGTTCATTTTTTTGTTCATGGCCGACAAGGTGATTGTAGCATGTTGTGGATCTTCGAGGATTAATTATTGAAGATGTTTCATGTTCAAGGATTTTATTTAGGGTCCTCACAATTTTTTGGCCAACTTTGGTTGATTCACATTGATAATTATTTATGTTTTTGGGCTGACAGTTTGTATTCACTTTATATTTTATTGAAGCTGGCATGTAGATGATGTTATCCTCGGTTGCAGATATATATGAGCGATTGTTTATCTCATTTGAGACATGCATGATGTGAAGTGTGTGAATTTTGAGCACTATGTGTGAATAAAGTTTAGATCATTTGAAGGTAGAAGTTAAGCATGAAGAAGAGTGAGCAGAGTTTATGTGCTTAACCAAAACTATAATCAGCCATTAGTAGATGTTATTCTATCAGTTAGAAATCTTCAAATGGATTTAATCTGAATGTAACTGTAAGACAGTGTGTCTTCCTTTGGGTAGTAAGCCTTTTTGTATTTGAGTAGTGAGCTCTAGGCAATGTGCCTGAATGCAAGTGCATTCCCCATTTTCTATACTTTTAACAAAGTATAAACTTGTGGATTAACCTCCACCGTGGTTTTTCCCCTAACAGGGTTTTCCACACAAAAATATTGGTGTTATGTGTGGTTTTGATGTGTTGATAGTTTATTCTTTCATGTTTAATTATTAGATCTGAAAATAATTTTAAAATCTGTATAATGTCCGAGACAGCTGATTCACCCCCCCTCTCAGTTGTCTACCCTTGTGTTTCCAACAATTGGTATTAGAGGAGGTTCCTTGGAAGAATTTTAATAGCTTGAGGTGATCCAGGATGGTGACATACAAGAAGGATAGTTTGAGATTTGATGGAACAAACTATTCTCTGTGGAAGACTCGAATGGAGCGTCATATGAGATGCATTGGTGAATCTTATTGGAACATTACAAAGAATAGGTATATCATCCCACAGAATGGTCCTTCTACTTTTGCTAACATTAAATATGTTGAGTACAATATCAGGGCTAAGGAAGCATTGTTGAGTGCATTGACTGATTCCGAGATGAAAAATGTAATGGATTTGAAGACTGCTTATGAGATCTGGAAAAAGTTGGAAACTTTGTATGAAGGTGATGCTCATGTGAAAATTGCTAAGTTGCAAAGTCTGAAAGGGAAATATGAAACATTGAAAATGGGTGAAGATGAGAACATTACTACTTTCATACAGAGAGTGAATGAACTTGTGTGTAACATTAGATGTGTTGGTGGAATATTGGAAGAATCAGATATTGTTGCTAAAGTACTCAGATCCTTACCTTTTGCATACAAACACAGAGTTGTTGCTATTGAGGAGATCTGAATTGTGACAAATGTAACCAGAGACATGTTGATTGGTAAGCTTACTACTTTTGAGTTAAGCGAGTTTGGTGATGCTCTTCCTAAAACACAATCCAAATTCAAATATACTACCTCTGGTAAAGATAAGCAGAGATATGATCTGGGAGAAAGTTCTTCTAGAAAGGTGTTCAAGTATGAGGAAGAAATGAGAGAGATTGAAAAAGAAGAGAGAAATCTAGATGAGCTTGAAGCACTTCTTGTCAAAAGAGTAGCCAGAGGAGAAGGTAAGTATAAAGGGAAATTGCCTCTTAAATGTTTTTCTTGCAATAAGATAGGTCATTTTGCCTCAAGGTGTCCAAAAAGAGTTCCTAAGCCGAGATCTAACAAGCCTAGATTCCAAAGAAAATGTTATTATGTTGTTGATGAAGGTGTGACAAATGATGAACCTGATAAAGGGAATGTAAGTGAAGATGAGTTTGATTTTATTTTTATCAAGGAAAGTAAACATCTACCTGTTGATTCTACTAGTTGCATGAATGTTGAGAAAGCTCTAGCAGCCATAATTGAAGAAAAAAATGAATGGGTGATCGACAGTGGATGCTCTCATCACATGAAAGGTGATAAAAGTAAATTTGTGAGCTTGGAAAAGTATGATGGTGGTTTTGTAAGATTTGGTGATGACAATGTTGGTGTAATCCATGGCAGAGGGTCCATTTATTTTGATGGTAAGCATAATACTAATGATGTCCTATATGTTGAAGGTTTGAAGCATAATCTCTTAAGTTTTGGATAGATGGTTGAAAAGGGATATAATCTTCAATTCAAGGATGGAAAGTGTAAAATATTGGGGAATTCTAGAAATGTGATTTCATCAAGTACAAAAATAAAAGGTAATATTTTTCACCTGAGTACAACTAGTAAAAGTTTTCTGATTACTCAATTTGATGAAAGTTGGTTGTGGCATAGAATATTATGTCATGCAAACTTTGACAATATTATCAAGATAAGTTCTAATCAGGATGTGAGAGATATTTCTAAGTTGTTAAATCCTACTAATACCATATGCAAGGAATTTCAATTGGGGAATCAAACTAGAGTTTCATTTTGGAGCAAACAACATTGTTCAAATGAAGTGTTAGATCTTGTGCATACTGACTTGTGTGGTCCTTCTAGAATCAAAAGTTTACAAGGAGATAGGTATTTCATGTTACTCATTGATGATTATTTTAGATTGACGTGGGTTGCTTTCTTAAGGGAAAATCTGAAGCTCTAGATAAATTCAAGAATTTTAAGGCTAAGGTTGAGACTGAGACAGGTTTGAAGATTAAGTGTTTGAGATCAGATAGAGATGGTGAATTCACTTTCGGTGAGTTTAATTCCTTTTGTGAAGAACATGGGATAAAGAGACAATTATTTGCCTCATGAGCCCCTCAGAAAAATGGAGTTGTGGGAAGGAAGAACAAGATAGTTCTAGATTCTGCTAGGACTATGAAGCTGGAAGGAAATGTCCCACATATCTACTAGAGAGAAGCTATGAGTACTATTTTTTATACTCTCAATAGGGTACATGTCAAAGGTGATACTGGTAAGACCCCTTATGAGCTATGGTTTGGTCATAAGCCTACTGTTAGATACTTAAAAATATTTGGAAGCAAATATTATATCAAAAGAGATGAAGATATAGTAAAATTTGATGCTAGAAGTGATGAAGGAATCTTTCTTGGTTATTCTACTAAAAGTAAAGCCTATCGGTGTTTCAATAAGAGAGTGAGGAAAGTAGTTGAAAGTTCTAATATAAAGGTTGATGAAGAAATAGTAGACGATTCAGAATCTATGGATATGATTCAAATGATCAAAATATTAGTTCTGATCAGACTCGGAATCAAGTGCAGATCATTCTGGTGAATCGGGAAAGCCAAGAGGAAGGAAGTAGTAAAAGTGTAGAAGAGAGATCACAAGAGCCTGAATTTCAAGAACATTCTAATAATCCAAGGTATGTAAGACTAAATCATTTAGAAGATCATATTATAGGTGATAAGAACAAAGGTGTTCAAACTAGGAGAAGAATTGCAAAAGAATATTGTTTGATATCAAAGACTGAGCCACATAATGTAAATGAAGCATGCAAAGATGAACATTGGATGGAAGAAATGAAAGAAGAGCTATTGCAAATTGAGAAGAATGATACATGGACTCTTGTTCCTAGACCTAAGGACAAAAATGTAATTAGAACTAAATGGGTCTTTCAAAATAAACTGAATGAGCAAGCTTAAGTTATAAGAAACAAAGCAAGACTAGTATGTAAAGGATATTCTTAGATGGAAGGAATTTACTTTGAAGAAAATTTTTCCCAAGTTGCTAGGATTGAAGCTGTGAGACTATTTCTTTCCTATGTTGCTTACAAAAACTTCAAAGTTTATCAAATGGATGTCAAGTTAGCATTCATAAATGGTGAGCTGAATGAATAAGTATATATTGAGCAACCTGGTGGATTTCAATTTACTGATCAAGGAGACATGGTTTGTCAATTGAAGAAATCATTGTATGGACTTAAGCAAGCCCCAAGAGCATGGTATGCCAGATTGGACAAGTATTTTTTGAAGCTTGGATTTAGTAAAGGTACTGCTAATAGTAACTTGTATTTCAAGATTGATCATGATAAAGAATTGATTGTTGAAGTCTTTGTTGATGATATCATTTTTGGAGGAGATGATAGTTTGTGCATGAAGTTTGTTGATGATATGCAAAGTGATTTTGAGATGTCCATGAGGAGAAATGAAATTCTTTTTGGGATTGCAAATTACTCAATTAGATAAAGGTATTTTATATCTCAGTCCAAGTATGTGAAAGAATTGCTAAATAAATTTGGTATGGAAGATTCAAATCCAGTTGGTACACCTATGGTGACTAGATGTAAGTTGACAATAGATGATGATTTTCCTAAGGAAAATCAAACTAGATACAGATCCATGATTGGTAGATTGCTTTGTTTGACTCAAACTAGACCTGATATCATGAATGTCGTATGCATTTTTGCAAGATTTCAAGCTGATCCTAAGGAATCTCATGTGACTGCTATGAAGAGGATTTTTAGGTACTTGAAGGGGATAGTTGATTTTGGCCTATGGTATCCTAAAGATGATGACCTTAGTTTTAGTGCTTTTACTGATGTTGATAGGGCAGGAGATGTGAATGATAGAAAGAGTAATAGTGGTGGTGCATTTTTCTTGGGAAAGAAGTTGATTTCATGGTTAAGAAGCAGAATTCCATTTCTTTATCCGCTGTAGAGGTAGAATACATTGTTGTTGCTAAAAATTGTACTCAAGTATTGTGGATGAAGCAAACGTTGAAAGATATCAGAGGTGTGTATGATGAACCTATTGCCATATTCTGTGATAATTCAATTTCTATAAACATTTCTAAGAATTCAGTGTTTCATTCAAAAACCAAGCATATATCTATCAAGTTTCACTTTTTGAGAGACAAGGTGAGTGATAAGGAATTCAAAATGGAGTATGTGCCTACTAAGGAATAGATTGCAGACATCTTTACTAAGACTTTTCCTAAGGATACTTTTGAGTATCTCAGAGGGAACCTATGGGTGATTACCCCTCCTAATCTGAACTAAGATGCAATAACTTGCATCAGTTTGTGCATTTCATAGTCATATCTTCATCCAAATTGATGTTGTGGTGGCTGCTACTTAGGGGGAGTAGTCATATGTTTAGATATGTGGTTCAGATCTTGTGTGTACCTTTGTCATTGATTTCAAAGGGGGAGAAGATTCATGTGAAAAACTGTGAATTATCTGGGAAGTAGAGTCAAAACCTAAGGGGGAGAAAGTGTTAAGAGAAAGTTGTGTTGATGGTGTTTTTCACATTCATGTGTTTCCATAAATTCCAAAGGGGGGATTGTTGGGAATTGTTGGAGACTACTGATATGTGGTTGTCATTGATGTCAACACTATTAACATTAATTTCTTTAAGACTGCATATGTCGAGGATATTGAGAAAATTGTAATGAAATAAGTTGCAGGTTGTCGGTAAAGCATTGAAGTTCAGTATGCTAGATATTTTAGTATATTGGTGATAAAAATTTGTGGAATAAAGGTTTTGTTGACAATCCCACCTAGTTTATCCATCAAAAATTTTGGAGGTTCGCATAAAGACTTGATTGAGTTATGAGTATCTATGTTCTGATAGTTTTTCTATTGTTTTAGTTGGTGTTCCTAGAAGAAGATAATGTGATTCTAGTAATTTGAGTTAATGTGAATGCTTCTATGGTTATTCATGACTCTTTTGGATGTTTCTAGATCATGCTCTATCATTGTTGTTGGTTCACATTGATTGGCATGCTCGTGATTGAATATTTTCTCTTGTGTGTTCATTTTTCGTTCATGGCCAACACGGTGATTGTAGCATATTGTGGATCTTTGAGGATTAATTATTGAAGATGCTTCATGTTCAAGGATGTTATTTTGGGTCCTCGCAATGTTGTAGCTGAATTTGGTTGATTCGCATTGATAATTATTTATATTTTGGGCTGACAGTTTGTTTTCATTTTATATTTTATTGAAGCTGACATGTAGATGATGTTATCTTGGTTGTAGATATATATGAGTGATTGTTTATCTCATTTGAGACGTGCATGATGTGAAGTGTGTGAAGTTTGAGAATTATGTGTGAATAAAGTTTAGATCATTCGAAGGTAGAAGTTAAGCATGAAGAAAAGTGAGGAGATTCTATGAGCTTAACTAGAATTGTAATCAGGCATTAGCAGATGTTATTCTCCCAGTTCAAAATATTCAAATGGATTTAATCTGAATGTAATTGTAAGACAGTATGTCTTCCTTTGGGCAGTAAGCCTTTTTGTATTTGAGCAATGAGCTCTAGTAAATGTGCCTGAATGCAAGTGCATTCCCCATTTTCTATACTTTTAACATAGTATAAACTTATGGATTAACCTCCACCTTGGTTTATTCCCTAACAGGGTTTTCCATGCCAAAATCTTGGTGTTATGTGTGGTTCTGATGTGTTGATGGTTTATGTTTTCATGTTTAATTATCAAATCTGAAAATAAGTTTAAAATCTGTATAATCTCTTAGACAACTAATTCACCCCGCCCCCACCCCGCCCCCTCTCCCTCTCAGTTGTCTTCCCTTGTGTTGCCAACAGTTACCTCGAAACCTTGATTTCATTGTTCACTTACAACCACCTTGTATTTTCATTTCTTGATTAAAATAAAGTTTCCTCTTTGTACTTTTCATGCATTTTTAATTTCTCATTGAAAGCATTTGATATGAATCTTAAACCCTAGTGCATAGAAGATTTTGAAATAAGTAACATTTTGATGATGAAGCTTTTTGGAACTTCTCCAATTGCTTCAATTGCTACTCTTGATTTCTAGACATGGCATTATGTATGCATGTTAACTATCATTCTATGATAATGGATAACTTGCTTCCCTATCACTGTTAACATCATGTTAATAAAATATAGCAATAATATAATGTTGTAGCAGCACTTTTAACATGACACTTTTGTATGTAATCGAAAATGAATGATGAAAGATAATGCATTTGATTTTTGTTTTGCATCATTTGAGAATTTTGAGAATTATTTTTTCTCATATGTGATTATCATCTTCACTCTTGCATTTTGAATTTGATGGTCCCGTATAGGTGATGAATCCATTTCTCTTCCATTACTTTATGAGATTCTCCTTTAGTTGGTTGTTCCATCTTGAACACTATGAATGTATTTCTCTTCTCATAACCCCTCTTGAAGTCAAGGGGCAGCATGTCAAGCTCTACCCTTGTGGGAGCCTATTTTACATTGCATGCTTTTAAGTCTTCAAAGTAGATCAACAACCTAACTTTTCCTATACCTGTATAGGAAACAAACATGTAAGATATAAAAAAACATGAAGTACAATGCTACTATGATGTTTCATTTTTTCAGGCTCTTTTTCATATGTCTAATGGTTGTTTTTCTAATGCATCATAGGTAGTGCATTATATTCCTATTGACAAAGCACATAGTGAAATTCATATTCAGAGCTCTAACAACTTTTCTCAACATGATGCAGGTTCACTCAAGCTCGGGAGTAAGGATGGAGCAGCCACAACAAACCTCAACACTAAAGACTCAAAACAGGAAATGATTAATATGTTTTTCATTATATGCTTCTCCTCTTTTCTTAGTCTTCAGTTGTATAGTATGCTTCTCATGATGTATTGGATTAGCTACTCCTATGGCTTGTGTGGGATACTTTCTCTCTTTTTCATTCAAATGAATATAAAATAGTATGTATGCATTCTTTTTTCAATTCTGCATCTCTCTTGTAAAATGTATGAAACATTATGGAATGGATAACAATATAGAATGAAAGTATTATTCTTTGTATCTCATGCAATATTTTCTTATGCTATCAACATTAATTTACAAAACTAAATGCCCCTCCTAAACTGAAACTCATTGCATAATTTAACTAAACAACTCTTTCAAATTCCAATATGTGCAATTGTTTAAGCAAATTCAGAAATGAATTGAAAGTTTTTCACCTTAAAATGAACTTAATTTAATCAGCTCTGCTAATTTGAGTTGTGGTGAAAAATTGGTAACAGTTAATTCAAGACTAATGCTAATATGATTAAAATGTGTCTAGATGGAATGTCCTAAATGTTGAAAATTGATAAAAGCGGTTCACCACCAAGTGTAAACTTGGAAAACATAAAATGTTTGAAAACACAATGTAATATGCAAACATAACTAAATGACCTAGAAATGCAAACCAAACTTAAATAAAAAGCTATGAAATAGAAAGTGTGCATCTATAAATGTGTTGAGTACTGGAATGAAGACTTGAAATGCTATTGATTCTAAAATTTTGGCCTACTGGGACACTTACGCCATTCTAGGCGACCTAGTCCCAGATCTGGAAAACTACACCAGAGCCCGTTTCAGCCAAATGGGTATCCAAATCTACAAAAAACTTTGAAAAACATGTGCAATGGGACTAAGTCTCCATTGATGGTGACTTAGTCCACTTCGACTTTTTTGAAAACTCGAAAGTGGAAACGAAAGCTCTCAGTCTACACTTTCTACTCCTCCAAGTATACAAAACCAAAACCCTGATTTCTAACACTGTAAGTGACTTTTTATGGATGTTTTGGCTTTGCAAACAAGGAGATGTCTTCAAAAAATTTACAATCTATTCTTCAATGATCTCCAAGCCTTCAAGGTATCTAAATCTACAAACACACAAGGAAAGGGAGAGAAATGTTGAATGTTAGGGCATGGGGGTTTGCCTTTGTCAAACCCCTTTTAGGTAATTAAACCAAATGAAGAAATAAGATAATGAAGTATGAACATGACGTAATGGGATTAGAAACTTTCCATGATGATTGATCTTGAATTTTTGTAGCAATAGATGAAGAATCTACCCTTGAATGCTTCTTGATGACTTTACAATGCTAAAACCCTAGCTTGCTTGAGAAGAGTGATGAATGAAGAGAGGAGAGATTAAATTAGGGCTTCTAGGTCTTAGGGGTGAAAATGAGTAGAAAAACTTGTATTTATACATAATTATGCCCTAATTCCCAAAAATACCACATTACAGGCCGACCTTAGGTCTTAGAAAATAAAAACCCGCCAGAATTTTGAACTTGTTTTGATTTTTGAGCCAAATGGAACTAAGTCACCCCAAGTGGCAGCTTGGTCCCACTTAGGCATTATAAGTGGGTGTCGGGAATTAATATGCATTAAATGATGTTTATTGGGTTTATTCTCAAAAAAATACTTAAATAAGGCATGTAAGTGTAAAATGGGGCTAATTAAAGCATAAGAAAGGTGTAATTATTGATGACAAGCCTAGAAAAGTGTGAGAGTTTGTTACAACTCGTTACAACACTTTGAAATAATGCTTGTTAAGTGATAAAAAAAGAGGTTGTTTAAGTGAAATATATTAGAAAGGTCCTAGAAAAGTGAAGGTGTGTTACAACACTTCACAACACCTTTATAAGACATCATAAAGTTCTTATTGATTTACAAGGGTCCAAGACCTAATGTGAATGTGTTGACCACATTACAACATTAAATCTAGGAAAAAATAGGCCAACATCCATAAGAAAGACTCAAATGAGCGTAAAAATGTCCAAAGATACATTTTTTTGCGACACAGAGTTTTGGAAACCCTCTCTTGAGCTAGTTCATATTTTGAGAGTATCTTGCATCTTTCCCTTTCTTCCCAAGAATTAGGCTTTCATTAACTTCTTCATTTATGTAGCCATTATTTGTTATGAAGAAACTCAATAAAACATTCAGGGCACTTATCTTTATGCTTTCTATGCATGCACTTCTTGAGGTATGAAAACACTACTTGCAGCTTGCATATGCAATGAGGAAAATAATATCTTTTGTCTTTCCTGTTATCGCTAAAACAATTTTCCTCTTTACTATTTTCTCATTTCATTTGCAGATATACATTCCTAGTGCACTTTGTGATGAATTCTTGACAAGTACTCACCTCAGCATTCTTGCAAACAATGCACTCTTCGATGTACTCAATATGCAACACTATTCTGTCAGGTGCCTTGATGAATATGTATATCATGAAATCTTCATGTTGGTATGTTATAAACAGAATAAACATCAACACATTCTTTACTATTCCCTAAATCTAAGCACTATTATGTATGCATGTTCACTATCATATCCATGATAATGCACTCCTTGTTTCTCCATCAATCAAAATGACTTTAATTGCCTAGATTCTCTTACTATATGCATTACACGTGATGAAAATAGTAGGGCTAATGTTATGAAAACAATGTATGATGTAAAACCATGATGCAAATGATGCATTTTCATTCAGTTTCCTCTGCATTTTACTTAGGCATTCTAGATAAGCTCATTTCTCATTTGTATTTTCCAATTCAAAGGGTTTCCTTATGCACTTTTGACTTGGTTGCTATGAATGATCAATGATTGAGGCTGTTGTACACACTTTATGAGTTACTCCTTCAGTTGAATGTTTCCTTTTGAGAAATTATGAATGTGTTTTCCTTCTCAAACCCCTTTTGAAGTTAAGGGGCAACATGATGGGCTTAACACTTGTGGGATCCCATTTTTGCACCACATGCTATTATGTCTTCAGAAATGGATCAGCAACATGATTTCTCCTATACTTGCACAGTGAACAAATATGTTAGATAAAAACAATGAAGCTCAATTCTCCTGTGATACTTTATTTTTCAGGCTCTCTTGCATACATTTGGTATTTGTCCAACTAACTCAATGCACCATAATCAATGTACTATATTTCTATTGATATAACATATAGGAATATTCATAACTGAAGCTCTAACAAATCTTTCTCAATCATCTGTAGGTTCACTTGGAGACCAGGAGCAAGGAGGGGCAAGCAACAATGAAAACCAACTCAAAGACACCTCAGGAAATGATGGCTATGTGTCTTCTTATGTGCTTCTTTCCTTCCTTTATCTTCAATTGCATAGTACATTCCTTGTGTTATGTTGATTCAGCTATTCCCATGGCTTGTGTGGGACAATTGATCTCTCTTTTCATTTAACTAATATAAAACAAAATTTGCAATCTTGTACATATTTCCTTTGCAAAATAAATGCAACATTGTAAAGTGAATAAATCATTGCAAAATGAATGAAGCAACTTCTTATAACTTATGTATTCTCTTCTATGTTGCAAAGCATTGAATGAAAAACTTGCTTACTTTTCCTTCATAACACATTGCACCATAAAACTGAACTATTCCTTTTTCAAGCACTTAAAATATGCAATGGTTAAGCAAAGCAGGAAAGTGCAAAGAATTTTTCACCCTAAAATGAACATAAAATACTCTAGCTCTGCCAATTTGAGCTATAGGTGAAAAATTTGTAACAATTACATAAAATATTATGATTGAATTTAAATCATTGGAGTATTATTTTGAAAAGAGTAATTATTATTTAACATTTATCTTACCATGTTATGTATTGCATTTGTATGTTTGGAATGGATCAACCTTGAGTGGTTGCTTATTTTAGTACTTCCCTTTATGTGGTGTATATTAGGCTTGGATTTATTCCTTCATATTATCCTAGGTAACTTTCAGGAGGAAATCCATTTTTAGAGGGGGAATGTGCGACTTTACCTAAAGTTAACTCTTTCCTTGTCCTAGTCTTGTCATTTTTATTTGGTTAAAACATGTTTAAGAATGGGTTGAAAAGTATTATAAGGAAAACCTATTTCCAATGTTTGACCATTGTCATCCTCATGATTATATACTTATTATTTTTTTATGTTTTCATTTCATGTTCGAACTTATGTATCTTATTCAAATTCACTATTTTCATAAGTTATTAATGAAGTAATTCATTTCTCTAGTTCAACATTGTGAGTAGATTTAATGATTGTATATGTCAAATGATTAAATATCCATATATTAATATTTAGGTCATGATTATTGTATATGATCTTCATTAAGTTTTATTCATTTAATTAAATGTGAATTTATTAGTGTTAAATTTTGATATTATAATGCAACTACAATGTGGAAGTATTTCATGTTTGACTAAATGTTCATGTTGGGAATTTATGTTGTGCTTTGAAAATATTATACTATGGAGATATGCTTGATTTTTTAACTTAGTTTGTAGATAATTATTCTCCAATTAATATAAAGATAAATAATTTGATTAAATATGTTTATGTTTAATATGTTTATGTGAATTTATTAGTGTTTAATTTTGATAGAGTTGGTACATCATCTACCGAATTAAATGTGCACTTAACAGGAGTGCCATGTGTTAACTGAGTGAGAGATGAAGGAGGCACCCAAGATCAACCATTAATCTCATCAATAGAGACAGTGACAAACTCAAGAGACATCAAGGCTACCTCTGTCACAAGGAAAACACAATCGAAAGAAAAACACTCTCCTAAAGAAGGTGATCCCTTCTTCTGACCTCCATTGGAAGCGAGGTCATCCTCCAACTTACACTTTAGTGGAGGATTTGGAATCCCAAAAAAAGAAGCATAAGGCAAGGAGGAAGAGGACAAGGCTACATCAGACACCACCATGGTGTTTGGCATGTCCACTGGATGGGAAAAGGGATGGATGTCCAAAAGGGGCATCAAAAGAGGGAGCTCCACCAAGGGAGTGATGAACACCTACACCCTTTTGGGGTGAGGTTCATGAGCATTCACATGAGGAGCTAGAAGTAAAACCGAGGCGACAGGAACTAAAGTGGAAGGAACAAAAAGGGGAGGCATAGCATGGGATGTCAAAACAAGAGTTGTAGGCTCCTCTTCTTCCTTTTATGAGATAACTTACTCAACAGCTAGAGCCTTCCTCTAATGCTTAGACTTACGTGCAAGTCGATTTCATCGGCTCCAAGAACTAGAAGTTTCTTCTTGAGAAGGAACAAGAGGCTCTTGTTCCACCATAGGCGTGTCCTCCATAATCGTTGTCAATGGAAGGGGAGCCTCCTAGATGAGAGTAGAAGTAGGAAGCGTAGGAGTAGGAAGCATAGGAGTGGAAAATGCAACCAGTACAGAAGAAGACTCAGGCACCTCCACAGTGGGCATCTTCCCATTTGCTACCAAAGAGGCAAGAGCAGTAGGAGGCCATAGAGGCCAAATGAATGGGAAAATCCATGAGGGTCCTTCCCCTTACCATAGAAAATAGGCTTAGGCACCATGGGTAAGATGAGAAGTTTGAATAATTAACACTTAGCCTTTTTCCAAGTAGGCACCATGGGTAAGATGAGAAGTTTGAATAATTAACACTTAGCCTTTTTCCAAGTAGGCACCATCAGACTCCCCATACGAGGCATGGGAGAAAAGGTTGAGGGAACCACAACAAGGCAAGAGGCAGAAGTGGATGGAACAATATAAGAATAGGAAGGCTCCTAGGTGCGAGAAAACTTACCCTTCCCCTTTTGTTGAGAGGAGGAGGTAGCCTGTTGTTGCACAATCATAGAACCTTTGATCGAAATGGTGTAAGGGGAGACAGGGTAGGTCACCTTCAATATTATTCCTTTGTTCTTATATTTGACATATGTGTGATACAACAAGTTTGTCCTTCGAGGAATCTGACCAACCGGTGTAGGCCAAAAGTGATCTAATGATTATCCTCCACATGACACCAAAGGTTTATAGTTGGTGTCATACGTGCACAAATCCATCATGAGAAAACTTTAAAAACTTATGAATTACCAAAGTGAATGTGTTCATGGAAACTAGCCATGGGATGCCTAGTTTCACTCTAAACAAGTTCAATTCTGAGATGATATCAAAAGGAGAATTTACAACCTTGGGTCCTACCAGGACTGAGAGAGTGATGGAACCAATCGGAGGGACTGAGATTTTTTTGTGTGTACATATTGTGGTTTTTGACTTTTCATATTCCTCTATATGCAAGAAGTTTAATAGAAGATTCTCCTTCGTTATAATGTTCACATGAATCACGAGGTCAAATAGAACACTAGTCACAATGTTCCCATTAATGTGAGCGGGAATGTACAAAGGAGAAGGATGTTGTTCATGTTCATAGGTAGGTCCTGCGATGTGAAATTTATAGCAAGTTATTCATTTGCAGGATGAGTGGGAGGAATAGGTGTAAATGAAACCACATTTACATACTTCAAGAACTTAGGGGAAGTAGAACAAGGAGGTTCAACAATTAGGTTTGCAAAGTGAGATAGAAATGGATCCATGTAGATTTGTAACTCGCTACTAGCCTTTGCCACTGACTTGTTCGCATTTTGCTTCTTCCTATCGAGGTAGATAGTACCATCATCAATGTGATCATGTATCTCATGACATAGGTGCATACATCTTTGGGTATTGTTTTTGGGAATTTGATGGTACTGGTAGCATGTGTTCTCTTCATGCCAGTCGAGGTAAGGTTCAATTAGGTGTCAAGGATCTGGCAAGGTTATCTCTTTGTCTTTCAATAATTTCTTCAAAATAAAAGAGTATGATTTTGATAACTTTGTGAGTTTTTTGTTGCATTTGAGGCATTTGTCTCTAGACACAACAACTATATTTGCAACAGATTTACCTTTACTAGAGATCGACACAATATACCTACCCTTAGGTCAGGAGTGTGAGGAAGATCCCCCAAAGTGGGGAATCATCTGCTAGTACTACCACAATGAAACACAAAGATGTGCAAAAGAAGGGTATTTCATCAAAGCAAACTTCTCTTGCTAGGACCTCTACAGGTTGCCAATGAAAACCTTGTACAAATTTGAGTTGGGAAAAGCATAAGATATCTATAAAAATAGTGCTTTCTACTAAGCAATAAAATTAGCTATCTTCTCATGCTCTCCCTACTTACACCAGACAAGGTCCTAAAAGGCCATCTTTGGCCCGATGTTCGCCTGGAATTACCGAAGAAACTGATTCACAAGTTGATCAAACGAAAAATATGGAATTATCAAGCAAGGGATAATACCATTCTAGGGTTGTATCCTTAAGAGATCTTGGGAAAAACTTAGCCATTAATGCATCATGGTGGAATAAATTCATACACATGGAATTGAATGCAGACACATGTGTTTGCAGATCTCCCTTTCCATCATACTTCTCAAAATTCGGGATCTACATCCCTTGGCGGATAGAAGTGTTTACAATTGCTATTGATAAAGGACTATAATGAAATAAAGGCTGAAAATTTGGCTAGGAGGTAGCCTGGGATAGGTTCATTGACTAATTCTGCATTTGGCCCATGTTCTATAGCAGAGCATTCAGATCAAGATCAAATGATGAAACAGGACTAGTGGAACCACTGCTAGAGCCACCAACCCCCATTCCACCAAGGCTCCCACCACTAGAACCAACATTTCCCCTAGAGTTACCACTACCGGAATTAGGAGGAATAGCACTAAATCCTAGAGCAACTCTCTTTACTTTGACGGTCAGAAGTGCCTTAGACACGGGAGTGGTATTGATGGAAGGGCCTAATTCAGCCACATATATCAATGTCATGGGCATCAAAACTCCTATTTTTCTTCCAGAGGGTTCGATTCCAGAACCTCAAGTAACACTCAATCTAGAGTTGTATGAAGGGTATATGCTTCCACTATGTGAGTGAGGCCTCATAAATTCCAAGCCTACCCAATCTTTGTTTAACATATATATCTCATTGATAAGCCTAGCAGCCCTAGTCGTGTTTCATTATTTTCCCAAATGTTTCATGAGATCCAGTAGCCTCCTATCTAAAGTAAGGAGGTGCTCTACGGGAATAACGAGAGCATCATCCTTGTTCAGAGGTGGGGTTGTAGGAGAAATAGGAGGAGTAGGAGCATAAGTGGCCTCCCCGAGGAAGCTCATCTTCATCTTCGAAACCATTTCTTGAGAAGTGAGACCAGTAGTGACCTTTGAGAAATCCATCTCTAGGTGTCGTACGCTTCTCTAACAACGTACCCAAAGGTTGTAGATTGAATTGTAAAGCTCATAAAGCTTCACAACCCTCAAGTTTGCAACCCACACAAGATGTTGGAGGAGAAATATCGACATGAAGAAACAAACACTACAATTTTCACATCAGGTTCACCAAAATGTAGAGGGGCACCGACTACTCCAAGACCCTAGGTCATGGGAGGGTCCTAAGCAACAGGCTGCCTTGATCTACCTCAAGCTTGCTAAATGATTCAAAAATTTTAAATGGTTAAGGTCAAAAAGGAAGAGCAATTTGGTTCCTACTATCCTACTAACCTGAATGTTTCAGGGGGTCAAATGAGCTAGTTCCCAAAGTTCAATCTGTGACTCAGACAACACATTACTTGAGGATGACAGTGCAGGACATAGATTCTAGCGCAATGTGTTGATGTCTCAGTAAGGCGTTGGCATCCGTACAAATAAAGAGTGTGAGGAACAAATAAAAACACTAGAAAACAAGCTAGAAGACTGATTGATAGAGTTTTATACTTATGATAGAGTGTAAAGAAAGTACAAAAATGAAGTACAACAAGAAGAATACTTTAACTAGATATGCTTCAATTGAAAAAGGAAGCACAAGAAAGTGATACCGAACTTCTTACAACTTGATTCTTTGAATAGCTCTAGCTGGGAAGTACCTACACACATAAGACCAAGGAAAATGTTGGGGTTGTTTTTAGAGAGTTGCCTCAGTCAATCCCCTACTTTGGTGTTTCCACCTCTACGGACATCTAGATAGCAACGATGTAGAAAATGATAAAGAGCTCGTGTGCCAAGCAATACACAAAACATAATATACCACTATGCAAGTATGACGATACAAAAGTAAATGAAAATGGTGGATATCACCTTCACAACCACATGCTCTCAAGGAAAGTAGAGGAAGGCGTGATCTTGCAAGTTCTCCAACGACACTGTCAAAATGAATGGAGTGGAAAATCCAAGAGATCAACAACTTGCAGCTACAATGGAGGTGGTGGTGAAGCTTGAAAGTGTGTAAGTTGATCAATAAAGCATCAAGAATTTTTTCAAGTGTGTTGGAATGGTGAAGAAGTTGAATGAAATGAAGGAATAGGAAATTTGAAAGGAAAAATGGAGGAAAAGGAGCCATTTTACGTCATTCAAGGGAGCAAGAGGTGTTATGGTTCACATCCAATGGAGAAATCTAATGCTTCTATAGATTCCAGAAGTAAGAATCCTATCAGAACAAAAGCACAATGTATGGACATCCACATGGCACGTGCACATCCCTGTCAAAATTCCTCCATCGACAAAAAAATAGGTTGTCAGGTGAACAAGGAAAGGTGGCGGATGTCAAGATTGCATCATCAAAATAATATTTTCAAAGGTGAAGGGTATGAAAATGGGGAATTTGCAAGGGATGTAAATTCATGCCATTACAGTAAGAAATGTGACACTTAGTGTATATGTTCAAACTATAGAAAAAATAATAAATAAACCACTTATGGCAAGATTCCTATTCTAGTTATTAATGATTTGTTATATGAACTAAATGGAGCTATGTTTTTACAAAACTTGATCATAGATCAAGTTATTAGTAAATACAAATTAAAGAAGACATTTCGAAGATAATATATAGAAATCATGAGGATCATTATGATTTTTTAGGGATGTTTTGTTCATCTTACTAATGCTTCTCCTACATTTGAAATTTTGATGATATATCTTTAAGTTGCTTTTGAGGAATTTTGTCTCAATGTTATTTGATGATATACTGATTTATATCAAGACATGGGAATATGATGAAGGGTACTCCCCTTACAATCTAAAACTCACAAAAACAACAGATAAAGGCACAAACAAAATGTAAGAAGGAAGCAAATATTTTATATTATCATTTAAATGAAAAAAGAAATTACAACATTATATTCGCCATCACATAGGCTTTCTAATTACATAAATCTGCAAATCGGAACCACCATGTACGTTGCTCTGGCCTCTTTTTTATAGCCCCCTTTCACATGTCCTTTATTTAGAAGGTGTAACTGCCCTAAAATCTTCTGGAAAGTGTACCTTCCTCAAGAAAATATTTTGAAATTTTATTAATTTTGCTAGTACAACTTCGCGGGGTCATAACTTTTGATCTGACCATCGGATTTTCTATTATAATACCTTTTAGGAAAGCTCTCGAGAAATGTTTGGTCAAATAGTAGGGCTTAAAGGCCAACTACTTTTGATTTCCGCTAATTTTCAGGCCCATTTGGAGCCTCTAAGTGCCTCAAAATTGACTTCGAAGATTTTAATAGGATTTTCGAAAATTGAAATTTGAATATTTGTCAAATGACAAAAGGTATTGAAGTGATTTATTTTCCATTAGCTCCAATTTAGCATTCTGGAGTTTGTGTAAGATTTTTTGTCCAACCGTGCATAAATGCAAACTTACTAAAAATAGTAACCTTGCCAAATTTAGCCTTTATTGAAAAGAAACAACATATTTTTTTGGGTGATGCAAGAATGCTCTTACACCCTAGATGCTCATGCATCAGAATACCATTTGCACCATGTTGATCAAGCATTGTAAATCTTCCAATCAACTTTATGCTAAAACTTTAACGTTTAATTTTGGACTCAAAAAGTTGGAGTAATCAGCTCACAATATGTATCATGAAGGAGTAAATTTTGATCCAAATAAAATCAAGGCTATGATGGAGTGAGCAATTTGTAAAATCGTAAAGAAATTGAGGGGTTTCCTAGTACTTAGTAGATATTATAGAAGATTTATAAAGAACTATGGTCCCATGGTAGCACCCCTCACAATACTTTTGAAAAAGGATTATTTCCATTGGAATGAGACTACTAATAAAGTATTTGAGAGATTGAAGGAGGCCACATGTACCACTACAATTCTACCTACTCTAGATTTTGTCAAAAAAATATTATTGAGTGTGATGGTTGTAGGAATGATATAGGAAGAGTTATTAGTCAAGAAAGTAGGTCCATTACTTTTGAAAATTACCAATTGAAAGATAATAATCAACTCAAATTCTATTTATGAAAAGAAAATACTAGCTATTCTTCATATAGTCAAACAATTGAGGGCATATCTAATAGGTCGACACTTCAAAGTAAAGATAGATCATGATAGCTTAAAATACTTCTTAGATTAGTCGTTAACCTCGAAAAAACAACAAAAAAGAGTTGCTTTAAGATGATGGGATAAGACTTTGAGATATTTATAAGAAATATGAGCAAAATGTTTTGGGTGATGTACTTTCTAGAAATGATGATAACAAGAAGTAACTTATTTCGTACCTTTTTGATATTATAAGTAAATTGAGTTAAAGAAATAAGATTAGAGTGATAACAAGATGTCTTTATATAAAATCTCATACAATAGTTAAAAAATGATTGAACAACTTAAATAATTTTTGTTGGAAAAGAGATTTACAACTAAACAATTGAAGATAAATTTTGTTGGAAGAGAGATTATATAAGAACTCCACAAGCTCCATGATTGTCCGATGAAGATGATTGAATACTTTCGAGGAGTGTGATATATTATTTAGGAGCGAGTAGAAACCCAGAAACCAAAAGACACAACACCCACCATCTAAGACGGACAACGTATGATCCACTACCAATTTCTTTATTACAATAAGGATAACAAAAGAATTTAGAACACCTTTCCATGGAATAATTGCCTTATTGTGAGGGTGGTGTGAGCAGAAAGGGATACATTATAATTGGAAATGCGGGGGCATGTGAAGTCCAGGCGGTGTGGTCAATGTAGTCAAAATGTAGAGAAATAAACATTCAGTTTATATACGACAAAGATCGCAGGATTTGAGAAGTGAGAGACAGATACAGATGAATTGTCTAATCAAGGGAAAGAAGCATCTTATATCACTTTTTTTATGCTATCAGACTGTGAATTCATTGAATAGTGTGTTATATGTGTCCTTTCCCATCCCCCAACGCAAGTAGCGTGTTTCTGAATGAGAAGACAGGCGTTGAAAATATTTAAAAAAACACAGATGACATGGAATACACAGAGGGTTCTCCTTCGGAATGTGGTTTTATGCTTTATACTATAAATAAATGAGATTTAACCGTTGAGACATAACTCATATAAATATGAAGATGTTAAATAAATATTGGAAAAGCATATGACTTCACAAACATGATGAGCATAAAATACACAATTAAGTGTGCTTCTCTCATTGGGATGTGCTTTAATGCAATACAACCGTTCAAGTCCAATATTCAACTTTAAATGCTAACGTATGTATTGTATCTTTATTGGATTGTGAGTTCACAATTAGAGAATAAAGCTCAAAATTGTTATAGTGTCCAAACTTTCACGTAGTCTTGGACATGGTTGTATATGCAAGTGCCTAGTCAAATCATGTGTGTGTCAAGTGGGACATCAATAGCTACATGTTATGCTTTTATACTTATTCTATCTAATGTCCTTTGTGCCACTTGACATGGATATACAATTAGCATCATATACATTCAACATATGTCAGCGTGATGTGGCATGTGATTATAATATAATTGATATTATGTGAGTTTGACACATGTCATATTCTTGTCTATATGGTCGTCTCACCACAAGCTTGTTAGTATATTTGTGGAGGCTAGCTAATGATTTATATAATCCTCAAAAATAGTTAAGGACAAAACATACAAAAGCAAGAGCAACACACTTTTCATGTCTAATAATTGTAACGTAACAATGAAGCAACACATGTTCGCATGCTTGTGTTGCCATTATGAATCACAACACTATAAATAAACATACATACCCTGCATAAGAAACATATGGATGTCACGCAAGTAGGGAGATGGTTACATCTCAAAATACTCAAGATGGCATACATGGTAATGTGGCACAATCACATACATACATAAGCAACTCGCGAGTTGAAAACATAATTAGATTCATTTAAATTTTTTAGTTGTAATTAAATGAGGTGGGATTTAATGAGAACTAAAACCATGAATCTATCATATCTATTCTAGATTTATAATTCTCATTACTTAATTTCAAAACATAAACATACTTGAACTAGAATCAAACATAATCAAAATTTGTGTTAGTTTATTTCATTTCCATAAAAATCATAGTAATGTGTGTGAGAGAGAGAGGACTTAAACAATAGATTATCTAATAACAAGATGGTTCATTCCTCAAACCTAGTTAGTCAAAAACATACATAGGTGTACAAAAAGGATGCAAACCCTTAATGCATGAAATCTTCTCTAACACTTATCATGATTATAAATCACTTTGTCCATTAATGCATGAAAGCTTCTCTAAGAGAGAATATTTAAAAATATTTTTATTTAATTTTTATTTTGGCCCAATGGGATGTTCAAATTCATGCCCCCAGTTCTATATAAGCCAAGCAACTTCTCCAATTGGTATATTTTTTCAATTTATCAATTTTCTTTAGAGCTTGAGCAATAATGTTCAACTATAAGATTTGCGGATGAAACCCCATAAATTCTTGGATACCAAAGGATGAAAATATTTGGCTTCTTGAGGGAAATCTCACTCAAAATTTGTATTTGCAGTTCCAACTTTTGTTTGTATTTTAGCATATTTTTCAATATGTATAATTGTATATTTGAGGAGCTACAACAAGCATATTATATTTTCATATTTGAATCATATTCACATGTGTTTAGTTTTTAATAACCCCAATGGCTTATCTTCAAAAATAAATTTTTGGTCTACAAATTTCATTCAAATCTAGCAAATACCCAAATTTTCTTCACAATTTTAGCAATAACATTAATAACCCAATTTTACAATTAAAGCTAAGAGATAAGAGAAAAAATCCAAAACTTCTTATTATTGGAGAGAGTCGAAATACATCAACATATGATACAATAGCTACAAAATTAGCAACAACAAACTAAAATTATTATATACAACCCTGCAACAAAACTACAAAAGTAGCATAAATTAGGCATAACTAAACTTGCAACTAGGAAGCACATTCACAACCTCTAGATGAGATCATCCTGTAGATCCAAATGGGTTTTATCCTTTGATCCTTGAAGATAAAGGGTTTTCATCCTTTGATATCATGTAAATCCAAGGGTTATGATCCTTAGATCTAATTGCTTGAACATAAGGCTCAAAACATTGTTGGCAAGGGTTTTTGGTGTAGAATGAATTATTCCCTCAAATAAATGCATCTATTCCCTTTGTATAATTGAAAGCAATAGTTGGTAATGAGTTTCACTCCAAATGAGCATGTGACATGTATATTTGTAGTCATTACTAGTTATTTTCTCTTTTCCCACCTAAAATTTGAATTTGAATTTTTTATGTGAGATATTTTGGTTTTTTTGGCAACTTGTCACACTTTTTCACTTTCAGCAATATGGTGAACCTAGGAACTTTAGCAGAGTTCATGATCTCAAAAAATTTGTAACATTTAGAACTTCTCTAAAAATTTCCTTCTTTTCACCTCCTCTCTCACTTTCTCTTTATCTTGTCACATTTTTGTACTTTCATGAACTTTATCAACCTTTTACAATTTTCACAAACTCACAAACTTTACAACATCACAAACTTGGTGAACTTCTTTTATCTATTGCACTTTTCTCTAGTTCATGAACCTTCAAAATTTTTGTGATTCTAAACTAACCTTCCTTTGTCACGCTTGTAGAGAGATTACAAACTTAGTGATGAAAAAATTATTATCTCATCTTCACACTTTTCACAAACTCACTAACTTAGCAACAAATAGAATTGTAGCATCATAAATTGTCACCCTTGACAATTTCACACTATTTTTTTCTCCCCCTTAATTGCATGGACCTAATTGAACACCTAATTTTCTAAATTATGCATTCCATAGCTCATTTTAACAATTACTGATAAATTGCAAGCGAAAAACAAATGCATTCATCTAATACTCTACCCTCGACACCATAATTTCTAGAAAATAGGGTTGGTACACATACGCCCTATGGCGAATAGGTCCCCTTATGGAAAAAATATCCCCCTATTTTGGCTCCAAATTCAAATATATCGGTGTCTAAACTTTATTATTTGCAATTCAAGTGTCCAAAGTCATCTATCAACATTTGATTTGTGGGAAATTAGAATAATTGCATATAAATACCTAGTTATTACACCATTTGAAAACTAAGGGAGAAAATTGAGAAAGAATTATTGTCAAGAACATTATCAAGCAAGTCAAGAGCAACATTTTAGAGATTTATTGTAGTAATTCAAGATCCAAGAATCATGTCAAATCATATGCGATTTTATGTATGTTCATGCTATCATTGTTGTGAAGGCTAACCCTTTTGTAGGTCTCCAAGTAATTCAAGAAAATCAAGCAAGCAAGATCCAAGCCTTGAAACTTTTCTTTCCCATTGCCTAAATCTTTATAGGAGTAGTTCACTAGTTTGTCAATCTTGTATAAATCTTCCCTCTTTGCATGCATTTGGTTAGTAACTCCTACACTGGTAATTTGGTCAATCTGGTTGGAAAGAAACAGATGTATTTTTAGGGGTCATACTGTATCAATTCAAAGGCTTAAGGAGAAGATTGAGAAAGAAATTTTAGAAGTTTCAAATTCCTATGTTTGTAGTTTCAAGACAATTTTCTCTTTATTTACCAATTGGGATAATTATATTCTAAATCATTGGAAGTGCATATTACATTACCTTTTCTAGGATCTTGCTTTCAACCAAATTTTGTCAAAGTAGATAGAAATAAGATTAATTGGATGCCTCTCACTTCTTCCTTTTATAAGCTCAACTTTGATGGGGCTTCTAGGGAAAATCTTGGTGTATCAAGGGCAGGTTGGATTTGGGATTGGAAGGGGTTGTTGATTGCAGCCAAAGAAACTTATTTATCTACTTGCACTAATAACATGGCGGAAGCTCAAGCTCTTTTGTCTAGGCTAACTTTGGCAAAGGCACTTAACATCAATAAGCTTCATGTAGAAGGTGATTCTTTAGTGATTGTTAATGCATAAGAGTGTTTGCAATTGGAAACTAAGATACATTCTTCAAAAGGCCTGGGCACTTTTATCCTCCTTTGAGGACATCTGAATTTTTCACACATATCGTTAGTGCAACAAGTTAGCAGATGCCCTTGCTAATTTGGGTTGTGACTAGCAATAATTGAAACTATTTGATGGTGATGAGGGTTTTTAAACAACACCCATGTCTACAAGAGATAGTACTAGTAGAGTAGTCTTTTATACCCTAGCATGTTTTTCATCATTATTAAAGTTGATGGCTTGCTAGCTTTATACCAACACATGGTTCAAGATTAGTTATTCTAAGGAAAGATCATTTTGATTTGATAGCAAAATTTCTATTTCATGGTCATTTGTCTGATGGGATAATTTGTATGACACACTTGGTTGGCGGTGACTGTATGGTAATGATGGAATATTACGTTGGATATAAGGTACTTCACCTTGGTTGAGCTGTGATGATGGCTTTCCAGTTTCAAGCCAACATGTTCCCTGACTGGAAAGATTATTCTGTAATGAGTGTAGAATGCCATATAACATACCTTGTGGTGGCTTGCGCTTATATCACTAGTACTATAAGGCTCTTATTGGATCTGAAGGGTAGAGACTAGGATTTTCTTACAACATAGGCTGCCAAAGATGGAGAGGTGCCCATGAAATTGTGATTTTTATGAATGTTTTTTTTATTTTGCAAGTACTTCAAGGCACATTGATTTGAACGGAAATTTATTAAAGATATATGAGGAGGCAGGTTCGCACGAGCTCGCATGCTTTGAAGGTGTCTTGAATTAATGATCTCTCTCTCGCATGAAATGAAATCATGACCTTGAACTATGAATGAATGCCTCCAAAAAACATCCATTAGCTTTAAAAGGCGGTGTTTGTAAAGTGGCATTTTGTCTAAAGTTTCTGCTAGTTTCTCCTGTGCATGTGACGGCTGCCTAAGAAGTGAGAGATGTGAGAGAAGTGTGTTGCAAAGTGGCAGAATGGCATTTCAACCATGGAATTTAAAAGTTAATTGCAAAGTGCAGCCATGGGAGCATCCTTTTGATGAATATCTCACTCAGGAATGCCTGAGTATGGTATTCAAAGTGGAATGCCCTAGGGTCGAGGAGTCTGTGCCTTTTGTTCTTGGTGTGGAGGTCATGAGCCCAAGAGCTAGGCGAATAATCTTCCCTTCCTAGGTGCTTTCTATTTTTTTTTTCAAACATAGGACTACAAAAATAGATTTGAAATCCCTCTATAGGGACACATACACCTTAGGTGAATTAGTCCTCCATTTTCAGCCCCATATTTGAACCACAGGTGTACAGTGTCCTGCTTTGTCCATTTCAATTGTCCAAATTTATTTGTGACTTTCTGTGTTTGTTTTATTTACATCAGAATCGTCAGGTTCACCATAATGAAATAAAGGAAAAAATGAAGGTGGTTCAATATGGAATGGGTTATGATGCACTTACACTTTCCTTCCTTATTTCATTAGGAAAAAGAGATCCCCTAGGGTAAGATTGAATTTCAAACCTTGGGTGAGTCAACCTTGATGGAGATCATGTTGTTTTCCTTATGACTTAGGATGGGCTAAATCAACCTGAAATACACTTTTGGGAGATGAATGAAAAACACCAAATGAATGCAATGTAAAACATGAAACCTCTAAAATAAACCTTAATTTAATAGAATCTAGAAAGTAACAGTAGATCTAAGAAGTGATTTTATTCACCTATCACAAAAGGTTGTGTTGAGTGTCCTCTTGGGACTCATTTGTCCAAGGGTGAATGGGTCTTGCTACAGGGGTTGGAAATTTTCTTTTACATTCTTTTGGTCATATAATTCCACTCTCGATTTCTCCGGGTTTCATAGTCAGAAATTCGGAAATAAATCTTGAAAGTGAGTCGTTGTGGCTTGACAACAACGTTGACAACTTTTACAATTTTTCTCTTTTGATAGATATTCAATTCTTCTTCAACCTAAGATCTACAAAACACATGAGGGAATTTTTTTTGTTTTTTGTGAATGGGGGTTTACCTTGGTCAAACCCCATTTTGGTAATTGAACCTTGAAATGAAATAATGAAACATGAAAGGAATGATGAATGAACAATTGCTATGTTGCAACTCACCAAACCCTTGAAGGATTGAAACTTAGTAGATCTCTCCAAGGTCTTGATCTTGCATGAAATGGATTGATTGATGATGTTGATCTTTATGCTTGAAATTTGACTTGAATACTTGAAACCTAAATTACAATGTTATCTCCAAAAACATGCATGATGCTTGACAACTTTGACATGATGCTTGAGATCTTGAATGTTGCAACAAATACTTGAGAAATCTGCTCTTGAACACCTTTGACAATAATTTTAGTTCTTGTGAAATTTGAATAAAGTTCTCTTGAAAATCTAGGATTTGAATTGATAAAAAGGCCTTGCTTTTATAGGTAATTCTCTAATTTCCCAAAAATTAAACATTGCAAGCCGAAATTTGAAATTAAATTTGGGATCATAAAAGGGCCACCAAAAACATATTTAAAATTTGAATTTAGCAACTAAAGGGGACCCAATTTCCCAAGTGCAAATGGGTCCTAACCTAACTTTCTAGGACCTATTCATTTCAAGGTGTTAAAAATGATAATTGCATTAATTAAATCACATCTCCCCTTTCAAAAATTATAATTAATTAGGCTTATAAATGCAAAATAGGGCCAATTAGAGGCTTAATTAAGTCTGATTAATTAAGGACCCAAACATAGTGTGAAAATGTAAAGGAGGAAATTTTCCAACTCTACAGAAGGGATCCATTGACATGGATGACAGAGCATTCAATTATGTTCTTTGTGTGCCTTCATTGTCAACCAATATCCTTTCTATCTATCAGATCACACATGGTGGAACAGGCAAGAGTGTTGAGTCCACACCAGATTATGTCATAATCTAAGATTTGCATAGCAAAGATATAGTTTTAGTTGGGGAGGTTAATCACCAATATTGATTTTGCACCTTCTCACATTTTTCTCCTAATGATTTAGTAGATGTTCACATTGAGGCATCTTGTGTGGAAAGTTTTTAGGAGATTTAGTATGGTCATTTGAATCTTGGTATTGTTTCATCTACTGACATGTGTTAATATTTCATCTCCTTCATCTATTGTTGTACCTAAGGATTCTTGTGTTGCAATAGTTTTGATTCCTTGTGATTCAGTGTTGTAGGACACATACAATATTCCATAGATGGCTACTTGAGATGAGTGCTTGACAAACATTGTCGGTTTGAATTGTGAGTCCCACATTTCAGATTTGGGAATCATTGATGGCATTCATCTTCTCTTTGATGGAGATTATTTTTATTCAGGTGTTGTGAGGGAACACTCTGACCCTCTTGTTCATTCTCTACACGATCATTCTTTGCAATTTGACATGAGTGTGGATACTTTTGGACAGAATTTGGAGGAGGTTTCTTTGTCTTCAGAGGAGGTATCCTTGTCTTTGTATTGTGTTCTACAATCGTTCCTAACAGATTTTGGATTGTCTTCGTCAGTGGTGTGACCTAGAACGCTGGTTTGGAGTGTGACAGATTTCAGCATCAACATGGAGACACTTGAGCATCATTCAACAACATCATCCATCATCCATCTTCTTGCATCTTCCTTTCAGGAATGGGAAGACATCATGCATACCATATTGGTTTTGTTTCTTCCTAAGGAGAGGAGCATTGTTTGACACTTTTGGATCATCTTTTGCATTCAATGTCGAGCTTCTACCATCATTGCAAGAGACTCAACATTGAGGGGGTTGCATGGTCTCTCTTCTTCTTCTCTCTTATGGGAGGGAATTTTTCTTTGCATGGGAATTTTTCCTTCTCACTGTTCATTGAGAGCATTTTATTTTGTTTTCATCTCTCTTTTGGGGAGGAGTTTTATCCCATTGGATTTTCTCCTTTTCTCCATTTGTGAGAGATTGCATTTGCATTTGTACATGGGAACTTAACATGGCCTCATAGTCGGGACCCATCTTTGTGTCATTTGCATAATAATCAACTAATCCCTAAGTTGCACTTAAAGGGGTTGTTGGTGTAAATAAAATCGTGTACCTAGTTAATTCATTACTAGGGACTTAGGGGACTTATTTATATGTTAAGTTTTGTTACACCCCAATTGTGTAATTACTATTTACTATTACTATGTAGGGTAAATGTGAATGTAATGTGAATTCTGAAGATGAATAAATTGTGCTTTCACTTTGTTATCAAATGAATTATGAGTTAATGTTATTTCATTTAATGTTATGTAAAGAAATGCATATAAGTGAAATGGATGGTTATTGAATTGATATTCTAACTATGGAGATGTATTATGTGTAATGCATATTTTGTTGAATAGATAACTACCATGGGCATATGTTAGTGGATGCAGGTATATGTTCAATTCCTCTAGGCGGAGGGGGAGTATCACTCAGGAGAAGATCTTGGTCAAGTAACCAGTAACGTAACCTATCTGAGCTTACACACACTCACAGTAGTATAGTTGAGTCAAGTTATTATTTTGGGAGTTGGTAAGTCAACCTTATTTGATGTGTTTGCATTAGTAAGAGGCTTGATTACTATTGAGTGCATTATTGGGTGATGTTTAACTATTTGAGCTTGTGAGTTCTTTCTTATATTACTACGCTTGCATTGATGAGTAGAACATATGTGGAATGTATGTATATGTACACACATGCATGTCAATGATATACCATACACATGAAGGAACACGTACATGAGGGTACATAGGTAGATGTACCTATGCACACTTATGGACGAGTTGTTTATGTGCATGGAACTATCAAATGGACCTTATGACATGTATATGTATATGTATATGTATAGATATATCACACATAGGCACTTATCAATACAATAGTAATTGTGTATGACTTTGGTGTGTAATCAAATGTATGTATATATAATATATATACATATATCCATAAGTATATATGTATCAATACACGTGTATGATTGGAAAACGGACATGCCCATACGAATGTATCGATATATGTATACATGTACATAGAGAAATATATATATATGTACACAATCGATATAATTGTTATCACTATGTGAATTACATCTTGTCTGTATTCATGTCAAATGTATACATACTTTATTAGTATAAGATATATATATATATATATATTTGTGTTGATATACATATACATATATATATATATATGTATATGTATATGTATATGTATATGTATATGTATATGTATATATGAATATATATTTAAATATAATTATATTCTTGGGGATCGATTAATCTATACAATGCTTTGAGTCCAATTTATTAACATAAACATGGGTCGAATATATAATACGTATTGGTAATACATAAAGGTTGAATTATATGCAATATAATTCACAACAATTAAGTCAATTTGGAAAGTAAGACTTAGTCGATGCTTTGAGTTGGAATATATTTGACTTAGTAAACTACAAATACTTGAAACACCTTATCATAGAATAAATATCAATAAAAAGTAAATGCAAGTTCCTAAATGAAAGGATAAGTTACAACAAGTTGATGAATCATTCAAAGCTAGTTTATGAGAAAGCGACTCATCATAGACTTAGTCAACTGTATACAAGTGTTGTATTTTGAGAATAGACTAATTCAAAGGGAAAGGTCACGCCAACTTATAGGGTGAATGGCTACTTGCTTGGTGCCATATTAAGAAGTTATGATTGTTGTATAAGTTCATTTTGAGATCAATTTGAATGTCACCTTTTGATCATGTGCTATTTGAAATAGTCATATATTGTTGTCAACTAATGAGGTCGATTTGTGCCATTCTATGTTTTCTCTTTTCTTATGTGCCACCTTTTAGTTAAGTTGAGTGAATTGATTTGCATGGATGTTGCTATCAATTTACATGAATTTTTCGTAGGCTAGGGAGTCTCCTTGCTGTTGTATAAATAGAGAATAAATCTCTCTCTTTTGGGACACATTCCATACAGCTTTTTGCTCTGCATTATATATGCTTTCTATTGCATTCTATTCCATAGTTTTGATTGCCTTATTCTGCAAGTTTATTCTGAGTATTGTGAGTGAGCTTTGAGTATTTAGAGTGAATTATATTATCAACTTGAGGGAAGGCTTTATAGATGCATTGCTTGTGAATTCAAAGTAAAGCTAGTGGCTAAAATTGGGAAGTTGTACATCATTCAGACAATTGGATAAGCGAGTTACAGGCATGGGGATGATTATTCCTTTAATTATCTTAGTTATGAAAGATTGATTTTTGAATGCTTTATTTAGCCTATTGTGATTACTTGCATTAGGGAAAATAGTTTTTTCTTTGAAAGGAAAATAGAAGCTGACTATGTTGTTTTATGAAGTGCTTGTAATTACTCCATAACAGGAGGAATTGTTTGTCACAAGTATTAACATACTAGATATGATTAAACAAGGGTAGCTTAAGGGTCACTCGTAGCTAAGTTATTCGATTATAATAGATAGCTAGTGGGTTACTCTTGGGATTTTTAGTCCATTAAAGGGAGAGAAATTTTATATATGCTTTAAGAGTGGAAATACCCTAGAGTATGTAAGATTAATGATAGGTTAATTCTAGGGTTAAAGATTACCCATGGGAGGAATTACCTATGCATAGATTATAGTGGCCTTAAGTCAAAATGAGCTTAAGTAGTGTAAGTGAATAGATGACCATCACTCAAAGTACTGAGTGAGAACACTTTTTCCAAAGTAGTGTGATTGTCTTTGGCTCCATTATCAATTCACCATGTCCATGTAGTGCATGCTAGTTGCAGATTGTAGGGTTACAAGTTCTAGTCATGTAGGGCACAACACTAAGCTCAGTGTGGTTGTTGTACATGGTTACTCAACCAATCTCTTTGTTGAAGGGTACGGCCATCTATCTTATGATAGATGTGTGGGGGACTGCATGATTCTGTGGTTGGCAGAAAATCACTTGAGTGATGCTTCTCCTCCTCAACAGGCATCAGAAAACCAAGGTTTTGAAAGGCGGATCTTGGACCATCTATATCTATTGCTCTGAAGCTCAGTTAAGATATGTATGTAATTGTGTACATTCTTGGAATATTGCAATTTGTGAAATTATTATATTGAAATGGAATCCTTGTTGTATTTTGTTATGGAATCTTTGTGCATTTGTTCTCAATAAAAAAATGTTTTTTTTTATTGCAATGGCTTGTTACATAGTTTATTTACTCGCAAAGTGGAAACTTAGGACAAATTACTTCAGTGAACGGTTGACATGTTACAAGTTTACTTAGGTCCTAGGAAGGAATTTTTCTAGAAGGTGTTAGTTGTCATTAGATCTTACCTTATCTTTTGACTTATAACTTATGTGTCCTAGGTAGTTGTGATAAGTTGTCACGTGTCATATGATTAAGACACTTATCATAATCTTGTTTAATCTCGTGTCTCACCTTGGCTATATAAACATGTGGTCTCATATGTAAATCATTATATATTATAATTCTTGGATAATCAATTCCATTGTAATCTTGAGCATTGCATATTGATCTCTCTTGTGTTTTCATGAAGTGCCTAGATCTTGGGTGGCTATAATCTTCAACCAATCTTGCATGGTGTAGAGTTATTCTATACCAACTCTTACAAGAATAAAATGTATCCACAATAAAAGTCAAGGAGCTTGATGGTGATCTATCTTTTGTTCTCCACATGTGGTATACTACTTGTGAACCCAAAAAAAATGTTTTAGATGGTTTCTTGTGTTAAAAGGGATTTTTATTAATGGAGTTCATAATATTGGGTTTCCTATTAGCATGTGCAATATGTGTAACAAAGTTGAAACCTTTGAGCATATATTTTTCACTATCATTTTTCTTTTAAATTGTGGTTAGTATTTTGGGCAATTCCTTGAGTTGGGCTAATAGGAATGTGTTTAATTGAGCAGAAATTTTTGTTTGGTATGTTAGATACTTCTCTATTGAGCTTAACAAGTTTTGGCTTATCTTTACTTGTGAAGTATTGTGGCATATTTGGAAAGAAAGAAATGATGAGATTTTATAAGGTAAGAGAATTTTTTCTTCAGATGTGAGAAATATGAAGGCCTAAACAATTTGTTGCAACATGGGTAATCATTGGAACAACCAGTTGCTAGTCTCACAGTATGCCATGAGTTTCCTTAGACTTATTCAATACTGCACAATAGAAAACACTTGTTTTTATGTGCTACATGCCCTAAATCTTCAAGAAGGAGAATCAATGTGCTCTTCAAACTTAAAGACTCTTTCAACAAAAGCCATCATGTGTTGGTCTCTTTATCTTCATAGAGGACTCATTCAAACAACCACACTAAAAACCCTAAGTTTCCTCTTTCTACATCTGTAAGGCTTTCAAAGGAAAACAAACTTTATTATTTTCCCTCCTCTTTTCCTAGTTTGAAACCTCAATGACAAATAAAAATTAAACTTCTTTTCCCTTCTTTATGGTGCTAAACTATAGAGTCCTAAAAGAAAGCATTTTGGAAAATTACTTATCTCCCTTTATTTCTTGAAAAACTTTTTAAAAGCTTCCAAAATGACATATTTAGGCTAGATGGTATAATATATTAACAATTATGTCTAAGATCTCATTGATCGTGATGAACCTATAGTGTAAGGTTCCTTTTCCTCTTCACCTAATGAGCAATTAGGCATATGTCATGATCCATTTATGAAGTATGACAAAATCCAACTCACAGTGTCAAATAAAGGCCCATCCCAAAATGCTCAAATAGACAATATTAATATCACACCCACCTTGTAAGACTCGATAGTCGGTCATATTGAAGAAGCCTATTTGCAAGTGAATATCATTACAATTAAGATTCCTAATTGTGTTATTACTACTAAGCATGATTGAGTTACTATTTGAGGAACATCCTTGTCCTCTCAACAAGTCATCTAATATTTCCTAGAGAATCTTGGGAGGACTCCAACACAAATATCCATCTTGGAGCTTATTATACCATCACCTCTTTATAAGGACATATTGGATCATGCTTTAACCAAGTCACACATCCCTAGTGATATCAACCTCGATAATATCCAAGCTTTGGTAGGTCACTTGTAATCTTCATATCAGCTTGCATTTGCTCCAAATAGCATGACTTCTATTAAACCATCACATACCAAAGCACTCCATATAGAGGCTATTATCAGTGTGTAAAGTAAAATGATACCTCATAGATGGTGGGTCTAGTTTAAATCTTTGTAAGTACAAACTTATCAAACAATTGGGATATTCTCAGGATGACATAGAACCCCAAAAGAAAATAACTATCATATCTTATGATGATGAAGAGAGAGAATCGAAAGGTATCAAATGGCTTCCAATTTAGGTGGGTGTTGTCCTACAAAAAACTTGTTCCATATTCTTGACCTTGAACTTCCATACAACAACATCCTTCTTGGTCACCAATGGATTCATGACATGTAGGTTGTCCCATGCACATATCATTAATGTACTAAATTTTGAAGATCTTGCAACAACACTACTACTCAACTTTGCTACCACTATAGATGGCCTTGTCACTAGAGCTCATACTTTAGGCATCTCCACCTCCACCTCAACCTCCTCCTCTATACTCTTTGCTTTAGTGCCCCCATCCTCTGTAGATGACTAGTACACTCTCAAGTCTCCCCTAGGTGCCTCTTGGTAAGTCGAAGCTAGCCTTGTTATCTACCACTATCAAACAAAGTTAGGATTCACCGTGACATCATCCATATCAACACAAAAATAAAAGATAGTTGAGTAGCAAAAGCTTTAAAACTTAAAGAAAAAGAGTAGGAATTATTTTTCAAAAGTTGATCTTTCTAATAATTAGGTTGAGAAGTCAACGTTACACAATGATTTGCTTCAATGTCATTTTTTTAAAACATTTGAAATGTGCAAATAAAATGATAAATTTGTGTCTTGATTTTTTAAGATCAACTCATTATTGAGAGAGATAATCTCAGTACTTAAAAAGGTAAAAAACAACTAATTAACATAAATGAATTTATATTTTAAAACTACAATCTCTTAATTTACTACCTCATAATAATGTAAATAATATTGAAATATTTCTAACAAAACTAACGCACGTTCCTTTTATAAAACTGTTTTAAATAAATCTTATCTATAAACTAAAATGTATTCCTTATGATAGTCCCCATTAAGGATAAACTATAATCTAATAAATTAAATTACTTTTCAGTTTTAGTAGATAAGTCTTTATGTATAAACTAAAATACGTCTCTTATTACTGTCCCGATTAATTATGAACTTACAAAACTAAAACGTGTTCTAGTTATACATGTGATTCATATGAACAAATGAAAGAAGGTCCCACCGAGATTTGAACTCGGGTTACTGGATTCAGAGTCCAATGTCCTCACCACTAGACCATGGGACCTCGACATTAGATGATTATATTTTCAGATTCATACTGTTACTATGGCTGCAGGGCTTGAAACAAGAGAATATTAGGATTACCACTCGGGTTCGAGTCCTATGGTCTATCACAAAAATTTGTTTTGGTCTGAATGAGCAGCAGAACACATTTATTATATTTGTTAAATTTTCTACGCTGTCGTTAATGAGGAACTAATTAGCATTGAAAGTAATATCATTTATACAATTTTACGGGATTCGACCTTCTCACTCATGGTTACAATAAAAATCTTCCACATCACATTCATCCCTTCGAAGAAATTAACACAAATTTCGAGAACATATTTGCAATACAAAATGACTTCAATTCTTAACAATCTCCAATTTAGAAAGTTATACTTAACAACATTGATATCAATGGACTACTATAAAAATAACTAATAATCATTCAAATAACTGGATGACTTCATCTTCTTCTTCATAGCCACAGTCAACATGGTCATCAATACGTAGCAAGTTTGAATCCTACTCATAAAAACCTAAACAAAGAGCCCAACAAATAAACAACTCTAACATAATTTCCTGTTTGAATCTCAACAATGTAAATCACGTCCACCCATTTCCATAATTATAATGTGTCCATTAACATCTTGGATGAAGACAAAAGGATTGTGGTGGTGTTATTGATGTAAATGGTTTTGCCTCTACCTTGGGCATTATGACAACCACTGATTTGGCACCTACCTTTGGTTGTGGTTGTAGCAAAATGTAGTACTTCTACCACATGCCCTTCCCTTTTCCCTGTCAACTTTGACTTGACACATTTTGTGAGGACCTCCTCAACTAAACACACTCAACACTCATAGCTACTCAAATTCATCTTCCACAACCAATCTCTTGTCGCTCCCATAAACTATGCACTTTACACATCAATATGAAGGGAATAAAGGGGCAACTTAACAATCAATAGAGAAAAAAAAAGATAGATATTGATATAGAGCATGATGGCTTCGATCACAAAACAACAATCATAAACATAAGAACAATTTTCTCTAATATCAAAATAATGCGAACACATTAAGCATTGTAAGTTGGAACAAATATACAATGGGCATTTCTTATTTTTTGGAATCAACTCCCCTTCACATAAGTTAAATTGATGTAGACACATTAAGCACTGCAATCTATAACAAATATCTTTTTTTTCTAGAATCATTACGTTTTACATAAGTGTACTCTTGCATATGAAAACTACCCGCATCCCTTTCCTATTTGACTTTTTTTTTCCTCAAGGCACATGACCTCTAATTTAACTCTAAATTTTCATATTTAGCATGCAATGTAATAGTTGTACCTCAAACGATTGAGTACAAGCAACTTCTAAATTATCAAATATAGTTTGACTTGTAGCTTGACCTAGCTCCTCATTTTGAGGAATTGGTCTATATCAAAGATTGGGAGCTAGCACAAAACTTAGGATTCCAACAACATATATGGACAATTCTAATTGCATACGATAACATGCTTCAAAATTTTGGCCTTGTACATAACAAACACACTAGTAGTAGTATAATTATGTCATTATATTGGATGAAGTTAACGATAACACTAAGAACAAGGATTTTAATATTGTATTTTACTATAAAATGACTTCATTGTGATGACTCGTAGCTTGGCTAGTGCTAAAGCCACAAAGTTCCATCTAGATAGTTCTTTTGGGCTACATGTTGGTCCTGACAAACTCTATACCTGCAAAACAAATAAATCTCCCTTAAACCTCACCTCTTAGAAATGACATGTTAGCCAATTTAATGTCTAAAAGGGTTGGAATTTTTCATAACTACAATTGTAGGGCAAAATGCCAAAATTTATGGCATGACAATCTCATTTCTTACTTCCATCTATGGACAATTGTTGATTGCCTTTCCAAAAAATAATCAAGTATAAAGGCCTTTGTTTATCATGCCTTCTCTTGTGTTGATAGATTGAGAATTAGAGTACATTTGCATATAGAAATTTAGTCCAATTGTTGGGTGATATATTTTTAGTATTAAAATTTATTAAAAAATAGTATGGATTTATATAAAAGGATAAAATGAAAGTGCTTTTGATTTATATTGAAAGGCAAAAAAAGATTAAGTAAAAAATTATTAAAAAGATGGTATGCATTTATATAAAGGGAGAAAAGATTATAAGAATTGTAAATATAGACATATTGTAAGGACAATGAATGGCATTCATAAGCTCTAGGGAGTAGTAGTGCTACAAAGGAGAGACAAGAGTGAAAGAAAGTTCACCTACATTGATAAAGAAGAACTTTAATCTTTTTGAATGTTTTCTTAAAAGAAGTATTATGACACAAGATATAAGTTCCAATATATCTTTATTTTATTTAGTAACAAGCTCTTGGTTTCAGAGCTTTCCTAAAACAATTGTTGTGACAAAAAGTATAAGTTTCTATAAAATTTTGATTTTAAATTTAGTGTACTTATATATTAACAACTATTATAATTAGGTTCAAAATTCATTCATGTTCTCGACATGTACATATGCTTGCATGAGGTTGACATTTGGCTTACTGGCTATTATAAGAAGCACAAGTGCACGGAATATTATTTGGAATCATTGGAGTGTCAGCTTTGATTTATTCTTGACATTTTACACATAATTTGATTGGTGTCATTTGTAAGCAATAAAGCTCTAAGAAATCTAGTTTTAATTAAACTTGTAACCTAAACTTAAATATAAGTTTGGTTTCATTGTAACCTTTTAAATAAAACAATTGTGTGCATTTTAAATAGAAGTTGTGTATCTAGAAAACAATGCATATAGATGGTCTCACAATTTACACAATCAACTTTAGAGATATCTCTACAATAACCATTTGGAGCAGTGGGTATAAAATGTCAATTAGAGAGAGTGCATCATATCCACAATAACAGTCTCAACATTGAAGGTAGTTTAGATTATCCATTGATTGTGCTAAAGAGAAGAGGGGCGTCCAACACCATTGATCAAGCGCCTTGCGTCACAATCAATTGCAATGCCAACATTTTCAAGTAACAAAGATCGAATAAATAAGGATTTTATATAAATTTGTATCTTCAAATCATATAATTATCAAGCGTCATTATTTGCAATATTTTTATTTGAACTTGTAATTCAAAATAGAATCATGAAAGGGTCATAGTTTTTTTATTTGAGGATGATGGCATGTTCCTTGATTATGCCATCTACCAGGGTTCAAATAATCTGAAGATGCAACTAGGCAAAGCTCAATCTGCTACAACTTTGACAAATTGGACCCCCCTACACAGAGATGCCACAATATTCATGCAATTCGATTTTTTCCATTAAAAATAGAAAAGATTAAGAATGTATTGCATCCACAAAACAAAATTCAACTTTAAATATGGCTTGATCGTAAGAAGTGTACAAAACCATATGTTAGACATTGCCAATGGCAAGCGACTAAAATGTCCACAATTTGAAGCCATAAAAAATTTGAGAAACTGAGACTTGATTTAAACTTATAAATAGAAATTAGAGGATGATTTCCCACATCATTTCCAACAAATAGGAGGAGGTTTTTTTAAACTTGTAATTGTGGAATGCTTGGGATCCTTACCCACTCTGAACAATATGCCGATAACTAGTAGATCTAGTTTAATATTGAAATGATAATATGGCAAGAGACATGGAATCTTCCGCTGTTGAATGGCAAAAGGTTGAAGTCCAAGGAGGAGCGGCACTGGAGGATTGTGAGGAGAGGGACAACCAGCTCATTATCCTTCCACTGTAGGGAGAGGGAGGTTGTCGTTGCTCTGTGAAACCAGCCTCACGCGCTCCACTCCACTTTAGGTCACAAGACAGACCTCCCCCTTCGAGGGAGGGCCTTGCAAGCACTCTCTACTTGGAATAGGGTGTGCCACAACAACATGCCGCACTTCTCCCCTCCTCGCAGGGTCCAAGACTCTCCTGTTCTTCAACCTTGTGAGCCACCACTCAGGTTACAGGCTCGCGTTACTGAGCTCAGCAACTCACCTCTCTCCATCGTTAACCTCTAAACGCCCTCTCCTCCACCCACAACTTGCATGTGGGATTTATAAGAACCTTGCACTCCCCTGCCACTTCCTACAACCTACCTCTTCTTCGTTCTCCTCTTCGTATTTATGCAGTCAACACCCAGTGAAGGGCAACCGAGGTCCCTCAAACTGGGATCACAGCCCTCAGAAATACATACAGAGTGGAATAACTGCACATCCAAAATCTCTCAAATTACTTGAAGATAAAACTCAGAAATTATTCCCAATCACTGCCTGCTCGTTATCATCCACATTGGCCAGCAAAACTTTCATCGCCTTCTTTCCACCGGCGACCCTGCCTCTCACTTATTCGATCCTCCTACTTATGTACTCGCCATCCAGTTTGATCCTCCTACTTGCTATCCTAACTTTAAAATTTAATTATACATCCACAAAATAATTATTTCACTAGTTTCAATTTAAGTATATATTTCATCTAAACCTTCCTAACTTCTTTAATCTTCCATATTTTTCATTAATTTGTATGGTGAATTTGTATTGTGGTTGATCTAATTATTGATTGTCTTCTAGTCCTACCAATGTGAAGCGGTGTATTCTCTAAAAATATTTATATGCTTTCCCTCCTCTTTTCTATATCAATTTGCATTATATAGCCTCTCTACCTTCTATTCATGTGATATATAATTACTCTCTTTTGAATAGTCTTGATCATTTCTTCAAATACTTGGATAGGGTTTATCCTCCTCCCCTTCATACATTTTTCCTTGGACACATGGTCTTTCTCTCTATTCAATTGTGCAACTAGTCCTTCATGTAGTTGAACATTCCCTTGAATTTCTACTCCTCAACCATGTGATATTCATTTTCATTCCTTGAACAAGAACTTATTTCAATATAGCTGCTATAAGTGAATAGTTTGTGCTCACACCTTTCAATTGATGCTATCTTTATTCAACATACAACACTTGTTGGAGGTTTAACAAATGGAATAGTAAGCAAAGTGGGATTGATTGTGGGAGAACCTTCATGGTTAAGAACATTTGAGTTAGAGCAATATCAAGATGGATGACCTTCCAAGAAGTTTCAATACATCACTCTTGTAGGTGTTATCTAGATAGAATATCAAGTGAAACATTCATAGTCATGAAATATGGGTTCTTTACAAACCTCTACTCATCATCATATAAGTGGATACTTTACAAAACACCACCTATATAAAACATGCACAATACTACTTATCATTACATATTTAATACACTATATTAATATAATCCATAATAGACTATATAAATGTAGCACAAGGTTGACCATACTTTAACAAATTCTTAGCATTGGATTTGTTAACAATTACCCAATGAAATGGTGAAAAACATACTTTATTATATTTGGATTAGTCTTGACATTTCCCAATGGAAATCTATGTAAGGATGCTTAAAGACAACTTCTACCAAGTATATTAATTTCTTGTTTCTACATATCAATCTTCCATATCTCCTTAATATTCATCAATTGGTTGTCTTTTTTTGAAGTTATTTACTACAATGGCGACAACACAACTCTAAATTAGTTTTTGGTATCTTTGTGGTTCTCTCATTTTTTCTTGTCCTCTAGTCCTAGGTCAATGTGAGTGATGTATTCTCTAAAATTCTCTATATGATCTCCCTCCTCTTTTTCATTATCAATTTGCATGATATAACCTATACCTTGTATTCATGTGACAAATATTTAATCTCTTTTGAATAGTCATGATATTTTCTAAAAATACTTGGATAGGGTTGATCCTCCTCCCCTTCATAAAGTTGTCCTTCCAAATGGTAAAATATTTTAGACAACTCAAAACTCTAAGGAGGTCTCTCTCTACTCAAGTGTGCAACTAGTTCATGTATTTGAGCATTCCCTTGGATTTCTACTCCTCAACCATGCACTATTCATGGGCATTCCTTTACAAGACCTCATCTTAATGAAGGATTCAAGGACACTTCTAGTAAAGTTGAACAATTTATGCTCACATATTTCAATCATCAATATCTTTAGTCAACATACAAGACTTGTTGAAGGCTTTGCAAATGAAATAACAAGCTAAGTGGCTTGATTGTGGGGGGGAAATTCATGGTTAAGCCACTTGAGTTAGAGCAATATCAAGATGTATGATCTTTTAAGAGATTTCAATACATCACTCTTGTAGACATAACCTAGATAAAATAAATAACAAGTAAAATATTCATAGTCATGAGAGATGGGTTCCTTATAAACCACTACTCATCATCACATAATTTATTAATTTGTAAAAGCGTCATATATATAAAAGCATGCACAATACTACTCATTGTCACATATTTAATACACTATATTAATATTATTTATAATGTACTATGTTAACGTATTCTATTTCATATTACCACTCATCATCTCATAATTTAAACATTAAGACAAATGCCTTAAGTTTTTTCCAAATATCCTTAAATTTAAATTAGTCTTTTTCATATAAATTAGAGAAGGACAAGATGGTTAAAAGTAGAAAATACTATATGAACAATGTCAAAATTATATTACTCAATGCCTATTAATATATTTTTAATGAGCGATGTATGTATCACAAATTAATAATCAACTATAATATTCACAAGAAGAAAATGGTCATTAGTTTGATTCTTGCAACACCCCATTTTAAAGCATTTAACTTATTTGCTTCCCCATTTTTCCTTAGCTTACTTGAAGAAGTGAACCAATTTGCTTCACTTGAATCCTAAGATCTTTCTAAATCATTTTTATGTATTAAGACAACAAATTATATTTATTATATAATCTTTTTATGGTTAATATCAATAGTTCAAATTTTAGAGTTTTATTGAAGTTAAGTTAAAAGGTTTTTTTGAATAAAAGGTTGTGATGGGTTTTGTATTGACATCTTATATCATGAAAGGTCATTATCTTTTAGCTTTAATGCACTATATCACTAAAATTATTTAAAAATCTCTAAAAATTATGTTTAGTAGATTTTGTCTTTGTCACTTAGTTTGTCACTAGTGTCCCTTTGTGAAGTATTGTCATTGACCATCCGAGTTTCACCTCATGCATCTACATTTTGTGAATAGTGTAAATGTGACTAAATATTTATCTAGTAAAATCTAAACCATCCAACATTGAATAATTATTGCAAGTACACTACATATTGTCATAGAAGTACACTTCATATCCTTTCCTTTAGTATTATAAACGAGTGATTTTCAAACTAGAACCTTCTAGGAATGGTTTAATCAATACATAGTTGATAATTATGTGTATTTAACCTTAAGTATTAGAATTTGAATTATATAATCTTTAAGACAATCACACAACCTCATTGCCTATTGTAATTATGTATTATTTTAGATTAATATTGTTCTTAGTACTTGGTAATGACCCCTTGGAAGGTTTGCTTATGTTTACTTTGATTGTAAGAAATAATGATACTTGCTAGTGGATTTAATTTATCATGATAATTTACACTTGAAGAGTGGGACAATAAATCCTAGGCACTCATAAAAGGGATTTTCCATATGAGAATTTGTAATGGGGTCAAGACAATACAAATACTATTAAAGTATCTGAAAAACTTAAATCAGCCTTGGAAAGGGATATTGAACCACAAAGACTTGAAACTTGAAATATAATGATATTTGAACTCCTAAACTAGAGAGGTATGACCTTGATACATTTCCTTTTTATACCCTGATGATAAGGGAGTCTTGGTGTCCCACGAATATAAGTTGATTAGAGATTGATGTGTGACATTATGGTCTCATCACATTTTCATCAATCAATAAATGAAAAATCAATGAATTATAAATTTATGAGTATTATTTTTTTGTAAATTATGAGAATTATTATTTTTATATATTTTTAATTAATTATAGGTATGTATATATATACATATATACAAACCTATAACCTACCCCGAATTCGACAACTTAGGTCTTGAATATGAAAATCATTTGATAGTAGTTGATTTCCATTTATTGAATATCATTTTGAACAATTTTGAAATGTTATATGGTTATTAGAATTCAATTGTGCTTGATTAAAGTTGTATTGTGCCTTCCAGAGTTTGATATGCTTATGGTTATAATAGTTTTCAATAGTGGAACAAACTTGGTTGTTTTTCTATAAGTTAAATTTACTATAATCACATGTTTTTTAGTTAATATTATGGGGTTCTATTATGGGGGGACTCCTTAGCAACATAAAAGGAATCAACACAAAGAAGCATGAACTACCTAAACTCAACATAACATGCATAAAATAAAATACAGATTGAACTTAAAAACTCTACATAATCATTATATCATCATTTATAGCCATATGACCTTTATTTATGATTTTTAGGATTTTTTTTAACATCTTGCTAGTTAAATGATTTTTAACTCACCAATGCTTCCCTTTCACATTCTCTATACTTGGATCCTTCCCAAACTGTTTTAGTTGGTTGGTTCATTTCTATAGTACCCTCCACCTTCTAATTCGTTCTAGGTATAATATGTTTGTTGTCTATAGTAGAATTATTACCATTTCAGAAAAAACTTTAGTCCCTTCCCCATCTTCATTGTATGAGCTACTACCTTCTTGCTTCTCCTTGCATAAAAGTAATTTCATTTAAAATTACTGTTAACATAATTACAACATATTTTCTAATTTATAATGGGACAATCCTCTATTCTATTTTTAAAGTCAATATTTTTTAACTTCTACTTCTTAATTGGTGCCAAATACATTGAAAATATTGCTCCAAACATTGTTTCCCTTTATTTTTGTCATTTTTGGAAGAAACATATCCTTCAACTTCTTAGCATAGAATTTATTCGTAAATAAATCATAAATAATTTGAATAAATGGCATTCATATAGTAACAAGTGCGGAGTGATGGGTCCACAAATGATTGAATATAAATAACCCTCTTAATAAGCTTAATGGAAATGGAAGATTTTCCTTATTGTTCCTCATTTAAGAATGAAATGCTAATATCATCAACTTTAGAAAAACTCAAAGAGATCAAAAATAAAATATGGATGATAAAATTTGATTGTTCTAAGTATAAATAAGGATATGGTTTAAGAATAGAACTCATCAACCCAAAGGGTAAGACCTTCCTAGTATCTAATAGACTTTTAGTTTACCTACACAAATAATGTTGTTGAAAATGAAACACTTATTTAAGGTTTACTAAGTTCACTCTTAGAAATAATATTATGTAGTTGTAGGTCTTTGGAGACTCATAATTAGTAATCAAATAGGTGCATGAATAGTATGAATGTAATTATGTAGTATTTCTCCCATGAAATTGAGGATGTAGGGATTTGTGTAGTACTTCTCCTATGAAATTAAAGATGTAGGGATTTTATTGAGGTTTTTATGCATTTAATATATGCTCAAATTTATAGGAGAAACAATACAAAAATGATACTTTGGTGGTGATACCAAGATCTCTTAAAATAGTCACCTACTTAAAGTTTAAGAAATTCTTAGTAGAATTGGTTCCTATTCCCATTATCCTAGAGATAACATTCATATTTTTTATGTTTTAAGATGATTGACAAATTTTAGATTTTATTACAAATTCAAGAGTCTTTGAAGCACAAATTATAGATAAAAATGATAGAAGACTATTTCAAATTGGATGAAGAAGGAATCATTAATCTAAAAATAGTTGCATACCAAAATAGATGATAGCATTTGAAAAATATTATGATTTATATCAAATTGATAAATAAAAGAAAATTATAGGTTCCCATGGTGAATAATATAAGTCCCACATCTTAGGTGTTGAAAGAAAATTTGAGAATATTATTTTAGGGGAGGATTATACCGCTGAAGAGAAACATGTTGGGATTAAGGTGTCTCAACCTTAGAGTCCTAATATTGATTAATTTAATGTATTATTGTATTTTTATGTATTATTTAATTTCCTACATTGTCTTTTCATCAATTGGGACCCACTAGCTAGGTGGCATCCTCGTTGGAGGTGACTGGATGACACATCATCATCCCAAGTGGAGGTAGGAATTCCACTTTGAAATCTTGGACCTATGACATGTTATGACATCTTATGGCAGATTCTATGATGTGTCATAAGGTATCTTTTTGCATGGAGAAAGTTGGTGGCCAAGTTGGGTTAAAACAAGTTGTAAGAGAATCGAGTATTCTTGGTCAGTTATGATAGATTCTCTTACAACTATATGTGTTGTTAGTTATGATAAATTCTATGACAGTTGTAAAATATGTAAGGCATCTGTCATAGCCTATTTTAAGCATATTTTGGGTGCCCAAGCTTGAGGAATGAATATTTGCATGTTATGACAACTATAAGGGGTGTAAGGGAATATGTTACATGTGTGCAAATGCATGTTATAGCACATGGAAGATTGTGCTATGTGGATTTGGAAGCCCATCCTCTTCTAGATGTTCCTTCTTGCTTGCATCTTTTTCTATATTGGATGTCTTACATTGGAGAATGCATATTTTGTTTGTAGGTAACAAAGTGTTGTTAGACTCACTCTAGAATAGGTGTTTATTTTGAAACACTTGTTGAAGAAGCTTTGTACTTGGGCCTACATTGTAATCTTTCTCTCTCACTCTCTCCTCTCTATCTCACCATTATCTCTATCTCTACCTATCATCCCCTCCTCTCTAAATCACCATTCCCTCTCCCAGTCTCCCTCCTTCCCTCTCACTCCCTCCTCTCTAAATCACCATTCTCTCTCTATCCCACTTTCCCTCATTCCCTCTCTATGTCTCACTTATCCCTTTCTACCTCTCCCTCCCTCCAACCTCCCTCTCTCTCTTTATCTCTATTTCTCATTCTCTCCTTACCTCTCTACTCTCTATCTCACCACTCTCTCCATCTCACTCTCCCTCCTTCCCTCTCTCCCTCCTATCCATCCCTCTCTCCTTCCCTCTCTACCTACCTCTCACTCCACTACCTACCACTCTCTCCCTCACCCATCTTTCTCTCTTACTCTCTCCTTCCCTCTCTACTCTATATCCCTCCCCCCTTCCCTCTCTAATCTATTTCTCTCTCCCCCCTTCCTCTGTCCCCTCATTTTCTCTCCTCTAACTCTCTCTCCCTCTCACACACACTCACCTCTATCTCCTCCTTTCCTCTCAGACCATCCCTCCACTCTCCACTTCTCTCTATCTATAATCTCTCTCTACATCTCCTTCCCTCTATATTTATCTTTATCTCCCCTCTTTCTCTCTTTACCCACTTCTCCCTCCATCACTCTATATCTCAATCGTGTCTCCTCTCTCTCTCTCTCTCTCACACACACACACACACACACACACACCTCTATCTCCTCCCTACCCTCTCCAATTCTCTCTATCTCTCCTCTCTCTACATCTCCTACCCTCTCTACCTATATTTATCTCCCCTATCCCTTTTTTTACCTACCTCTCCCTTCATCACTCTATATCTCACCTATGTTCCCCTACCTACCTAGGGTTGAGGTAATAAGGGTCAAGGGTTGACAAATGAGGGTTGAGGGTTTAATTTATAGGGTAGATGGTAGAGGGTAGAGGGTAGAGGTTTTAAGGGTTGAGGGTTGAGGGTTGATGGTAGAGGGTAGAGGGTAGAGGGTAGAGGGTAGAGGGTAGAGAGTAGAGGGTAGAGGGTTTAAGGGTCAAGGGATTAAGGGTTGAGGATTAAGGGATTAGGGTATAGAGTTTACTTGGGTTTAACGGTTTAAGGGTTGAGGGTAGAGGGTATTGGGTTTAGGGTAGAGGGTATCGGGGTGAGGGTTGAGTGTTTAAGGGTTGAGGGTATAGGGTTGAGGGATTAGGGGAGAGATGGAGGGAGAGATGGAGGGAGAGATGGAGGGAGAAGTGAGATAGAGAGGAGAGAATAGGAGAAAGGGATATATATATATGAGGGTTGAGGATCTAATGTATAGGATAGAGGGTTGAGAATTGAGGGTATAGGATTGATGGTTTAGGGTATTGGGTAGAGGGTAGAGGGTAGAAGGTTAAAGGGTTTAGGGTTGAGGGTAGAGGGTAGAGGGTTTAGGGTATAGGTTTAAGGGTATATGGTTGAAGGATTAGCATTGAGGGTCTAATGTATAAGGTAGAGGGTATAAGGGTTTAGGGTTTAGGGTTTAAGGGTTGAGGATTAAGGGATTAAGGGTTCAGGGTTGAGGATTGTTGGTTAAGGGTTTAATGGTTTAGGGTTTAAGGGTTGAGGGTCAAGAGTTTAAGGATGAGGATAGATGGATGAGGATATAGGGTTGATGGATTAGGGTTCAAGGTCCAACATATAGGGTACAAGGTATAGGGGTTGAGGTTTTAGGGTTAAGGGTTTAGGATTGAAGGTAGAGGGTTGAGGGATGAGGGTTTAAGGGTTAAGGGTTTAGGGATTAGGGTAGAGAGTTTAATTGGGTTTAAGGGTTTAAGGATTTAAGGGTTGAGGGATTAGGGTTGATGGTATTGGATTGAGGGTAGAGGGTAGAGGGTTTAGAGGTTTAGGATTTCAGGGTTGAGGGTTGAAGGTTTAGGGTATAGGGTTGAGTGTTCAAGGTTTTAAGGGTTGAGGGATTAGGGAAGAGAAGGTGGGACAGAGGGAGGGAGAGATGGAGGGAGAGTCTTGAGAGAGTGAGGGATGAAGTAGGAGAGAGATAGAGGTTAGACAGTTACGAGTAGAGGGTAGAGGGTTTAAGGGTTTAGGGTTTAAGGGTTAAGGTTTTAGGGTTTAGGGGAGAGGGGAGAGAGATAGAGATAGTGAGTGAGTGAGTGAGAGAGAGAGACCTGAGAGAGGGAGAGGGGGTAGGAGGGAGAGTCTTGAGAGAGAGAGTGAGGGAGGGAGTGGGAGAGAGATAGAGGGTAGAGGGTTAAGGGTAGATGGTTAAGGGTTGAGGGTAGAGGGTTTAAGGGTTTAAGGGTTAAGGGTAGAGGGATAAGGGTAGAGGGGAGAGACATAGAAGAAGTGAGTGAGTGAGTGAGATAGAATTGAGAGAGGGAGAGGGGGTAGAAGGGAGAGAATTGAGAGAGGGAGAGGGAGAGGGAGTGGGAGAGAGATAGAGAGTAGAGGGTAGAGGGTTTTAAGTGTTTAGGGTTTAGGGTTAAGGGTAGAGAGAGAGAGAGAGGTAGAGAGGGAAAGAAGGTAGAGATATTGAGAGAGAGGAGAT